>JADLZK010007939.1:0-181945 GCA_015847255.1 Hyparrhenia diplandra
CAAGGCCCCTGTTCTTGATCTTGTTCGCTAGTGTTGACTAGTCCTTTCAAATCATGATTTGATCCTTCTAGCAGTTTTGTAAGCTTCATATATACTTGTAATTTCAAAATGTTTTCACCCGTTCTTGCTTGTGTTTTCGATTTGCTTGCAGAAAAGCCTTCTCGGCGACATGAATCACGTTGTGCATGGTTGATGATAATAAACCAATGGAGAAGCATTGAATCATGAACGCCGAGTTCTTCACCAATTGAAATTACCATACTTATCGGAAGAGCTAGACAAGTCTACATCATCATATATAATTAATTAACTAGAATATGCACATTGCTATGGAGATTGTGAGTATTTGAAATGAAAGTTAGAAGACATATAATTATTTTATCTTAATAAAGAAATAAACTATCATAAATCAATGTGTTGATAGTGTGGCTCACTGATGTGAATAATGACATGTTTCACTTTCAGTAAGGCTTCCTTAGAAATAAAGTTGTCGACAGTTAAAATCAGGTGAGCTAATTGAAAAATCTCCTAGAAACTAATGGAATATTAGATTAAAAATAGTAATTATTGCACTTAGTGGAAGATGATATGGAACTTTTTTGGGAGATGATGTGGCACTTAGCTGCTTGCAAGCAAAAATTAAAAAGTTAGTGGAATTTGCTTCTATAAAATATCCAGATATAGATTTGCAAGCTAGTGCACAAAAAACACAGATAAATGGATGACAGTATTATTCAACTTTCTGGTGCCACTAGCGGGAGCAAGAAATCATTAGTTATTATATATATGTTGAGTTCATGCTGATCGAGTCACACTCCATATATTCCATATCCTGACAGATCAAATTCCTTCCTCATTATGTTGCTATTAGTCTATTACCAATACTATATAGTGAATGGATGTCTGACAGCTAGCTGAACCGGGAAAGCTCTGGTCGTCACCCACAAGTCACACAATTGCATCCCACTCAAGAAAGGACGGACAACATATATATGTTGATAGATCCTATACCAAAAATAGAGGGCGACAGAATTCTTTGAGAGAGAGAGAGAGTTGTATTAACCACTGATCAGCTTTATTATCGATCGATCGGCTATTTCAATACAAAGCATTATTACGTTTCCAGCATGGATGATGCAGCAACCAAGAAGGCGTACATCATCGCCATCGTCGTGCAGATTATCCTGGCGGGGATGTCGGTGATATCCAAGGCGGCATTCGACGCAGGGCTGAGCACCTTCGTCTTCGTCTTCTACCGCCAGGCAGCCGGCTCCATCCTCATGCTGCCCCTTGCTCTCATTCTCCAAAGGTGACAAGGATACCACAAGCTCCTATTTTGTTGCAACCACAACGAACCTCTAGCTCCAGGCGTTCCGATCTGTTGGTTCTCATCTCAGACTCTGTAAATAATAATCCTCCTCAGGAAGAATGCACGGTCGATGCCGTTTGGGTGGCTGCTGAAGCTCTTCTTTATGTGCCTTAGTGGGGTATGTAAGTATCATTTCACCTAATATATATACCCACTGGCCACTGCTGTTGTTGTTTGTGTGACTGATTTTTGCAGGCCTCTTGTTACAGCATATGTATAACTAGGACCTACAGATGGTTTTGACTGATTTATTTACATATATTGCTGATTAGCTGCGTGCAGTTTCTGTTTCATTCGTTCAAAACTAGAAGCAAAACGTACTAGGAATAATTAGTCATCCATATATGCTTGGTGCAACCAAAATACTTCGTATCAGTTTCGAGATACTGTACCTACAAGCATTATTAGCGCCTTTTTTTTTTTGAGTAAAAGGGCCAAGACCCCGTCCACTCAAAAAAAGATTGCTTCCATTCCTTGAGCTTAGGCCTTGCCCGTCAGTTCATCTAAGTTCATCTCACCCCATCCATTGGAAAGAGCATCAGCTTCATACATCATCTTAGCCATAGCACTTGGGCCGCTTTCTTCTTGATCATCTCCATCTTTTTGCTTCAAGGTCTCCTTCTTTTCCTCCGGGCATAGGATACTCCACCTTTGTACTGTCATTGCTACCTGGTAGAGAAGCATGGCCATGCATCTCCACTGACTTCTCTGAAAGCACAAACTATTTCTTAATTTCTAGAGGCACCAAAAACTAGCTGAAGATACAATATTTAAAACACCATTTTTCTTATTAATCAACCATAACTTAACTATTGCATCAAAGCTATTGCCCAGGTTTATTTCAAAGATCTCAGAGATAACTTTCCAAAGTTGTCTTGCAACAACACAGTTAAAGAAAAGGTGTTGAACTGTCTCCTTTTCACAACAAAAGAGACAACAAGGATCATCAACTTTCCTTCTTTTATCTAGATTATCCCTAGTAAGAACCTTATTTTTTCCTAACAACCACAAAAAACATTGAACTCTAGGTGGGATTTTGAGATCCCACACTGCTGGAACAAAAACCTCTTTGATACCTCTGAAATTAATTACCTTATAAAGAGATTGTGAGTTATAGATACCAGAAGTGGAGAATTGCCAGACTAAAGCATCTTCCTCATTAGTAAAAGTAATAGTAGAAGCTAAAGGCAAACCTCATCCTAGAGATCTAACATAGTCTGATCTCCCGTCCCTACTGAAAGTACATTTAAGATGATTTCCATCCCACAAACTTGCTACTGTCTTATTTTTCTCTCTAACCCACCTATATAACTTCCAATATTGTGTAGCTAAATTGGTATTGCCTAACCAACTATCCTCCCAGAACCTCACTTTCTCCCCATTACCTATTTTCCATTTGTAGCCCATTCTAGTTGCTTGAATAGCCCACATAAAACCTCTGAAGAACTAAGAAACACCATCAGTCCGCCTGGAAGATATTAGGTTCTCTAGTCCTATATTTAAAATTGATCAACTCTGTCCAAAGCTTATCTCTATCCCGTTCATACTCCCTCCGTCCCAAGATATAAGGCGTAACTACTTTTTATTCTTATCCTCATGTTTTCTCTAAGGCACATATATCGATACACTAGTACTAGTGCTGACAGAGAGAATTAAATGTGTTTCTTGGTCTTTGAACCCGAGGTAGTTACACCTTATATCCTGGGACGGAGGGAGTACCTCTTAAGCCAAGATCCTAATAAGCAAATATTTAAATCCCTAATGTTGGAAATCCCCATCCCTCCATACTCTCTACACATGGAAACTGATTCCCAGTTGGCCAAGATAAGCTTACTCCATGCCTAATTAACCATACCCTTTTTTTCCTGCACTTACTCTCCATTTACTGTTCCAGTAACACACTGAGCTTGAGCCTGTACAATGTAAGCCTCAAGTTGACATCGGCAACCGTGGCTGCAGCAGCAGGCAACTCCATGCCTGTCGTCACCTTCTGCTTGGCGCTGCTACTCAGGTCCTACAAGTACAATATCTTTAGCAATGATTGAACAGCTAACTGACTTCACTCTTTTGATAGTTGGCATTACCAAAGGCTTTATTATATTGGCCATGCATGGCAGGATGGAGGCAGTGAAGCTGAGGAACGCCTCCGGCATAGCCAAGCTCTCCGGTGTGGCGCTCTGCCTGGCCGGCGTCTTCGTCGTCGCCTTCTACTCAGGACCAGCGCTTAGTCCTGTCAACCATCACCGAGCCTTCACCACACATGCTTCTGCCTCCGCCGGCGGTAGTGCGTCGTCGTCAAACACTAGATGGATCGAAGGGACGTTTCTTATGGTCCTCGCCAACGTGGCATGGTCCCTGTCCATCGTCTGGCAGGTCCTGGACTTACTTTAACTATCTCAATAATATATGTATGCATTGCATTTTAAGTTTTATGTGGATGATGGAAGAACACGATCGACAAATTATGAAATTAAAGCTTAATTTCTGCAGGCTGCGCTTCTGGAGGAGGTACCCAACAGGATGCTGGTGGCCACGGCGCTCTGCGTGTTCAGCGCCGTGCAATCGTTCGTCGTTGCAGTGGCGGCAGAGAGGGACCTGTCGAGGTGGCGACTCCATCTCGACGTCACCTTGCTCTCCGTCGTCTATGCTGTATGTGATAATCGCCACCTACCTACCTTATCATGCAGGAGCAGGGCACACATTTCAAGTTTTCAACTTCATGGGGGGAATCAGCATCACCTTATTACAGCCACCCTACATATATACCTTGCTATATATAATTAATAGACGTCTCTCCCTATATGAATGGCTACATAATCAATCAATCTGTTCTCCTAGATCCTACCTAATATATATAGTCCTGTTTGCTTGGGAGCTAGCACATTTCACATCTATACTTTGATAGGATCGATTGTTGCAATAACTATATATCTATTAACTACATATATACATATATAGGGTTTACTTACAATTACAATATTTATACTTGGATGGATCAATCAACAAATTTATATTACCACCAGGGGTTTGTGGTGACTGGAGTCACCTACTACCTTCAAGCATGGTGTGTGGTGATGAAAGGCCCTGTTTTCTTTGCTGTGTGGACGCCTCTATGCTTTGTCCTCACAATATTCTGCTCCTCCTTCTTCTTAGGAGAAATCGTTCACCTTGGCAGGTACGCGATTAACTGATCAAACTTTATAAACTATACTTATAAAGAGTTTGTTAACATTCATTTTATGTAATTCGGATAAATTCATGTATGGGAACATCTAATCTCTTAATAATGTATAAGTGTCTCCTACTGCTTTTTGCTGAGAACAGCGTTGTAGGTGGAATCCTGCTAGTTGCAGGCTTGTACAACGTGTTGTGGGGTAAAAGCAAGGAGAGTAAGGCTGCGTCATCTGCCGGTGAGGTGAACATGACGACAAATTGCACGCTAGATGTAGATGGAGGAAGCGACGTCATCCACTTTGACAGCTGAACAAGTATGATGGAACATTATTGAGGGAATCCTGCTATATAAATGTTCGTACAATTTATCAGACCGACAACATCGCCGGTGAACTTCGGATTGCACACCCAAGAACAAGATGAGCTCGATTTTTTAGGTGCTGATAAAAAAACTTAGTGTTTTCTGCTACATTATTGGGTGCTAATTTAAAGGAAAGTAATGGCAGCTAGTTTGCCCATAGTTGTGCTCTAGATCTTGCTTATAATTCCATGAAAAGTTGAGGTGAAACACTTAGTTAGACCTACATAAGGGGAGGGAGAATAGGGATCGTTGTGAGAGGTTGCATTTGCCCAGTTGTATTTATAGAGGAGGTGTCATTGTGGCATACAATCTTCCTCTCACCTCTTATTGGTTTACATACTACAAATAGGTCCTTAGCCTTTATAAGAATCTTTTTACCAGAGAAGGATATGACTTGCCAAAGCTTGACCTCCAATAGTTGCCCCTTAGCTGTTAGATCATGACTGGTACAACAAAACTTAGTCGCTAAAACATAGAGAAAAAAAAGGCGTAGAGATGCAACTCTTTTCTCGTGAGGATCTTTCTCATGATCATTTTTGTGTTCTAGGTGCAACAATTTCGACCTCTTCTTTGAATATATTCAATGGCAAGGACTAATTTCTCTAACACATTCTGGTGGTGACGGATTATGTAAGTCAACATTGTTAATTTGGGAGTTTCCTCAGCAATGTTTTTTGAATGAATAGTAGATCTTGATGCCAACGACAAGTAGCTTTTGCGATCTTCAAGGCCTTGTATTGTTTTCAAAAAAAAAAAAAAAAAAAAAAAAGGTCTTGTATGCCAAGGGTATTTGCTAGTGTTCATTTTCCTTGTCATTTCATAGCGTTTTTAAGCTCCGGTGTGTATCTAACTATTAAAGGAAGAAGATTAGATTGCTCGTGTACTTTTAGTTTTTTAGAAGTTATTTTTGTCATCAAATTAAGTGCCTTTATTATTTAAAAAAGATGGAAATGTTTGGGAAGTGCTATGGTGTCGTGGCTACCACATCCTATTTTTCATGGGAAGCGGAGGGGTTTCCCCTACTCAGAAATATTAAAAATGAGAACTCATGTTTACATCAAGCTGTTCATGAAACAAAATGATTAACAGGATTACACATGGTCGTCAAACCACTATACTATAGCCGTGTGATACTTTGACTTAATTTGCTCTAAGACTAACCATAACAAATTCCTTTTTGAGCAGTAGTAGGCAGTGTTGGCTGATCACCTCTAAAGATTTGTTCGTTTCGCGTGAACCAAATAGAACAGCACATCAAGATTAAAATTGTATTTCCACGAAGAATGGAATGGCTTATGAGGCTTCAAAGAATCCCAAAAGCCTTAGCAATAAGAGGGATCTTGTAAATTAATCAAGGCCTAACAGGAGGCTGTGAAACGGCATGGACTTCCAATATGAATCCCATTGATTTGCACGAAGCCGATGCAAACTGGGGCACTTTGCAGCTTGACAATTTGGAGTTCTACCTTAGCGAGTCCCTCATGTTGTCAGCGAGGGGCATTAGACGCCGCGTCAGAGTCAGGTCACCCGCACCGCACCACAGCCACGAACCAGAGGCCTAGCTCCCGGGTCATCGGCCCATCCTGGATCAACTATATGAAAGATAGGTAAGGAGAGAGGGCATGAAAAAATTTTGTTTCTTCGGCTCAAAAATTAACAATTTTGTTTCTAAAAACCTATGGGATCTTCTAAAAAAAAGCCGTCCTCCTCCGAAATCTGCCTTCCCCTCACGTCCACCTCGGCCGGACGCAGCGGCGGCTGCTGGTGCAGCCGCATGAGCACCACAGCTCCTGCCTCCTGGTATTTCCAAATCTTTTTTGTGATATTTTAATGCTACATAACCAATTCTCCCTTTTTTTAGTAAAAATTCATATACCAGTCAGAATATAGGATGAGAATATACTCATCTAAAAACATAATTCCCATTCAATTAATGTATCCTTGAAAAGTGATTAGTTCCATAAGCTTGGAATTAATCTGGTAGACAGGACAGCAAGGGCGGCTCACTTCATCGAACATCTGCAGGCTGCAGCCGCAATTTGTTCATTTACAGCCACGGTTTGTTCAAGTAAAGGCCAAACGATTTCAAGACATGCATCAACCACACAGAACTGCTCATGCTGCCCAGGGGCAAGCTCCTGATCAGACCATGCATCTCAAAATGAGCTATGTACAAACTACAAACAAAATATATAAGTAGCAGTTCCAAGCAGAGTCAACCCTGTGTGTTGCTGTCCAGGGGTACTCAACACTGTCAACCGCGAGGGGCAGCCATTTGCTGCTTCTTGATCCTATCCCCAGCCTTCACCATGCTGAGGAAAAGATAACGAATGAGAAATTACAAGACAGAATGGAGCTCAAAATAACTGTGGTTATATTGACAAACCTGATATCATGAGGGGTTATAAATATCCATTGAGACCCTTGACCAACAGCAAATTCTACTAGGGTGTCTAAGCTTATTTTGCGGCTCACCGCATCCTGCCAAATTCATATATGCCGGTTACCGAAGTTTGTTCTGTTATCAAATGGACAAAGATAATGGCAAAGGTCAGATGATTGCTCACCATGAATACATCAAACTCATCCATGGCCTAAATGGTGCTTCTGTCATTCCATGAAGAGATAAGGTGAAGCAAAGCGTTGAGAAAGATCGTTCTCCACCTGGAGAGATTGACAGCATCAAAAAAAGTTATACAATCAAATAACAATAAACAGAAAAAAAAAATCATGTATTTCTTTACCAATGTTCTCAACAGATAATGATAAATAAAAAGAATAAACATAAACAAAACGTGATTAACTAGATAATTGGAAAATGCAACTACCTGAAAGTCCTCTAGTGTCTCTAATGGTATCACGAGACGCATCTTGAGGCATTGTCAGCTACAGTAAACACCATAATCACTTTACTTAGACTGGTTAAAAACCAAACATGTATGCATTTAGATAGACATTAGAAAAAAAAAAAATCTTGTGAAACTAACTCACCTCAACAGACAGAACTTCGTTCTTATAGTCTACATTGATGTGCCCACTAATACCTTTCTTTCCCAGGTGATCATTGAATCTTTCATGTGGAAAGGCAGCAAGACTCAGGGATAAAATATTCCATGATTGATAGGAAGACTTGGAATAAAAATTTGGTGATGAGCATAGCAATGAACTTACAGCCACGTAAGCTGACGCTTCAAAAGAGCCGCATTTCTCTGGAACTTCTTCCATCGCAAGTCCAATGCCTTTTGACATGCCTACAGAGCAATGAATTTGGCAGAAAACAGATCCATTTTGAGTGCATATACATGCCTTTTGACATGCCTACAGAGCAATGAATTTGGCAGAAAACAGATCCATTTTGAGTGCATATACATGAACTAGTATATCTACCACCATTATCGTTTTTATCAAATTGGCATGCGAGCTTCCAGTCATTATTATTACTTAATGCGCCTACAAATCAATACTAAAACATTGCACAAGTCATGCAGATTTGGCTTTGCATATTGTATGTATCTACAGCTAAAAATGAAAAGCTGTTATCAAATCACAACCCTTACCTGTTGATGGGGAAAATTCGAGCAAGCCTTAATCTAAAAAAAAAAACATGTGCGTCTAGAAAGAATGAAGATATCAGGAAAATGGCACAGAACTTACATTTAATTTGTCCCTAAAACCTGCATACATTTGTTGTTTTCAAGATCTTCTGTCCCTTTTTGTCATGCAGCGCTCTCAGATCATCAATGGTTTCAGTATGTCTGCACAAATATTTTTTACGAGACAGTATCAGAACTCATTGTTTAGATATTATGGACATGCACAAACAATTTGGTCAGACCTTCTGCTTTCTTGCTCAAATTTCTTATTTAATTTATGAATACGTCCACTTAATTGTTCTACGGATCCATCAACACCCCCAAGAGCTTCCACTTCACTCTTGGCACAAATTGTTGAAGCCTTTTCAAAATTCACCTACAAAAGTATATACAGTCAATACTGGATATTGTGAGTCAAATAAACCCATCCATCCAACTGAAATTTGAAGCAAAGTGGTACTTAAATCACAAGGAAAATTTGGTGGCTAGCTGCTGGAAATTCTTAACAGCTTTTCCAATGTCTGTACTATCCATCTAAACTGAGCACATGACTGTAGTATAAATCTCTCTTTTTTTGACAAATGCAATATAAGTTCCTGCTTTTAGAATTTACAACAGTAGATTTCAAGTACAACCGACCTATGCACTAAATAGTTACTATGCAGAACACTAAATCTTTATTAATGAATGTTAAGTGCTAAAACACAAGAGCTAAATAGTAGACTGTATTTTTTTTTTTTATGGTGCCATATAACTAAAAACATAGAGGAAAATTAAAGGGCATTTGGTGGGGGGGGGGGGGAGGAGGGGGCGTTTACCTAAAATATGATGTTGTAATGTCTCAAAAAATGATCAGAAAATCATGTGTGAAGTACACCTAAATTTAAGTGTAGCAATTCGGTTTGAAGTTCATCTTCATGTTGAGATTCAAAAAAAACTCAAGTGCCACTGTCACGTACATGATACAGTACCAGGTTCAGGTTGACTACATAAATGATTTTTGCAACTTGCAACATGGTATTTAGCTAATGAGCGCCAAATCTGCACTCAGAAGAAAAGGAGCGGGTTTCAACAAAGAAGCCAGTTACACAGCAATAATAACCTGATGAAGCTGTTGAAGACGTGTCAACTCTGATTCGGCAGTTGTAATAGGATCTAAAACCTTTGTTTGCATGACACGTTCATAGTGAGCCTTCTCCTGAAAAAAGGTTAAAAAAATACAATGTAGTACCATTATCACAACAGTATCAAGGACAGTATGCTATGTATTTATGTAAGCCTACAAGCTACGTGTTCAAACAGTAACACTGTTGCATTTAATAGCACTAGCCTGACAGGAGTTGCAAAAGAAAGGGCATTTTCCAGGTGGCAGCAAAAGTTGAGCAATATAAAGAGCGGAAAATAAACTCTTATTTCTGGAAACCAAATATTCAAATGCAACAAATTGAAACCATATGCTGTTACATAGACATTCTACAGTATCATCAAGCTGCAAAACCTGAGAAACTAACACAGCACACCTTTATCTAAGGTTCAAGGATGTACTGAAGTGGAAGAAATGCCATCTCTAAGATCTGCAATGGGTTCAGTGCAAGCAGCCACTACATCTGCAGCGGTTTGCTTAATCATCGCAACTGCTGTCTCTGGGGTGTGTGGTGTGTAGGAGGGGTCAAAGGTGGAGAGTGTGTGGTAGAGGCGGTTGGAAGCAGGACAAAGAAGGAAGACAAATTATGTCAAGGGTATATGAACGAGCACACGGCTGGGTCGCACGTGTGTGTTTCACTGTTTCATCCAGGCTTTTTTTCTCTTAAACAACATCGGAAAGTTGTGTCATTTTGTCTAAGAAAGAAATAGTCCAAACCTGCCTTGAAAGAACGCAAGAGAAGAGGGTGTGCAGATTTGTTTCGCTATCATATTGGCACCAGGCTGCCATATGTGGTAGTCCTCTCTTAACAAGGCAATAACTCTTGTCCAACATCTGTTGTTAATAGTGTTAAGGCATAATAGTCAAGGGTATTAGTGCAATCTCATAGTCTAGGGTTTCCCTCTTGTGTCTCCTATATGTACTAGTCCCTATTGGGCCTCTTTATTCATAACAAATAGCAAGCCAAATCAAGAATTTGCAGCACAGGGCCCAACTTTTCCAGATGTGTTTCCATGCGCCAATCTAATAGTTCCGTGAAGGCTGCATATGGAGATTGGCCAATGTATTTTCCTGAGCTCGAGAGAGAGTCCAGATATGCTGATCAACAACCGCCTGGTCAAGAACAATGCAATCGACTAAATCCAGATGTGAAGATACACTTGGATTGTTAATGATCCCCTTATATCAAAAACATATCTTATGTTAATTAGAGCTTCTACAACCACCCTTTGCTTGAAGCCACCAAATAGTCCAGAGTTTGGCTTCTCCATTTCTGACCATGGACTTTACAACGATTCCAAAAAGAGCATGAGCACTTCCTTGTGTTAGACAACACAGGATAGCTAGCCCAATGGGCCGCTTGGCTGATGTCGGCCTTCTGCAGTGTGAAGAGTGATGCCCAATAAAAATTGGGTCCCACCACTGGAAAAATGGAGTCAATCCTCATGGCTTGCACTGTACAAACAGGCATCAATGGGCCCCACAAATTAAATATTAAAAAATACACATGCAGCGAAGCAGACTTGGATGCTCTCATTGTGATAATGCTCGGATGGCAACAAAATATTTTTTAACTAACTGGGCACCGCTGCCTCTGTAGTGAACATTAGTTCATAAGGGGGATAACTAGGCCTTATGCTTTGCCAAGAGCTTAGAGAGATTGAGGGATGAGACTCAGAGGTAGCAGGGGATGAGATAGTGGACTGATAACTTCATACTTGTTGATTGCTTGATTCATCCATAGGTGCGGCTTACAATATATAGGAGCTGGCCCAGCCGGCTGCCAGGCTCCTATTCTCTTTCACACTCTCTTCTCACGTTCACAAGAGATAACTCTTCAACTCCACTGCTATTAATAGCTAACACTCTCAGCCACCCTTTAATTGCTAAACTGAACCTCCCGGCTCCTGGCCATTGCATGTCCTCAACTCCCCATGTAGCCGCTGACCATGCATCTCCCCATGTGACTGCCTGCCGCCCATGACATCTCCCCCCACCCTTGAGGATCAGCTCGCCCCTCGAGCTGGAAGGATGGGGATGGGGAGCAGTCGATGAAGCCGATGATGTCCTCCTGGATCCCATGTTAGGAGTCCAACAACTAGCAGCAGCCGCACACCAGGCCTGTCTCGCGGACACCCAAGCAGGTGACTAAACTGAGGAGATGCCTGGTGGTGATGGCGGTGGAAGTCGTTGGTGCTGCAGCGACAAGCTGAGCAACATGCGCATCTTCCGCACCATCCGCCGGACAAGGAAGCCTCGGGCTGCTGCTTGCAGGCGCACTGCCGCTCGCTCCTCCGACGATGGCCATGTGGTGGCCGGTGAGATAGCAGCCAAACGCTGCACCTCACGGAGAGACTGAGCTCGCCGGCGTGCCAGGAACCCTCGGGCTGCCGCCTGAAGCCGCACCGCAGCAAGACGTTCACGCTCGGACTTCTCCACTTGAGCACGGTAGCGGGTGAACATCACGGCAAAGCGATCCAAGTCCTCTTGGAGACGGCGCATACTATCAGCAAGGCCCGTGGTCGCAGCAGGGAGCGCTCCGAAGCGTAGGTGTAGCAGCTTGGTGAAGCGAAGCCATGCCGGGGTGCCTTCATCCTGCTGGACTTGGCGAAACCACATCCGGGCGCCATCTTCCAAATGTCGGGAAGCCAGCCATATCTTTTCTTCCTCCATGATATGTTGCTGGCGGAAGTAGGACTCACATTGGCTGATGAAGGCGAGAGGATCAGATTTCCCGTCAAATCTTGGAAAATCCATCTTTTGGAATTGTGGTAGAGGTTGCGGTGGTGGTAGATGGTGGTGTAGAGGCTGCAGCGGCTGAGGGTATGGTGAAGTCTGGTGGCAAGGTGGTGGCTGATGAGGATCAGAGGTTGAAGAAGATGCAGCGGAGGGAGGATAAGGATCATCGGGTCTCCGATACCAGATGTAGTGAACATTAGTTCATAAGGGGGATAACTAGGCCTTATGCTTTGCCAAGAGCTTAGAGAGATTGAGGGATGAGACTCAGAGGTAGCAGGGGATGAGATAGTGGACTGATAACTTCATACTTGTTGATTGCTTGATTCATCCATAGGTGCGGCTTACAATATATAGGAGCTGGCCTAGCCGGCTGCCAGGCTCCTATTCTCTCTTTCACACTCTCTTCTCACGTTCACAAGAGATAACTCTTCAACTCCACTGCTATTAATAGCTAACACTCTCAGCCACCCTTTAATTGCTAAACTGAACCTCCTCGGCTCCTGGCCATTGCATGTCCCCATGCATCTCCCCATGCGGCTGCCTGCCGCCCATGACAGCCTCTACATGCACCGCTCAAACACTCTTCTTTTAGGCATCACTCTGGATGCACACTGAAAGAGTTGTGTTAGTGCTGAACTAATACAACGCAGGAAGGCACACAGCAACCACCAAGAAAGAGTTGTATTAGTTCAGTCAGCGTGAGTCTGCCGGCTTGCTTTAATTGTTGTCAGTTGTCACTTAATTGAGTTGAGGTTAGTTTCTGTTAGGAATCCCATGCACCAGGTTGTTGGTCATGCACTCAGTTTTATCACCACTACGGTCTGGTTTCCAGGACACCAAGGCCATGACTAGTGTAGTAGCTTTCAGCTACATATAAAAGGTAATCAACATTCAAGAACAGAAAATACAACAGCTTTCAGAAGCACAAAATCAGAGTCCAGAGTGTTTGTGTGTGTCCAATCGCAATTCTGCAGGTTGCTTGTCCATCTAGAGTTCAAAGCCTAACTTCTGTTACATCTACTAAACACCATAAGCTGTAAGTTGCAACACAGTCCGTCCAGGTGCAGAATAGCTTTTTTGCCCAACTTTGCCAGACTTATGGCAGCCATATTGTTAACTGATAACCAAATCTCATAACACCAATACTAAATCACACAAACTAATACTTGTTAGAATAAGAGAATCGCACCTGCTCAGCATTATGTATTTTTTCTTCAACAAGCTGCAATTCGCGCTCAGCATCGCTAATAGACCCCATTTCAGCATGTGCAGAATCTGGAATGATGTTTTAGCATTTAGTATATATAATATATAGAAAGAATTTACCACAGGGAAGCGGGAGCAGAGATATTTCAGTAAAAGCATGATACCAGGTTGAATGAACAATTAAATCCCAGAGTTTTTCATTCCGAAGTTTTTCCGTTAAACAGTTATTCAGAATAAATTGCAGAAATTTTTTTTTCGAAAACGCAGGAGAACTGCGCCTCATTATATTAAGAAGAGAGTAAAGGGCAAGAGCCCAAACAACATCACACACACACACTCACACCCCACCAGATTCTAGGATTACAGTCGTGCCTGTGACAAACTACACATAGCGACCATTACAAAAAAACTTCTCACTCTAACTACCAGGGAGGAGGGCAGTCAAGAATGATAGCCCTCGAGCTCCTGCCATCGACCACAAGCGGCGCTCCTCACCAGCTGTGATCAAAGCACCGACTAAGTTTGGAGCTGCTCCATCAAAAACACACTCATTGCGATGGTTCCATATAGTCCAGGCTCCGAGTATAATGAGGGAATTAATTCCTTGCTTTATCATCTCAACAGCAGTGCTGCTGCTAGCTTTCTCCCACCAATCAAGGAAAGATAACTCTGTAGGCTGAGGAGACAAGGTCTGAAGACCGACTTGTCTGAACAGAGTAAACCAGAATTCTCTTGCGAAAACACAGTTGACAAGAAAGTGGTCAATAGTTTCCTCTTCTTGGTCACAAAGAGGACAATACTCTGGATGAGGAAGCCCACGACGTGCCAGGCGATCAGCCGTCCAACACTTATTGTGCGCAACCAGCCACAAAAAGAAGCGACATTTTTGCGTGGCCCATGATTTCCAGATCCTTTCCCAAGGTCCCAAAAAGAGTAGAACCCAAAAAGAAACTTTCATAGGCCGACTTAGCCGAGTATTGTCCATTTGAGTTGAGCCTCCACATGTGTTTATCCTCAACCTCTGGCTGCAGCTGAAACTCCATCAATAGATCCCATAGGTGAAAGAAATCTACAATCACACCAACTGTGCGTGCTCCCTGAATGTCTGAAATCCATGTCTGGTTAGTGAGGGCATCTCTGACAGTGCGCCTCTTGACTCTCCTTTTGGGCACAGCCGCGAAAAGGCGAGGGGCGAGGTCTGCGATGCGTTGCCCATGGAGCCACCGGTCTGTCCAAAAAAGGGTATTTGCACCATCTCCAACTATGGAAATCACTGCTACTGAGAAGAGGGCTCTCACTCACTTGCTCAGGCACACAGCCCAAGGTCGATGTAAATTGCAGAAATATAGCAGAAACAAGTTGGCAATCTAAATATTCTGTTTTCTTTGTGGGTCAAAATAAAGACTGATGGAACAGATATACATTGGTTTTGAGACAAGTTTAAAAAAAAGATTAAAATACAACTTGTTTTGCAATCTAAATATTAAAGAGAATACTGTAAAATAAACAAACAGGAAAAATAACTGCAGTAAGCAGACCGAAAAGGCCCAAAAGTTGTGTGTGCATCATTTCCTCTCTTAACGAAGACATCCCTACCCCTTCTTCACAAACCAGCTACATATTATTGTAATGTGAGTGGTGTTTTACTTCCTAAAGCCAATATAAAATCTGCTGGTAAAAATCGATACAAGAAATTTTTAAGAGATATAGGAAACGTATTTCACATAATCAAATTTCTAGGTTTCCATAGATCTTTTTCCAGATTTATTACTTCTGAGTTTATATTTTTAAATTTGACCTTACTGGCAGCAAACAGAACAAACCAACAACCAACTATTCATAGCTTCAGGGTGTTATGACCATATGGCCCTAATATGACAGTAAGTATAACAAACCTAGTTTGAAGAGTAAATCAACGTTTATGGAAATAGATATATTACCAATAAACTCCTTGTAAGAAGCTCTTCTATTATCCTCTTCTTCCAAAGCATTTGTAAGTTTCAAATTAATTTTCTGCAGAACTAATTCTTGGTTCTCAATGTCTTCCTTCAATTTCTACAGAATTAAGACAGTAAATTGATGAGATGCTAGTTTACATAATGATTGGTTGCAATGCAATAAAGTGGTAATAGAGAACAAACCATCATTTCAGCTTCTAGCTCAGAGGTATCCACAGCAGCATCACGACTATTATCAACAGAAATTTTCTTGGTGTCATCCAACTGCGCCTTTTACGCTCCAGATGCAACTCCTCATCTTCTCTTTTTCTCTGTGGGGCGTGAGGGGTTGCTATCAGAAAACTTAAAGGAAACTGCATAGCAATTTGAATTTTACCTTCAACTGTCTCAATTCTAAATCGATGCTGTCTCGATCAGCAACTAATTTCCTTTTTAGACCCAACCTCTCTGAGTTTATTTGGTTAATTTCAGTAACTTCCTGCTCCATTTCAGTTATTTTTTTTCTTCTAGATTAGTGCACAAACGACCAGCTCTCCAGTTCCCATGTGGAGGAAGAGTGGTCTGAACTCCACCTCTAAAAAACCTGCAATCAATTGAAACAGAATCAAGAACTCAACATTTCTTTTCTAAAGGATACTTTAGAACTATAAATGTCCATAATCAAGAACTCAGCATTCCTTTTCTGAAAGACACTTTAGAACAGCAAATGACTTTTTGATGGTTGCCAATTTGTATCCTGGACTTCCAGTGTCCACAATATCACCACTTCCACAACAAAACTTAATAAAGTTGATCACGTGAACATCTGAGAGACCACTGATCATCTTAATAAATAAAGTTGTTCATTGATACAGTGATATTTTTGTAAGGGGTCAAAAGAAATCAGGTTATAGCATTTTTTTAGACAAATTTCTCACCATACTCGTAAGTGGAACAAAATAAGCAAGTCAGAGTTGGATCTTTCTGAAAACCTCAACAGGCGGAAAACAACCAAGTGAAGGTTTAGATGGTAAATTAGACAGATGGAAGAGTCTAATCTGAAAATTGCATGGCCTAAGTGTACCGTTTAAAAGATCAGTGTTCAGTATTCACACATACATTTCTCAACAGAAACTAGATAAATGCTAGAGTGGAAAAGAGCATGACCAAAATGTGATCAAAAAACAGCAGTACCAATGAGACATACATTTTATAACCATCAGAAGTATATACTTCCTTCAGATTTTGTATCCTCTGATCAAATGCAACAGACGTTCCCATTGCATAATCTCGAACTAGGACCACTCTCTCTGCATGGCCCTGAAATAGCGATTTTTTTTTAAAAGAGTGGTCACAAATTATTATTAAAACAGAAGCATCTGAACCAAAAAACGGAATGGTTATTGACATTAAATAAACAAATTAGTGAAGTGTACATGGTGCATTACCTGATCCACTAATACATTTAATATAGTAGGAATTTCGAGCGAATAACTGAAAGTACAGTCGGGTGTGGTGTTTCAGGAAGAAAATGATCTGGAATTTCAATCCTATTCAAAGATGGAATAAGAATTCATCTGAGACAACCAAAGATAACCAAAATAGAGCACCTTATCATCTTACCGTGGTCTTGCAAAGTCATATATAATAATTTTAAGATTGTGGTAGTTCGCTTCTTTCGCACATTTTCGTAAAGCAAGTGAATCCTTATGACACGAGACAATGAAAGCATCTAATAAATGCCCTATTGCATAATCAATTGCAAGGGACCAGGAGTCACTTGACAGTTGCTGCATCAAAGGAAACAATGCAAGGCAGTGAAACCTGTAGTGAACAGGTATAGTAATCAAAAGAGACAAAACAACAATCAAAGATAGTTATGGCATACCAAATGATATCCTATTGGACCAATAGGAGAGCATTTGAATTTACTATTGTTTCTCTCTATTGATTTATAGAGGCTCTGAACTCTATCTCCTCCAAAGGCTGTTAGCTGCAAAGGAAGCACATGATTATGCATTTTTTTTCTCGAACACGCAGGAGAGCTGCGTATCATTATATTGCACATGATTATGCATTACTAGTTGCTACAATTAATTTACACAACTAAATAGTTGCTACTGAAAAAGTCAGAAAACACAGCATGATAAGAAGTACAAATATTTAATGCTTAATGAAGCATTGGATTACTTTGTCACGTTGGCGTCGGCGTAGATCATTAATTTGAGACTTCAGTTGATTGATCCTACGTCCATCTTCTTCTATCTGCAAAGCACATGCAACAGAATATACAGTACAATACCACAAGGATTCAAGACAAAGATATACAACTCTCTTACGTGCTCAAGGGGAAAAAACTATATGATGCATACAGTTGTGACTATTCAATGTTAAGGTATAACAGTCAAATGGCATTAGTGTAATCTCCCTAGTTTAGGGGTTCCCTCATGTACTCTATGTATATTGAGGCCCAAAGGGGGACAATATACAGAGTACATGAGGGAAACCCTAGACTAGAGAGATTATTTGTCAAATCAGCCAGACCTTTTTTTTTTCTTTGGTTAGCTGAGTCCTGTCAATTTAGCCAATCAGCATCATCATTGATGCGACTAATGCCGTTTGACTATTAAGTATTATTATGGTTGCTTTCTAAAAATTTTTGTTTCGAACACATAGGACTTGTGTATCATTATATTAAGAAGAAGAAGAGTCTAGGCGACTCATACAACTCCTTAAAAGGGCATGACCAGCTCTCTTGACCTCTAGTTATTTTTTTAATCAACTTAGCATCCTAAAGCTCCAATTGTGGATCACTTCACTCCTTTTAACACTATTTTCTTCGAACAGGAAGGAGAATTGTCATCACTATATTAAAAGGAATTATAAGGGTAAGGACCCCTACTACACACACCACAGAACAGTGGGCTTCGTCAGTTGGCAACAAAGACACATCAATGTCACTGTTAGGTTGGACAGTATGCTTCCTGAGATGGTGCTCAAGAGATAACACAGTTCATTGTGCAGAAAGCTGGTTTTCTTGTGTCATATTTTGTTAGACTAGCGCATATAGGGATGGCCTTGGGCCTAGGTGCCCATGCCTGGTGGCTAGGCTGCCTTTGGTATTATGGTAGTTGATCTCCTATATTAGGCAAGGGTCTCTGTTGATTGGGTGTGTTCTATAAATCCTAGTACCCTGCACCCGATCCTTGCCTATATATGTTGTACCCCTTTGTACACAATGAACCGATCTACTATTAGTGTGCCATATTGACTCACATAGTATCAGCCGCCTAGGTTAGGTCTTTTCTTCCACTGCCCACGCCGCAGGCCATCCCCTTGCCGTGCAGCACCACCATGTCACCATGTCTCCCACAGTCCCACACCTCCAGCTACGCCCAAGTCTGGGGATGATGCTGTCGCCTCAGCTGCTGCCCTCACTGGTGTCCAGGCTGATGCAGTCGCCCAGCGCCTTGCCCAGGAGAAAGCCAAAGAGGCTGCCCTCGCTGCTCCGTGCCTTGCTCGCGGCGCCAGGAAGTCCCCGCGTTGCCGCCTTGGCACGTGCTCTCCAGGCCGAGGAGGAGGCCGCGGCCGCCACCAAGGAGCGCAACGCTGCTGTCCAGAGCGCCAGCGACGCCCTGGCACACGCCGCCAAGGAGCGCGCGGCCGCTGCTGCTGCCACCGCTGCTCCAGAATCCTCAAGCGCCGCATCAGGAGGTGCCCGGCACCAACCAGCGACCTCAACGCCGCCATGCTTCCCCCACGAGGCCATTGCTCTCCTGCAGCTCCATGCCCAGGCGGTTGCCGTCAACAATATCCGGAATCATGTCGCTTTCGCCCTCGACATTGACTCCGGCAACTTCAATTGTTGGAGGCGATCAGTTCATGCTCATCCTCGGCAAGTTCTCCCTTCAGGAGCACGTTTGCCAGGCTGCTCAGGTCCCCGTCTCCCCGGCTGGGCTCGGATGGACTGTGTCGCCAAGTCCTGGATCGTCGCCACGCTCATCGACGATCTTGCAGAGATCAATCTCCGCCCAGGGCTCCACTGCTCGGCATGCCTAGCTCGTCGTTGAATCTCAGTTCCACAGCAACAGTTTCGCAACTTCGTCCAAGGCCAACCCTCTATCACCGACTACTGCCACCGCCTGAAGAAGATGGCCAATGATCTCACGGCCTTGGGTGAGGTCATCACTAATCGCACCCTCGCCCTCAGCGTCATCCGCGGCCTCAACGGGTGTTTCAGCTACGTCGGGCCCCCTTCGTCATCGGAGGCCCCCCAGCTCACCCAGGAGAGGGAAGGAGGACACCCCTGCTACTGCCTCCACTATGCCCAGCCCGGCTCCTGCGCCCTCCAGCACAGGCTCTGGAGGCGCTAGTGGGGGCTCTAAGTCCTCCAACAATCGCAGCAAAGCGCAGCGGTGGCAGCAAGAACAGCAATGGCGGAGGCCCTACTGGCGGTCAGGGCTCGTGCCCCCTGCTCGCACACAGCAGCAGCAGCAGCAGCAGACTGCTCCATCCCAGCAGCAGTCCGGCGCTAGGAGCTGGCCCACCCCTTACAATCCCTGGATGGGGTCGATCCAGATGTGGCCGGGTGGTCCTCGCCCCTCCATTGGCGCCCATCCCGTTGCATCCACAGCAGCAGGCCTTCATTGGTCAACAGCAGCAGCAGGCCTTCATTGGTCAACAGCAGCAGCAGGCCCTCTTCGCCCAACAGCAGCCTGCTTCTGCACCCGCTCCCATCGACAGCAGCAGTCAGTGGGTCACGCCAGGCTACTACAACCTTGTGACCGGTATGGGATCCTTCAGCCCTCGCCTCCGCCTTCAGCACGGCGTTGCTGTTGACTACACCTCGGGCCAACGAGTGGTACTATTTGTGTGCCATATTGTCTCACACATTTTGAAAATCATAACAAAACTGCAATGAATATAAACTACTCTAGGAAGACCCAATTTGGAGAGGCAAAAAATTATAAATACCTCTTTTCCGATGTCACTGATGTTTTTATTAATGCCCCATAATTCTTCGGATGATTTCTTTTCTTCCTCATTTAACCTGGATGGCATATAAATAAGGCAGAATCAAACATCCAATAAGCAAACCTGGTTGTCAGTTGTCACCTAAAGCAAAAGTAATTAGGATGAAAAACTACCTTGTAGCATTTAAACAGGCAAAGTTTATCTCCTGCTCTAATTCCCGTATGCTATCCTCAACTTGAGATACTTCAGCCTTCGATTTCATATGGAAAGGATTCAAATGAGAATATGAGAATGAGATAGAATAATAGGAAGTTCAAAAAGAAAACTAAAGGTTCGAAAAGCCAAATAAAATATAAAGAAGAAACCAAAAGGGATGTAACACATGAGTGCTGACTGCTGGGGAATATCAAAATACTAAAAAAAAGCCCAAATATTCAAATCCCAACAAGAGGTATATGCCAGCATAGGATATACAGATGTGGCCCAGGCCCACCAACCAAGCATAATCCAGAATCTTCAATAATGAATATCTTGGGAATGTACTGACAGAGCCCGCCTAAACCAGGACCTGGATAAGTATGTCCAGGATTTCCATATCAGGTTACAAAGCACTAGAGCAGGGGCAACACAACAGACATGCAAGTGTAGGATGTCAACTGATGAATGTGTAGAAGGTCAGCGGACGCAAGCATGAGGATATGTGAGGTTGAAGGTAGTAAGGGCCATGTTGGATTAGTGAACTACCTCAGCAAGCTTTGGTAGGCTTCTGGAATGCAAAGCCTTCCAGTCTCCTTAAACTAAGATGGTGCACAACCATTCTGCCTTTGATGCCTAATGCACTAACGCAGTAATTAGAGCTTAACTAGTGATTTTATACTGAGCTGAAAAGGCTTTAGGCCACATACACTTGTTCTGTCCTGATGTAATGTTTGATTGTGCTCTTCTGGCAATAGCATGTTGGTGCTTTCTGCTACTTGATTATGTGACTGAAATAGAGGGAATTCCTTCTCCCTTAACTACTTCGGCCCTGTTTGGTTAATTAGTCCTAGGACTTTAAGGGACTTCTAGGGAAAAAGTCCAAAAAAGTCCCTCTTGTTTGGTTTCCTAGGGACTAAAAGGGACTTTTTTTAGTCCCAACTCCAAAAAGTCCCTGGAACCAAACAGGGTCTTCGTCTTCCTGTGGATCAGACCTGCTCTTCCCGTCAAGTAACCATGCTAGTTCTAGAAAATAATCCATCCAGGAACTTGATCGCCTGCCATATCATCTCATGCATGCTAAGGAGTTGTTTTGCATCAAGTGTAGGGGGTTTGGGGCCTTAGCTATGCTCAGCCAATGCCTGTGTGCATGTGTTTACCACCTTCAGCGTCATTTCATCAAGCAGCTGGTTGTCTGCATCGATGGCCACACATTGACAATGTTGCCAAACCCGAAGTCCATGCAGAACACCAACTACGAACAATGAGACAAACTTAGGTGTGGCCACCTGCCCCATCACCAATGGTAATCATGTGGTTATAGCAGCGAAGTCTACCACAACTGCCCACATACATCCAAGCTATTTCACACCGATTTCGATATGCCACCTCTTGCCAGTTTAAACCTCATCACCAGTGTCTAATCAGGTAACGTATTTGTGGCATCTTCTCACCAAACTTCAAGAAGGCGCCTAGAGCCTAGGCGTTTTATATATACACACATATATGTTTAAAAAGAAAAATAAAACAGGAGATAAGTGGACTTCGCTGAAGAGAAAGACCCATAAAACAGTAAACGGCCCAAAGCCCAAGTACCCCAGCACCTTGTCCCTTCCTCCTTTGCTCGTTTCTCCCGCATGGCCGCCACACCCACACTCATACAGACGCCACCGTCGCCGCTTGTTCCTCTCCCTCCCTCCCTCCCTCCCTCCCTCCCTCAACGTCTGTCTCATGTGTTCGGTGCGCCGCCCGCCCCGCACACGCCGCCTGCCACTACTTGCCCCCACCGACGACTGCGTCCGCCGTCCGCCGGTCCTCCTCCCCCACCGGCAACCTCCGCCCACCGTCCGCCGGTACTCCTCCCCACTAGCGACCTCTACTTGCCTATCCCTCCGCCTACCCCCTTAGGCGGCGGCACCCTCCGCCCAGCGCATAAGCACGCGCCTGGGCAAGCGCCTAGGAACACCTTTTTGAACCGTGCATCTAACTGTTGCTACATACTAGTTATTAGGCAATGCATAGGTGCCTAGCCATGAGCTGTCAGTAACTGAGTAGAGTGAGTTGTCCTAGGGAATCATGCAATATAATTTGTACAATTATGAAAAAAAAAAAATCCATAAGAAATTGATCAACATAAAAAGAGATGAGCTTTGGGCGCAGGCACCATCGATCTTCTAGGTTAATTGTATATGGGAATGTTTGATGCACTCCTTAGTTTGAATTTCAATAAAGAAACAAATTGTGCAAGATACGGGCAAATGTGCACCTTAACTTTTTTCCACTTATGTTAATGATATAAGGCCAAGATCTGAACAAAGACAATCAAGGTCATGTGTGGCTTGATCTATTAATGAACGATTGTGCACAACCCAAAAGAGTTGATTAATTCCATAGCCAACTACAACGAATCATGTTGGCTACTAGCCATTGCTATTGAGATAGAGTTGCTTTCTGAAAAGGAAAGAGTAAAATACACTGGCGGACCTGAAACTTGTAGTATAGTGCCATCTAGGTTCATAAACTTGCATATTGCACAAGTGCATCCCTAAACTCACTATTCTATATCATTTAGGTCCATGAACTTGCAGATTTATAAGTATGTCACTTGTCTTACTAAATGGTGCCATCTAGTTCCAAAGTGGCATATGAACAGCCGTGTCCACTCGCATAACTATCACAACTATAACCAGTGAAGAAGTGGCTCACTTCTATGGACTAACTCAGAATGATCTTCATGACCTATTAGAAACAGCAGGTGCTCTGGTGCAATCCCTACCGGCAGAAAAGGATAGCATCGGGCTGGTAATAATCGATAGAGCCATACTCCTTCATGAACCAACAGTACTGCCGTTGACCTAAGAGACAACACAGCCCAAGGCATGGGTGGCAACGGTAGAGAAATTATGAAGGATTGTTAGGCGAGTTTTGTGGATTAGTAGGTGCGCCTAAAATACAAAGGGCGCCTTAATTTGGATTGTAATCATCGAAGAGATAAAGAGAATAAATATTCCCATGTGGGGCATGGGTTTCCTTCAACGGTGGCGTCAGCTTCTTCCACCACCGCCGCCGTTGACAACAACCCTCCACCCGTTCCTCGCTATATTCTGCGTTCTCTGCCTCAAGCCCAATGCTTCCACACTCATCACTACACCTCACCAGGTAGCCCATCCACGCCGTATCAAGCCAAATTCAACCTGGGCAAACTCTTGTGCTATAAGTAACCAATGATTTCATTTGACACTGGTCTCACTCAGGTATACAGCTCTATGTTAGAGATGCCTATTGTGATAGACTGATAGTTACGCATGTGAACACGAAGCATATCAAAATTAGATTAAAATTAAAATATAAACACATAGTTGCTCATGTCTAACAATTTGGACCTGGATGACACTATTTAGTAAGATCAGGGATGCACTTATACACTCTGCAAGTTCATGGACCTAGATGACACAAATTAGCATGTTTAGGGAAGCACTTTTGCAATCTGCAAGTTCATAAACCTAGATGGCACCTAACAAATTTAATTACTGCCAGCATATTTTACTCAAAAAAATTGAGAAGAAAAAAAATCACCTGAGTTTGTTGCATATGTTGAAGCTCAAATTCATGAACTCGCTCCTCTAGTTGTCTCACACGGGCATTCATTTTATTCAACACTTGTTTTCCACGAGCATGCTCTTTCTCTAGATCCATCTTCAGTTTCACAGCCTACAAAGTAACATGAATAACTAAGAAGCTAACAAAGTAATGATGCAATCATATCTAGTATAAAATAGGGTTTAGATGTAATTTCAAAATATCAGAAAATTTGTCATATAAATAATAAATAAGTCAATTTTCACATAATTGACAACACATAATTATAATTTGTTAAAGTATATTTGGTAGTTTAGATTTGTGTATCAGACTGCCATATGTACCATGGGTTGCCTTGCCTCCCAAGTCTTGTACTATATATAAACTGCCCAAGAGCTCAATGCAATACGTCCATCCAATTACATTAATTCTATTCTCCTTCATGGTACTAATCGCCTGGGTCCTCCAATTACACATGTCCTATTGATCCAGTAGCCATCGTCCTTGTCAAGCAGCAGATCGGGATCTCTTCCTCGCACGCTTGTCATTGTCGGGCCGTCGCTGCCTCGTCCCCAAGACTCGTCACTGGGCGCCGCCACCATCTACGATCTTCGGCGCGTGGAGGCCAATGGACATCGCCCCGTCCCATACCGCCGTAGTGGCAGACGGGCCAAGCCACGCCTCAAAGCTGAGCCACCATGGAGGCGGACAGATCAGGAGTGTCACTGCTATCGGGCAGATCTGCCCACCAGCCACGTTATCTGGGCCTGCTTGCTTGTGCTGTCAACGGGGGTGGTGCCGACCGTGTGGTCGCCGACTAGAACCGCCCGCTCTTCTGTGCTGGAGCTGGGGGCAGTGCGGGGCCACACTGTCGTCGCTAGCTAGACCGGTGCTAGGCCGCATCATCGGTGCCAAGGTCTGCCTACCCATGCTACTGATGAGGGTGGTGTTGGACGCGTAGTCACCGGCTAGCACTGTGGGCACTGCACGCGTTGTCTGGCCACCTGACGTCGTCCAAAGCGGCCTGCCCCGCCCGCCCATTCATGTTGCCGCTAGGGATGCTGCCAGGTCGCGCCATCACAGTATCCTGCTGCATCTGTGTCGCTGCTCGAAGGCCCTTGCCTCTCCTCTGTGTCTCTCTGGTCTCTCAATCTCTCCTCTATCTGCATGTGCTTGTTTGCTCACACAAGAGGCACAGCTAGGAGAAAAAGGATGAAGTACATTGCTAGGTGCACCCGTGAGTTGTACGTTGTATGTTGTGCTCTCCCAACACCAATTTTTTATGTAGGACTAAACTAAACAATCTCCACCATCACAAATCGGGCCCAACTCTACACATCATACATACCCCATGTGATCATCAAAAAATGTCATCCGAGCCCAAAGACCAATGCTCCATGTCACACAAATCCGTGTGACCTCCAAGACGTTAACGGGCTCCCTAGTCACCATGTGACCCCTACGAAAGATGATATCTAGGGCCCGAGTCCGACGCTCCATGTCAAACAACATGTGTTACCTCCTAGACATTAACAGGAATGGGCTCCCCCATCACCATGTGACTCCTCAATTTTTTTAGGGTTTTCGACCATGATATCTGATACCACTTGTTAGAGTGCACAGCATATTTGGCCTAGCTCGCAATACCCATAAGCCAGGCCCAAATCTACCAGAGCCCACAACATATCAAGGCCTCAGATATAACTCGACCCAAAAGACTAGCCTAACAAGTGACGGGCCACCCCCGCTTTATATGTTGTGCTCCATGTGGGAGTAAACCTAACACAATTGAATGCAAGTGATAAATGTGAACAATATCATATGACTAGTGGTAAAACATGGCAACTATCCATGACCTAAAGGTAAAGTTTAGATAACAGTTTACACCAAAATGAGAAGTATGACCGGTGAACTGAAACATGCAAAGTATAGGTATAGGTGTTTGCAGTGTAGTGCAATTTCATACTATTGGCCATGAACACGCCTACAATATACATTTATTATTAAAACCACATGCAATAGAAACAAGGTTGTTATTTATGAGTCATAATGTGTTTTGAGTAATTGTTGAAAACATCAGAAACAATATACAGCAATACGAAAGCAATTGAAGCCAACAACACACCTCACGAATGTCATGATCCATTTTTTCCTTCATTCTCCTTGCTTCCTGTGTCTTCTCCATAAAAGATTTAAAATTTTCTTTCTTCACAATAAATTCTTTCCTCAGTTCCTCTATAATTTCCTACAAGATAAGGAAAGATCAATTAAGTTAACAACCATTTCAGCATTTCAGACCTGGTACACCTGGATTGTTGATTTAGCACACAAATTTTGCAGCATGAATGCAACATCCTCAGTGAGTAGAGAAAACTGTAACATAAAATACTGAAAGGAATGAAACTTGAACCATGGCAATTCCATTTCAACAGGTTAGTTTGTATATGACCAAATGATGGCTTCAAACTGCCATGAAATAACCAACTGCAAATGTTTTAAACAAAATTCAGAATATGAATGTTGTTAACCATTACGAATTTTGGTATTATACCCTGCATTGCATAATTATATCATTAGCTGACCCAAATTTCTACATAGCTTTGATCAAAGTCCACTCCATTCATTATTACAAATATCACACATGGCCATTCAAATGTATTAAAGTGTCCTTGAATTCATCCTATGATTCATGAGTACAATACAAGTCAAAAAACAGCAGTCTATTATGGATATATTTGGTAAAATGCTGACTAAGAAACATGAAGTTCTTCCAGAGTTACTTGTATTGAACTAGGGATTGAATAAAGATGGCAGTTAAATAATAAAAATATATATATCACGGTGTACGTAGAACAGGACTTCTCTAAGAAAAATGAGCCAGAAATGCTCCCATTAAAGTATCACTTACTGTATTTCGATCAATTCGTTTTTGGCATGCAGAGATACGCTCTTTGAGTTTCTCAAGCGTCTCTTCTTGTTCCCCAATCTTTTTATCAACATCAGAAACCCATGCCCAAGCCAACTTTTTCTTCAAGTTTTCAAGCTCATGTGCTATTTCTTCAATATGTTCCATATTCTTTATCTTCTCTTGAATTTCATCAAGTTCTCTGAGCGCTGGCTTAATTGACGCTTCCAGTTCTTCAACTATAGAGCCTGCGATGTTCAGGTTGTCTCTTATTGTAGCAAGCAAGTCATTTACTTGTTGAAGAAGCGTAGCCTTGAAAAAGAACTGAAACAAAACAGAAAGGTATGAGCAGTAAAAACCTTGAATGAGGCCAGTTATCAGTTATATTAGGAGAGCATACAGAATGCACAGGTGCAGCATGCTTTTAAACCCCAACTTAATGACTGAAGCCTAATTGCTCAAGTTTATCTAAAATGGTACAATACATTCTGAAATCTGCCCTATCAACAAGTTGAGTATTATCTTTTTCATAAAACAATAATTCAGCAAGAATGAAAATATACAATGGCCAGGCCACTGACAGGCACATGAATTTGCATTCGACAATAATAGATCACTGAAAGGCATAGATGTTCCATTGCATAGTTAAAAACTGCAGATGAGTGGTGTGAAACTAAAAGTTTTGATTACCTTAAACTTATCCTTGTCATTTCCTGAATGTAAAAACTCTCTGCTTTTGTCTTGACTCATAATTACACAAGGGTTTTCAACTTCAATCTGAAAAGTGACACAGATGCATAACAAAGCAGACAACATATATCTAGTAATAGTAATCACATTACAAATAAGTACTCCAGCAGAAAGGTATAAAGATGAAAACGATTAGATATCTATAGAATGAACCCATGTTGAAGTACCAACTGTTTAACCAAAAGCATATATAGATATAAACCATGTTGTCAAGAAACTAGAAACGATTTACATTATCAACATCAAGGCGTGCAGAGCTCCTATATTGCTGACTGAATTTGCCCACATAGCATGTTGGATGCCTGTGTTGTATAACATAACCTCACAGTGTGCCTTAAGCACTCAAGAGAGTGTGGCAATTATCAACTTAATGTTAACAATCATACGACCATATTTTTCCTATTGTGAACTAGTACTCCACAGAAAAACAAATAATGAAAAGGCAACAAAGTACCAAGAAGTCAAAAGGACAAGAGTGGTCTAAGCAACAAGCAACTTACGTTAAAATGTTCAATTATTTCATTTAGGTCATCCTTGCGATGTGCCACCTTCCTCCCTGTTCCAGTACAGGCAGATATTAACATTTAATATAACATAAGAGTTCAAGGGAAAATCGAAAGGAGCAGATTAAAAAAAAAAGGGTATTCTTTTAATGCAATTTAGCAAATTTACCACAATTATCAAAAAAAAAAATTGAACACTACCACATTTATCAATTTATAATTCATACTTAATGCAACTTCAAATATCAGCCCATTATTGAGGCCCAAAAGCAATTGTCATATTCAGGCATACAGTGTGTCATTTAATAGAATTTTAGCTACCTATGATGGAAATGAAGGGTAACATACAAAAACTGGGCCCTCTGAGTATATTATATCATGGGAAGGCAGAATGTCTGTGATTTAAAAACATGTAGTAAGAAGCCAACAATTTAAAAGCATGTGAATTTTTTGCCTACTTGGAAGTGGGTCATGATGCTTGTCACAAGAAAGGTTGTGACAACTAATAAAGGAAAAATGCAACAGACTAAATTTTGAAGGGGCATTTGCATATTGAGGGCTAATTACCAAAATGTTTGCACCACTGCCCCAACATTGATTAGAAACCAAGGGCAATGGTACTAACATTATGAAAACAACTAGGCCTGCACTGCAAAATGACGACAAAAAAGGTACTAACATTTTTACAAATGACTAAACACAGGCAAAAATCTAAATTAAGAATATCAAAAACTACAATAGTATTGTTCACCAAAAAAAACTACAATAGTGTTAAAGCAAATAGCACAGTCCACTAGAATGAAAACATGACCAAAAATTGACAACTTGGTGCCAGAAACTTCACCCAAGAAACGCAACTTACAATAGAAGAACACGACCAACAATCAGGGGAGGCTAGAACAAGTACTATTACCATGTTGATCCTTCAAAACTGTAGAACCAGCTGATTCAGTAATCCTGCGTTCCAATATAATAGTGTCTCCATATACTTCAGGCTTAAACGCATCTTCCCCACGGTTATTAATATCCACAGTGATTGCTGCATAGCTGGAGTAGAAGAGAAGATTGAAAAAGTTCCAGGTTACAGCTGGTTGCAAAATGGAGACACAGAACCTTAAGTGAAGGTTGTGTGGTGAAGAATGTGTAGCAGATTAAGAGTCAAACATGGTTATTGGGTCCAATATACTCTGTATCTATTAGCCACATGGACAGACCAGAGTCAAACAGCTAAGCGCGGTAACAGAAGTCCACGAAGGTCCTTAGCCCTAAAACTGATTTAACTCTTTCTTTAAAAAATCATTATGTAAAAATTAATGTTTTCAGGGCTAAAAGAAGAAAGGGGGATTGAGAGAAGGCGGACGCAACCTGCAGCCGGTCTTGATGAAATCCTTGAGGGAGGCGGCGCGCTGGGTGTTCTTAGCGCGGCAGCCAAAGGCGACGCAGAGGGCCGTGAGGATGGCGCTCTTCCCGCCTGCTCCGCCGCATCGTAGGAGAAGGGAAGGGTATCATTCGTCAGAAGGCACCGCGACAAATGGGGAGAGGGACCGAGGGTTAGGGTTTGGGAGGCGTACTTCCGTTCTGGCCGGTGATGAAGTTGACATGCTCGTCGAGCTCGATGTGGAGGCTGGAGTGGCACATGAAGTTCTCCAGCCGGATGCGGGAGATCGTCCCCGCCGCCATCGCCGGCGACCAGGCGACGCTTTCTCTCTCTCTCCTCGTCAGTGGAAGCCACCTGAAATGGAGGACTTTGCGGGGGTTTTGTTTTGTTTTGGGGTCAAACCAGTGGGTGCTTTTTGTTGTGCAAAAAGAAACAAGAGATCTCGCTATTACATGAGCATCTTTATTTAAACTCCTAGATTCATGAGCAAACTCCAATGAGCCGCGCTCCTTGGCCGCAGGAAAGTTGGCTGAATCACGTTGCCGATGCCGGCTTGATTCGATAGGTTTAGGTCCGGACACCAAATCCAATCCTTCTCACGCACGGTGGGGCATTAGCGGCGCGTCCGATCTCTTGATTTGCGGGTTTGTTCTTTGTGCATCGGCGTTCAAAATGTGGGGTGGGTTGCGTGGGGGTGAACCCGCCCCCATCCCACAATCTTGTTTTTGGGGCAATATTTGTTGATGTCGTTGACAAGGGACTCGTCCTGTTCTTTGCATACCATGGTCGAAACGTGAGGTAGTGTTTGTTTAACCAAATTCGTGGATTTGACCTCCTCATCTTTAGGCCCAAACACATCTAGCATAATGACAATCCATAAGAGAGTGTTTCCAAGAATCCGAGGGCACCACAAATAGCACATCGTCATTATCCGCGATATGCGTGGTGAAGAACATCGGCCCGACCAAGGAGCACCGCGACAACCTCCATAAAAAGTGCTTACTTTTGGAGGAACTTGATCTAGCATCCATTCTCCCTCCGTTTGATTATCTCGATCGATCTCTGAAAACTCAAAGATACGGTATCCGATCCGACAATAAACACTCCATCTTTTTCATAATGCCATGCCCAAAAATCATCTTGTAATCTGTGGCTAAGCGGAATGTTTTCGATTATATCTACATCCAATGGTGAGAAGAATCGATGAAGCTTTTCCCGATCCCAACACCTTGAATTGAGCTCACTTACCATCGAGGTCGAGCCACAACGCTCTGGACCGGTATCCTCATGCCATTGGGGGAAGCCACGGATCATCCACCATTCTAGATGTATCGCCCTTACCAATCCGTCTAATGAGGCCCCGCTCTAGTACCGCCATCAAGAATTGAACGCCAAATCTTTGAGGGTGTCGAGCCAAGTCGAGCTCGAAGAAAATCCCCCCCGAGGGTAGTAAACGCCTTCAATATTCTTGCACTTAGAGAGCATGGTTCCATGGCTTGTTTAGCAAGTAAAGCAAGGTTAAACATCTCAAAATCACGGAAGCCCATCCCCAAACATTTTGGCATTATCATATCATCCCATGCGACCCAACATGAAGTTTTGACTAAACTTGTTAAGTGTTTGCAGAGACCCCCTTGGCAATCCGGAGCAAGACATCGAGAAAGTCGGTATTGCCCGGCACCACCGACTTTATGAGAACATCCTTCCCGCTAGGTTGACATACATTGCTCAATCCATCCTTGAATCTTTGCTTTGCACCCGGTGAAAGCTCCATTCAAGGCGAAGGTAAACCCAAATATCTCTCACCTAAGAGATTCATTATGGACATTCATGGATCTTTAATTTCCTCTTTAATTCCCGATGACACTTCTTGGCAAAATAAACCATTTATGCTGTGTCCAAGCATCACAATAAATTTGCAAGACATTCTTCACTTCAACCGCATTCTCCTATTTGTAAAAACAATCTTATCAATCGGAAGAGTAAGTGGCTTACCACCGGGCCGATGGGGCCACTTTAATCCCATTGAGCGCCGACCGAGTTTTTAAGAGGCACGAAAGGCCCTCTCTCGCTTATCGAAACAAGTAAGGGAGATGGGGTCTCCGAATACCTCGGAAGGTTGAAATTTTTCTGACAGTACCGTTTAGTCGAGAATGAGACCGTGATGATACTAACCTCATAACCAACGGTGCATCGTACCCAGGTGGCTTTGTCATTACTGAAGATATTGCCATTCAACACGATCATAGGCTTTCTTCATATCCAACTTTAATGCACAACACCTTTGCGGGTTTGACTTGCCTCATAAAATGCAGGACACTCATAGGTCGAAATAATAATATTATCGCATAATAAGCCTTCCGGGTACAAAGGCGGAGTAAATAATTCCGGTAGGATGACCTTCAACCAGGTTTTTTGCAACAACTTTGGAAACAATTTTATATATAACATTGCATAAGCCGTCGGGCTTAAATTGTCCCAAATCTTCGTGGTTAGCTATCTTTGGAATCAACACAATTAGTGTATCATTTATAGCATCCGGATCATCTCTTCCACTTAAAACCCCTAGTTATCACCAACGGACTTCCTTTCCACATAACTCCCGGTGGCGCTGGAAAAATGGGCGGGAAAGCCATCCGCCCCGGCTTTTGTAGGGAACGTGGGTGCTTTTGTTGAGAAGAAGTCCCCCAAAACCCCAAAAAAAAAAAAAATAGCCGCGGGCCGCGGGAAAGTTGGTGGGCCACTCAGGGCCTCGCCGGCACTGTCCATCCGGTGGGGCATTAGCGGCGCGTCCAATAAGATTTGCGGGTTTGTTGTAAAAAAAAAAAATGCGGGTTGCGTGGGGGTGGGTGTTATTTGGGCTGTCCTCGTCCTGTTCAAGCATGGTCGAAACTAGGGTGTGTTTGCTTCATTTGTTAGGCAAACCTTGCTAGCAAAACTAAGTCATGCTAGCTTAAGCCTGGTCTCCAGCAAGTCAATGTGTGTCTGTTTGGTTGCCTTCGCTATCTAGTCGGGCTAGCATTGGTTGTGTTTGGTTGGCATCTTTGGTTTGGATAGAGTCACCTCTTCTATGGAATGGTAACTTCTCTGCTCGGGCAATTCAATGAACAACCGGGGTGGGCATCACGGGACGAGCACCATGGACGGGCGTCACGGCAACACCATGGACGAGTGTCGTTGTGGCACACCGAAGCATGGCAAGTTGAACTTGTCTGTCACGACGGCGGTGAACCATAGACGAGCATCACAAGCAACACCATGGACGAGCACCACTTTGTTCGTGTGATTGTCACCCTATTGTCCCGCCACGTAATGTATCCAAATCTTATCAAACGGATGAGGTAGAGGAGGGTAGAAAGAACGAAGAAAGGAGCTAAAGAATCGTCATGGCCTCGAGCTCGTGCGTCCCTCGGGTGGCCTCGATCCCACCCGTCGGACGCTGCGGTCGCCGGGAGAAGAATGCTCCGTGGTGGCGCCGACCGCCGATCGCGACCGGTTGCCGGGTGAGGGAGGCTATCGGGGCGAGACGCCGGCTCATGGCCGGCCACCGGGGCGCCTTCCTTCTTCCGCTGAAGCTCCAACCTCAGGCGCCGCGCCACACCGCCATTGACCACTTGAACTCGCCATGGTCGCGCGATGCCACCGAACTCGCCATGTTGGCAAGCAGTCCGGACAAATCGATGCAAAAATGGCAAGGTGGCAAGCAAAGAATGAGGAGGGAGAAGGTCCACCGACACCAATAGGGAGAAGATCCACGAACTCCACCTCTGGTCATGCTCTATCACATGGATGGAGCTGCGGAAGAAGGCATGGAGCCGGCAGCAACAACAACAACACCTTTGTTGGCGTACAGGCGACGTACGAGCTGTCTTCTGACATACAACAAGCAGAGCATGGCGTACAACAGCTCGCCCAGAGTCGATGGAGGGGAAAGCGGAGGTCGGGCTCGGACGGCAGGCGACTCCCGTGGCCGCTTCGACTCCGAGCAAGGAGATCCACGTGCATCTCCGCCGAGGACCTCCATGCGCATCTCAACGAGCACTTCCATGGGCGAGCATCTCCGGCGAGGTCTTGGCACATCTCAGTTGCTCGCGTATAGGAGAAGAGCAGTGTGGGGGATATTCGGGACATCCCGAATAATGGCCCGATTGAAAGGTCCTAATGGCTAGAGGGGGGGGTGAATAGCCTATTAAAAAATCTTGCAACAACACTAAGCACCCGGATTAGTAAATAAGGAGGCGAAGCTAAATGAGCGGTGCTACAATCTATCTATGCAAGCCACAAGCAAAAGATGATATTTCTAATATCTCTAAGTCCACATAAATGCTAGGTCGCTATATTACTCCTAGGTGAACAAGCGATTCTAACTAGTTTACCAACTAGGAGCTAACAATTCTAGCAAGGTAAGCAACCAAACAACCTAGGCAAAACTACACAAGTATATCAAGTAAATGCTAGAGAGGGTGATCGATATACCGACGATGAAGTGTAGAGGTGGAAGCCAATCACCGTGATCAATATGAACTCTCCAACGAGCAAGCACACAATTGACACGATGATTTTTACCGAGGTTCACGTGCTTGTCGGCATGCTAAGTCCTCGTTGTGGTGACACACTCACTTGACGTGTGCTAAGCTTAATGGCGGTGCCAAAACCCCTATGGGCGCTCAAGCAAACGATCACAAGAGAGGGTCCAACAAGCCACGAGCAATCCACTAGTGCTCCTTTCGCGAATCTCCGCGGGGTAAGGAACGACCCCTCACAATCACCACCGGTGTGGCCTCAAACAAGCTCCACTTGAGCTCAACACCGCCTCTTGCTCCAAGCCGCTAGGAACAGGGCAAATTCCCAAGAAAAACAAGAATCCGCGGCTTCTCCAAGGATGAAGTGCCTCTAGATGCAACCGATGATGCAATGCACTTCTATCACTCTCAATCTCACCAAGAATTCGAGTTAATGGATGGAGAGATGAGTGGAGAGGAATCACAAATGCTCACTAGCAAGTTGGAAGCTTCAAATGTGCAGAGAGAGCCTAAGGAACCAGACAAACCAAGTATATATATGGCTCCTCTCGAAATGGAGCCGTTGCTCTAAAAAAATTTGCTCTGCGATGGCCGGACGCCCGGCCGGAACCACCGGCGGGTCGGTCGAGGGTCGGTCGGTGCCCATTCCGTCGCTACGGACAAGCCACGGGCCCACGGTGGCACCCTTCGTCAGCGTCCGGTCCGCCGGATCCGGGTCGACACGGAAGCATCCGGTCGAGGGGTCCGGTCACAGCGTCCGGCAAAAACCCGCTGCGGGGCTCTCGCGAGACCGACGCGGCCGGACGCTCCGGTGAGTGCGTCCGGCCGCACCGGCATCGCGTCCGGCCGCCCCGGACATTTGCTTCTCCATCTTCTTCTTTGCTCTTTGCTTCAAACTTGTTTCGCCTCTTGCCGTAGGTTGCCAACACGTCCAAGATGACCACGTTATCACCAATGTTAGCACGTCGATAAGTTAGGCAAGATCGAAGTTAGTGCTCTCAAGTCCTAAATGCAATATGCAAGTCGATATGGACCTAGAAGCACTTCATGCAAGGATTGTCGCGGCATCCCCTCTTGATAGTCGGCTATCTATCCTATAATGTGATCACACGCTCTATCGTGTCTTGATCACCGAAAGGAAAACCCTATCAAGTATACCTTTGCCTTGATCTCTCGGGTTCCTCTCAAGCCGTTCACCGAGCTTGACGATCCATCATGTCCATCATCATCGTCCATGTTCATGATCATCATGCTCCACTTAGAGCAAAGGATTAGTCCACAAATGTTGTCATCAATTTCCAAAACCAAACATGAGATTTCACCGATCCGAAACAAGAGCCCAAGCACGTCCCGGCCCAATCAGGCTCATGAAGCGCAGAAACAGGTCGTCCCGACAAAGGCGCTCGAAGTCAGGCTCGTGAATGAGCTCTCCAGTCTCGGGGGGTGGCGCAGTCCATCGAGGACTCCTTTCCGCCTCGCTCGAGCTCCACGTAGATCCCATTCCCGTGACAAGGACGAGCTCAACAGAGAGTTCTCTCTCCGCCTCGCTCGAGCTCCCGCCCCTACGAGCTCCCAAGACGGGATCGACTCATCGCCTCGCTCGAGCTCCCTCATCGACGAGCTCTCCGGTCCTTCACCACGCTCAACCTCGCCCGGAGACCTCTTTCCGCCTCGCTCGAGCTCCTTCGATAACGAGCTCTGCGATCCCAGCCCGAGAGAGAATGACTGGGCTCGTCCACCTGTCTTCCCGAAGAAGCCAACGGGTACGGGAGTTGGCCAACCACTCCCTGATAGACCCAACCACCCTCTAACGAGCACTGTAGCCACACAGGGTCACAGTGACGGGGGAGAGGTGACGGGCTCACCCGCCATGCCCTGTCCTGCCCAACCACTCCCTCTGGTGGCGTTCGAGTACGCCCGGCGTATAATCACCCCGTCGGCCGGTATGGCGCGCCCATGCCGAGGGGATGTGTTCAACCACGATTGGAGACCAGGGCGGCGGCCGGCCACCGTCCAACCCGGCCCGAGAATCCCGTGTATGACGGCGACCAATTGCGACCTTTGTGGACATCCCCGAGCTCGGGACGAGCTCTCCCGTACTAACGAGCTCGTTACTCGGCTCCTTTTGCGCTATCATCCCTCGTAACTACACTCCCTTCTCCCTTTTAGTCCTCGGACCGTGGTGGCACCCATGTACACTCCCTTTGCGACTATAAAGGGGACCCTTGCCACCGGTTGAGGCGGGGGACGCTTAGATTCACCACATTCTAGCCTCACTCATCCACTCTCCACCCGATATTGGCACTTGCCTCAATCAAAAGAGACTTGGGAGCCCGCTCCTCTCTCGTCTCGCTTGTACTAGCCCCGGTATGAGCGTTTGAGCTCGGATAGTGATCCCAACTGGACTAGGGTCGCGATTTGCCCCGAACCAAAGTATACATCTTGTGTCATTGTCTCGAGCTAGGCCTTCGGAGCACACGCTAGCAGCCGCCAGATTCTGTGACGGTGGTATTAGACCACGACAAGCGGGACGCACACAGTGTTACGCTCTGCGCCGTTCGCTTGCTTGCAGGCGAGGGGAGAAGAGGCGCGGTCCTCCCCGGTGAGATCCTAGATGAGAGGTGTGGCGGCGGTGCGGGAGGCGACGAAGTGTTGGTGCTCAACGAAGGAGGTGACACGAGCGGGGGTCACGGGCTAGCGCAAGCCCGGCTCCGTAAAAACGCGACCAGACCCTCCATTTTTTAGGCGACCCTGGGATGGTCGGTGGCCGCCTAGAGCTGGCTAAGTGGGTTGGCTGGCCAACCAAACACCTCTTTTGGTGCAACCTGGCTCGCCCAAGCCACCCCTACCAAACAGCCCGTAAAAAACATTATGGATCACACTATAAAGTGCTCGACTATTTTACCTACAGGGTAACACTGAGCAGAGCAAAGCACTTGGATAAACTCTTCATTATAATTTACCTTAATCGATCAAGTACCATTAATTAATATGAGCAGAATAAATTTAACACTGAAAAAAATTAAAGAAAAAGGAATAATAATCACATGAAAAAAGACCGGACATATATAATTCAGGTGACTGATAGATGTTTAGCCCATCAACGCATATGCAGCTACAGCCGTGGTGGCCGCGGTGACTACCCATCGCGCGAGCAGAGCCGGTGCCGCGTCGCCCTTTTCCGCATCAGCCGTGGAATCGTCCGAGGAATCGTCGCCACCCCCGCCGGCCTTCTTCTTCTTGGACGGCTCCGGCGCAGGCGCGGGCGCCTCGACGACCTTGAACAGCTCCTTGGGCTGCAGGAACTTGTCCACAGCGTAGACGGCCAGCGGCTCCATGTCGCCGACGGTGGCGGTGACGCTGGACGTGACGACCTTGGTCTGCAGCGTCACCGTTTCGTCCTTGTTCTTCACGTCGTAGCTGTAGTCCATCTTCTTCTCGCTGGCGGTGGCGAGCGTGGTGACCATGCCGTTGTTGGACTTGAGCAGCTGCAGCGAGAAGTAGTCCGGCACGCAGTGGTACAGGAGGATGGCCGTCTTGGTCTTGGCCGTCAGGTTCTTGTACTTGGCCGCGAACGCCGCCACGGCCGCGTCCACGGGGCAGAAGATGGTCAGCCCGTTGTCCTTGGTCTCGTTCGCGGCGCGGAACGCCTCGGCGTTGTCCGAGAGCAGGGTCGCGAAGGACTTGCAGTAGCGCTTGGAGAGGAGCTCCACCAGGTCCACGGGCGCCGGGGCCGGCACCGGCGCCTCGGCCTCCGCGGAGGAGATGATGGAGCTCACCTGGAGCACGGCGATGTCGTAGGGGAACTCCTTCACGGACTTGACGTAACGGGACGGCTTCGCGGTGTCGTCGGCGTCCTCCGTCATGAAGCTCACCTTGCCGTCTTTTCGGGTGATGTTCACGTACCCCGACATGCCGGACGCCGACCCGGTAGCCTGTTGTTTCATTCATGTATTCAGTGTGAGCAAACGAGAAACAATTTTATTTTCGTTCTCAAAGAAAAACTTCTCGTGCACGCACGGGGATTGCATCAGAATTATTGTATTGTACTCCCTCGGTCTCTCAATTAGCTGTCACAGTTGCTTTATGTGCCCAAAGTCTGACTCAATTTGTATCTCTAATAAATTTATTAAAAAACTTGATTCAAATGTTTATGTACTATATAATCATATTAATTATGGACGATAAATATTAATAATTTTTTATACTCCGTATATATTTAATTAAAGTTATTTATAAGAAGGCGAAAACGACATATGTTTAGTTTAGTGACGGGGAGAATAGGAAATTAGCTTGCTAAAGTTGACAGCAACTGGGTGCATGAAATTCCAAGCCTGGATAGCCTACCAACCATCCCTGTCGGTGAACCGTGTCTGACTGGGCGTACGTTGTGCTCTTAATCAATGATGACATGGCAACTAACTGCAAGCGGATTTTCAATTCTCACTACATGATAGAGCTTTCCACAGCAATCATGTCATGGCTTTATCATAAAGGAGCTTCCAACAATTGAGTTTGAAAAATTGGAGGTTTCAATCAATCTCCTTAATTAGTTCTCGATCAACTAGCTAACTATGATCAAAACCTTTACACACAAGCAATCGACCGGGAACACAACTTGTTCAATCATCGGAATGGAGTACAGTACTAGACAATGCAAGCTGTACATACCCTGCTTTAATTTAGAAAACTAAATGTTGTTCATTGATTATGTGTACGTGGTTCATAGTTTTAGTACACGCTTTGGTATTTCTTTATAAAGAGACCATAATAATTTCTCCAGTGTATATAGTCTGTATGTAATCTTTCTCAACAACCCTAGTAGCAAATTATGTCAACAATAAAATACTATTCCCCACAGTCTAATTAATCCATGCATGGTAATGGTAGATATTTGGGCAAGTACAACTATTGGTCACTTACAAAAAAAAAAAAAAAAAAAAAAAAAAAACAGTAGGGAAAAGTTGTTAGTCTTACGAATATCTCATATAAAGCTTAGTTAGCTAACTATTAAAATCAACGAATTCACTGCTGGGGAAACGGAATCGATACATGAAAGCCAAATAAGAACTTTTTTTCTTTTGATGAAAAGTCATTACTTAATTAATATGATTTTTCCATCACAAGAAAGTCAAAATGCCAATTACATATAGTATTCTACTCCTTCAATGTCAGAATTTTTTTACATTGTTTTACTATGTATTATATGTATCTAGCAAACATATTTATATTTATAATTGTATAGCGATATATCTAGAAAAGTCAGAATGTCTTCAGAACTAAATATAGATTTGTTATTGCTAATACTATTATTTTGTCTTGTCTCATGAACGAAGTTAGGGATATGATATGTTTTGTAAAAGATACAATAATTCTAGTTTTGTTCCTAGTCAAACTATAGAGTTTGATCAAGTTTTGGATGAGATTATAACCCATCCAACAGCCCTGCTTCATGCTAGTTAATGAATGCTCCAACTGTGCAGGCTGTGTGCTGCCATATATATATATACGAGTTCATCATACCTGGAACATGGACGATGAGGCGGTGGAGCCACTGGCGAGCTTCTTGAGCTTCTTGTCGCCGTAGTAGTCGACGAGGACGTGCAGCGACAGGATGTGCCTGATCGTCTGCAGCGAGTAGTGGTCGAGCGCCGACATGGCGGAGTTGTCGACGGCCAGCACGGTGATGGTCTGCCGCCGGTTGATGTCGTACGCCAGCCGCGTCTTGGACAGCATCTCGTTGAACTTGGAGTACTCCTTGTACGGTGCCAGGATCTTGGTGATGTTGTACTTGGTCGCGGCCACCGGCGCTGGTGCCAGTGCCGCCACGGCGGCCATGGCGAGGGCCAGGGTGAGCAGGATGCCCGGCCGGCTTGTTGCCATTATCGCGACGACGACGACCACACAGACAGTATGCTAGGGGGATGTAGGAGAGAGACCGTGCTCGCTCGCTCGTGGTGATGGAATGGAGGCAGGGAGCTGTGGTGTGCTTATATATGTCTGGCCGGGAATTGAAAAGGCGATGAACGAAGAAGGTTGGCGGGTCGCTGTGTAGACGCGTCCAGCGAGCGGGAAAGACGTTGGAGCGATCTACATAGGCAGCTGCCAATCCGGTGGCGGGTCACGTCCAAGCTCTTCTGTTCAGTTCCGATCGTTTGGTTTTTCCCTGTTTAATAAGATTTTTCGACTTCTCGGAATCTCGACGTTTGTTGGGGGAGGCAAATTTAAACGACAATGATATGCCCGTCATCATTCGTTGCGACATCAAGCTATCAAAGAGAGGTCTGTCTGTTTGAGCCGGTGCCGGGTGCCGCTTAGAGGAATTGGGCTGCTAACTCGGTTGTTTGGAGTCTGTGACGGGTCGATCTATACTATATTCGTGCGATTATTAGAAACGACCCAACAATCGGTTGTTAGATGGGCGGTCAAGATGAAACAATCGATTCTCATGAGCACCACACACTACGGTTGTTTCAGAAGCACGTTGCACACGAATTCTAGCAGCGTGTGATTTATTAACAGATAGGAGTATACAATATGCCGGCCTTTGGTTGGTGGAATCAGGTGAAATGGAGCCATTCCATCCTGCCTGGTTTCTACGGTGATATCACGCGTGGACACGGTGACCGAGCCATTCCTGAATCCTGACCAACTCGCTCTAAAAAATCAGTAGAACGATCGTTTCCTTCGCACCACCAGTTGAGCAGAGAGTAAGGAGATGCCGCTGGGGTGGGCAGAGCGGAGCGGTGGGCGAAGACTGCGTGCTGCTGGGCTAGGGGAGAGAGCAGGGCTAAGCTATGCGGCCGGTCGCCGAGGAACCGTGGGGCAGCCAGCTCTTGCTTGTGTGAACACGAATGAAGGGGAAGAAGTGCATATTTGTATGTCATGTGGGCCCACGGCTAACGAGGCCAACTTTTATGTTATCTGATTATCTTATATCCCTCGGCTCCGAATCTCTACAACATAAAAAAAAACAAAACGTGGACATTTTTTAGTGCGACTTTTGGTTGGGTTCTGCCCACCTCCCCCATGCGAAACTAAACCCACACGCTCTCAACGCCCTAAAAAAAAAAGAAAGAAAAAAAAAATCAATTGGTCATTAATCAATCATGCATGCATAGTTAAGGCCTCCTCCCCTTTCTTTTTTTGCGACAAATTGAAGAAAGAAATTATTAAACGGTCATTAATCATGCATGCATGGCTAACGCAAAGGAAAGAAAAAAATGATTGGTCATTAATCATGCATGCATGGCTAATGCCTCCTCCCCTTTTCCTTTTCTTGAGACAAATTCAAAAGGAAAAAATCAATCCGCCTTAATCATGCATGCATGGCTAACACGATTTTTCTCTCTTATCTTTTCTCTGTAAATAGCTGTGGACCTTCCATCTCTCATAGAAACGTCGTAGCCTACAAGGCGCACCCGACGTCAATCATGCTCTTTCCAAATCGGGATTCACGACCCGGGCAACAAAAAAATCTCGCCGTGAAAGTTTTCTGGCAGACCCATCCTGCGCGGCGTGTGCAAAACGACCGCACACACCGCCCGGCCCGCTACCCTCCCCCACAGGTGCCCTCAAACGCAGACGAGGCGCCTCCCGTCGCGGCCGCCGTCGACGCACTCCACGATCCCGACTCTGCGCCCTTCAACGTTGGGACTCCCTTAGCACTCGCCTTCAAGGACCTGCTGACCTGCAATGACGAGAACCCTCGATCTTTGCTCGGGCGTCCCCATCCACGCCCGGCCGGGTGCCTCCTCCCGACCGCCGCCCGGTGGCTGCCTCCGCCCGCTGCCCTGCGGTCGTCACCACGTCGCGGCCACCCCGGCGTGCTCGCGGGCCTCAAGCGTACCCTCGCGGCCTCACCCGCCATTCGCCTCGCACGCCAACATAGGTAGGGCTCGCCACGCCAGGACCAACTCCGCCGAGAACGCCATCACGCCGCCGAGACCGTCATTGTGCCGCGGCTGCGTCGGATGCGACTACGTAGAAGGTCCGCTAGCACCTCTTCATCGGCCGGGAGCTCCAAGGGGTGGCGCCACCCCCGTCGGCGACAACGGCTCTCCCTCGTTCCCTCTACAATGGCGGGCTCGAGAATCTATGGCAGCCTTGGCGTGAATCGTTGACTTAACGTGGCGGCATGGTGCGATCTATGTGTTTTTAGTTTCACAACATTGTTATCTTATCATGCGATCTATCTGTTTTTATGTAAAATTTAGTTATCCCGTAGCAACGCACGGACTTCTATTTGTTTTAGCTTATTCTCTCTCGTATAATACTATTAATCAGCCATCAACAAAATATGCTATCTAAATAATGAAAAAAATTAAATATAAGAAATTCACCACAATGTTGCTAATACACTATTAAATCATGCCGTTCTATCCCTCTCTAACTAAATGCATCCTAAGCAAAAACTAATGCACACTACTCTGATTCGCTCATCACTACGCCGGTATCCTTTGCCGAAATTTATTCCACCCGGCGGCGATGAACCACACCGGCAAATGATGAGCCGTTCAGCGCTGACAACAACGAGAAACTCCACGGGCTCGACTAAATCCGGCAGTGAAGATTTAGATCACCACCGGGTTGAATCGTTCCCGGCAAAGTGGTCTTGATGGACCACAGATCACTCGCGGGTTTGAATTAAAACCGAAAAGCGTCGAAGATTGACACAACCGGGTTGAATTAGAACCGATAGCGATTTGGGAGGGGAAGCAAAAGGAACCGATAGCTCGCGGGGTTGAATGAAGAAGGAACAAGTAAAAACAAACGATAGAAACAGAGAACGGAGATGAATTAAAAACGACTTGAGAGTCATTATATATTACTAGATAATATATTTACAAAACAAAAAAAAAAAGAAAGCGGCGGCCGCCATCGCCTCCGCCGCCGCGCCGCCGCCATCGCCTCCCTCCGCCGCCGGCCGCCTAGGCCGCCGCCGCCGCTGCCCGCCTCGTCCTCGCCGCCGGCCAGCGTTCCGCCGCCGGCCGCCCCGGAGCTCCGCCCGGCCTTGCCGGTGTCCCCTAGCGAGGATGTCGGCCATGGCCTCGACCTTGAAGGCGTAGGAAGTTCGCCTTCTCCACCAACGGCCAACCCACCGTTGGCAGGCCGACCTAACCGGCCAGGTTGGTGAGCTTCGGAGGGCGTCGTGAGGCGCCCACGGTGAAGACAAGCTCCTCGTTGGTGTAGACGCCCGGCCATCTCGTCGATGAAGAAGAAGCTAGCTACCTGGGGTTTATGGAAAGAGAGAGGCTAATTAGCGATGGAGATGGTACCAAATCGTAGCGTTGTTATATAGTAGCAAGTCATGGAATGCATGCGGTCCATTGTCATTCTCAAGACGCGGCGCCATGAAAACCGTCAACGGCGCCGCGACCGGCTCATCCAATGGCCGCCGCGATCGGCCCGTCTCCCCACGAAAGGCCGACCCGGCCACGCGTTTTTGCGCGTTTCCAGCGGCCGCTTCGGCACGGCGGCGTTCCCAACACCCAATCCCGAAATCCCGGTTCGAACCCCAACAAGCCGTTTTTGACCATTTTTTTTCAAGAACGATGATCGAGTTTAGCATTGTTATTTTGAAACAAGGAATGCATGCTTCACATTGTTTACCATTGCTACAAGATCAACCTCACGTACCTTCGATGCCGACGGGTGAGGGAGCGGGAGGGAGGGAGGGAGACGAGAGACTTCCTGGGGTGGAGCACGAAAATGACACACTCAACTAAGCCGTAGCACGCGTCCACAACACCGCCGGGCTATTTAAAGAATCAAACTTTGTACCGCCCAGCGGATAGCCATCATTGTTTTTTTTTTTTTACCACAATACCGTAGCTGTCACGTTCACTTAGCGTGTTCCACGGTGGCCTTTGTCTGCATGCATGCCGCTCGCTTGAGAACCGCGTTAGCGATAGCATTCACATCGCCGGTTAGGAAACCGGCGGTGTGTCTCGAATCGATGAGAAAAAGTTCGTGGCACCACCTGCGGCGTCGACGGTTAAATCAATGTCGGTTAAAACACTGCGGGTGTAGTTTCACACCGGCGGTGATGTGTAGATCAGCGCCGGTGCAGATCTCTCGCCCGGTGGTATTCGACATCACTACCGGTGAAAACTTAGACCCGAAAGTGATTTCGAAAAAATTCAACGGCCGCACAGTTCTTAACACCGGCCCGGTGACCATCGCGTCTTTGGCCGGGCTTCTGCCGCCACGTCCTCCGTACAACGGTAGTCGACTCAACCACGCCATCTCGCCTATTTAAACGGCAAGGGGATCAGAATGAGAACCTCCTAATTCATCGGGCCCACTCGCACATCTTTGTCCCAAAGACCTCGACACCGTGTGAGATGCACCCAATAACTTAAGAAGTTTGTCGGGTGTCATCGGAAACCCCGATTACACCACTCATACCGGGATCAACAAAGGAGTAGCTACAACATTACAACATTTGTTACAAAAATATAGATCGAGTGTGGAAGAATAATAATATAATTTTACAAAATATGAGCAAGTTACTTTTGAGTAGACTTAACTTAATCCATAAAAAAGCGAGGGAAACTAGAAGAAACCGGATCATGTCGAGCCCACCGACATAACCTTGGTTAACATCACGAGTCAGCAGACTGCAACAAGGGTTAACAAACCCCGAGTACACAATGTACTCCGCAAGACTTACCCGACAAAAAGAAAAGACTCCAAGGATATTGGCTTAAGGGAAGTAGAGCTAGAAAAGGGAAGTTTGCGAGAAAAGCTTACTACAAGTGGATCCTTACCTTCAATATTTTTAGCATCAATTTTGTTGGAACATAAATAATCTAGATTTGCACCTGTTCTATCTCAAACACTTTTTAAGCAACACATCTCAACTTATCTCTGCGCATCTCTTTTTCCTTGCAAAACCATGAGTAACCTTGTTTCTTCAATTACTACGATGAATGGACGAAGAACGGGTCTCCATAACCGAGAAGCAACGGCGATTCATGAACCGATTAATACCAAATGGGGATCCCTAACTACACGACATATGTAGCACTTAAGCTTGCATATATCAACCTTCTTTCGATTTGTCCAAAACGGGAACGAGGCTGCGCCACCCGAGAATACCGTACACCTCCAATCCGGGACTTTAACCCACGAGGGTAACATGTACTCCCGCCATCTCTCCACTTCCAAAGTGCGTGGTTGCCATTCCCGATTTGGCTCCACCGAGATCCGGCTACCGGAGTATGTGGCTAGTTAGGGTCGCCCGACACGGGGTGACAACCAGCGGCCGTGCCTTTGCCGAAGGCTTCAAAGCGCGTACTAGCGTTCAAAAAGTCCCGAACTTAACAATCAAAACAACGGACGGTCCTTAAGCGACCAACACGGGACAAGCACGGCTAGGTATCCCGCCGGCTTTCAACCTACGTCGTCGATCTCAAATTCATCACTACCGATTCATTCTCATGAACCACCATCGGGGTGTTCTCTTTTTCCATAGCCGGTAGGAACAAAGATAAAACCTATGTCTCGCGAATGATAAAACTATCACTTTCGACTTCTACCGAAATCTAGGCATTACTAAGCATAAGAGATCGACCTACACATACTAGTGGGTTATAAATGGAATAATTGTAGATCAAGGTAATCATGCAGCAACGGTATCAACCAACTCCTACTAACTTAATGCACATTGCACTAGACTTAAGGTGAATAAAATATTTATAAAACAGAGAAGGGTTTATGCTCCGGGGCTTGCCTTTGTTGCAGGGAAAGTCAGATCCTGTAGAAAGATTGTCGAAGTCAAACTTGACATCATCCTTGTCGACGGACGGATCTTCTCTGAAGCTTGATCATCGCGAACCATCTCACTCTCGTATATTCTACACGTAAATAATGATGCATGCTTTAGCATGATGGAATGATAAACATGATGCTCGATGAATGCATGAAATGATAAACAACTTGAGTACCACTTTTCTTCACGATAAAGTTGCAACCCAACAAAACCAACTCGTTGGACTACTCTACAAGATATCATCACCATTGCCTAAGGAGTTCTCAAGGACCATCTTATTATGATACAATCTAAGATTCATAAAACAACCCCGAAGTCACACAAAACTTAAATTATTTGACTCAAAACAAAATATAAACCACATAAAATAATAGGGTTTAAGATAGAAAATAATTTAAACTTTTCAAAATGACTCCAAACTTTTTATACAAGTAGGTCACATCATAAAACAATACCAAAATAATTTTCATGATTTTTGGATAAATAAAATAATTATTAAAAATCAAGGAAGATGCATTTTTCAATTAAAATTTGTATTTTTAAATCATGCAAAAACTACTCAAAATCAAAGTTTCAAATTTTTCATGGATTCATATACTCATAAGAAGCTTCTACAAAAATTTTCAGAATTTGAGGAGCTATTTTCGAATTTCTATGAATTTTGAAAGAATCAAAGCACTATTCAAACATATAGAAATTAACAAAACAAAAATTTAAAACAAAACCGACTACGGGCGAAAGTCGGCCCAAAGACCGTGTTCGGCCTGGTCCAACGGTGATAGGTAGGCCCGGAGGAATAGTAACAGCCGGCCCAATCGCCTGTTAAAGCTTGGCTGGCGATTTACAAAAAGGACCCCATACTATTTTATAATTACAAATCTACGAACACACTATTTACATGAGTCATAACCTTTTCACCTAGCCCCCCGACAAAACCTAAAACTACAGCCCTGCGAAACCGGGCGTCAACTGCGATTGACCCGCCCGTGGCGATTGGCCAAACGGCGACTTCGCCGACGGTGAGGTTTCCGGCGGCCGGACTTCCTCCTCCAACCTGCTCCCCCTTGACCTTCGCGCATCCATCGGGACCTCAAACTCGAAGGCTCGGGCTCGGCGGCAACCCCGCCGGGCGACTATGGCTGGCCTTGGGCGGCATGGTGGACGGCGGAGGCGGTGAACGGTGCTTCCCCGACGACGGCGAGCACACCAACAACTCAAAGAAGCTCCTCGCGACCCTAACTAAACCACTAAGAGATACCGAAACGGCCCCAAGTGCTGCGGCGCTGCGCGCGGCGGATGACGCTTAGCGGAGCTCACGGCGCGGCTCAGCGTTCGGCTAAACCAACACGGGGCCAGGGGAAAACGGAGGACACCTCCATGCACGGGGAGCTCACCTCGACTTACATGCGCACGCCCCGGTTGCAACAACGGGACGGAGCGGGAGATAGGAGGTCACCGGTGATGGCGGCGGCGGTGACGCTCGGCGGCAACGACGACGTCCGACGAAGTTGCGCGCGCTAACATTTAGAAGAAGGAGCCGACCATGGTCAAAGCAAAAAGACGAGCTCAACGCACAAGATGGCTCGATGAGAGACTCACCGTGTGACGACCGATCGACGGAGAGGAGCTCGCGGCGGTGGGATTGCCGTCCCGCGGAGAAGACGGCGGGCGCCGGCCGATTCCGGCGCCATAGGCAACAAGATGGGGTTCAGGTGAGGCGCAAGAATGCTACGGAGTCGACCAAGATGATAGGGTGAGAGGTGGAGTGGTGGTGGTGAAATCACGACGGCGGCGGTGCCCCTAGCCGCCGTCGTCGTCGGCATCGTAAAAAGAAGAAAGAGAGAGAGCGAGCAACCGAGAGAGAGGAAAAAGAGGGACGGCGGGAGCCGCTCGACTTGTCGGATGGCCAACCACGCGCCGGCGCGCGAAGGCGCGAGGCGGCCACGGCGCGACGCCGGCGGCAGTAAGCGGGCGAGGACGGCACCCATGCCGAGCACCGTAGCACTTTTCCCAAACTTCTTTGAAATTTGTCAAATTCTCCCAAAAATTGAACTGAACTCGAAAAACTCCAAAAAGTAACTTGGCCTAATTTTTCAAGATCTACAATTTTCACAATTGGAAGATTTTCAAATTCGGCCTCTAAATATGACTTTTTTGAAATGCAGTTCAAAATTTTGAAATTTGAATTCAAAATTACTTTTAAAATCATGTAACAACTTGAAAAACTTTGTACATGACTTTTGTTCATCTCAACAAGATCTACAAACTAGCTTTTGGAAGTTTTTGCAAATTTTGCTTAGATTTTGAAATAGAGTTTTTAAATCAAAAGGGGGACAAAACCCTAGTTTTGGTATTTTCAAAATTACTCTAAATTTTTGAACTAAACTTTGAAAAACTCAAAATACCAACTTTGCTCAACTTTGAAAACTCTACAAATTTGCTTTAATAACCATACCCAAATTCCTTATAAATTTTAAATAAAAGAAAAGGGGGTAAAAGAGGGAATGGGATTTAGGGGTTTTAGGAGTTCAATTCAAATTTGAATTTGATTCAAATTTCAGATTCCCAACCTATACTATCCAACCATCATCCAAAATCACACTTATGATCAAAACATAAATAAACTTAATTTTGTTCAATCCATGATCGAAGCGGTAAGTAACACCTGGGGGTATTTGAGGGGGCGTATGTTTTTGCACCCAGTTTCTCCTCTCTGTTGTTGCATTCTTGGTGCGTCCAAGTAGTTCCTAACCCTCTCCTCAAAATCTGAGAGGGCTTAGTTTTGAATTTTTAGTGTCATGGGTTTTGGATCTAGGAAATCTTTTTCTCCTTATTTTCCTTGTTCTTCGTCCTCGATCTTCTTTGCTAGCAGTACTTTCCAGTTCCACATACATATGGCCTTTCTTTGGGAGAAAGCCCTCCACATCTGAATATGCCTAGTCCAAGAAAATGGTTTCTGAGTAAAAGGTGCTAGAAGAGTCTTCTTGATGAAGGAGAGACACTTAGGGGGCTTGCAGCTTACGTGGGTGCCATGATTCAAGATCAAACTCACGGACTCATATTAAGAGTCAGGAGTCCTTGTGCTTTGGGGTGCTAGTGTTCAGCCAATATCCGGGCATATGGGCATATAGTATCACGAATCATATGGTGCATCCATGAAAAAACAATCCTCATTGGACCAAGTTCTTGTGATTTCATCCTTGGTCCAATGGTCAAGTTTGGGTGAAGATGAAGCTCGGTGAATCTCATCCTCCAACCTCCTCAATGAGTGCACGTACTTGACCTCGCCATTTCTTCGATCCGAGGAGATGCTACAAGAGACTTTCTTGAGATGGTTAAATTTTAATGTGTTTGTACACTTTGATTGTAGCATTAACCTATACGTGAATTGGTCTTTGTTACCGTATATTTAGTTCTATGTAAGGTCTTTGCTATGGAAATATATGTAATGTAAGGTCTTTGTTATGGAAATATATGCAATCAAATTTCTAATCATTTGTATTTACTGTTTGTTATGAATCTTGATTGTCTCTTCGATATCTTTGAGTTTCTATTTTTACCCTTCATCGAACATAATAAAAGGCGGTTTGCGTCAATGAAATATCTTTGCATATTGTGAGGAAAATTCAACGAGATATATATATATCCAAATCTAATGTGAATGAAATAAAAATTATATATGTAACAAAAACAAAGAACAGATAATGAATTTTATTCACATCCATATCCCCTTAAGAACAGATAACCAAAACCCGACTTGCGTGAAGCATCTACTCGTACATATGCAAAGAACACTTTGCAACAATGCACGCATGCAAAGCGGCGAAGTGACAACACCGTGAATTCACTGCCGGATACATACAAACAACCGGTAGTGATATTGTATTCACCGCCGGCTCCATTCAAATAACCCGGTAGTCATGTTGTTATCACTCCGGGTATATCTTAATACCCGGCGTTGATGTACCGCAGCGATCAAGCTGCTATAAATCAAGGCGCCCGGCCGCATCCACACACATACCCAAGCACGCACCCACGAGCTCCGGTCACCCTACACAAAATCCACTTAGCTCTTTCACACTCTCTCTCTCTTTCTAGGAGATTTGTTCATGGCTCAGAATATTACATTGGTAAGGATATTTTTTTCTTATCTAAAATTCCTATATATATGCATATAAACAATACATATATATATATATACTATATATATTTATGAGCTTTGTCCTTTTTCCTTTTTTATCGCTCATTTGGTGGTATGAGCGGTCCTCGCCTTTCTTTGCCACCATAAGAACCAGGTTTCCACCTTTGGCGATGAGCCATTCGCCCCCTGGTGTGGACACAAGGCCATTCCCTTATCCGGTCATCGTATGTAATTTTTCTAATATTTTTTTATTTCTTATTTTACTATAACAAATATATGGACAATTAGTTTAACTTAACATCATTTTGTTGTATTTATATGTTTCACAGACTTTATCCCAAGTACAATGGCTAGAAACGAAGACTTAGGCTGGTTCTCTATCTGCAGTTTTGTGGAGACCACGACATCTAGAGCATCGTCACGGTCATCAACTATATACGTGTGAAATAAGTTTTTACATCCCTTCGAGGATTCCAGGACACTTGACCACCTAATCCACGAGAGGGAAACGAGAGAACGACCGTGCAAAACGCCGAGTACCATGCCGTTTTCTTGTGCTTAGATTCTCTTCGACGTGTTTGCTACATTGTGCCCGATTTCTCACACTTCAAGATATTTTCCTTGTTGGCGATAATATCCCACCATGGCAATATAGCGAATATGTTGGGAGTTACAACCATGATGATGTGGTAATAAATTAAATTCATCATTTTGGCAATGCATATTAGATAGATTCACATCATCCTCATTTATTTTGATTCTCCCACTTGCGATTTTGCTCCACGATCTTACTTATGTCGCATGTGGCTTGGCGGCCGTTCTCGACCAAGCTACAGACCGACTTCGGTACGATTGGGACTTCTTGCACACCTCGGCCAGCAAACTACGGAAGGGCGACAATGCGCATAAGGTTTACTAACTTAGACAGCGGTCGTTGTTAGGTTATATCTATGGTCGAGCATTTTTACGTCCTTGCGAGGGGCGAGAGAGTGCAATCATAAGGGCATTGACCTTCATCGACTCAAGCGCGGATACTTAATCCGTGACATCAATTACCCGATATTTCTACAATCCTACATTCGTGTGCATGGATCACAAGCTGGACCCAATATTGATCCCGGCGGCGGCGATGATTAGTGTGTTTACTATGTTAATTATTTGTAAGGTTGTATGGTTACTTCCTAATTAATTTGTAATGTTCTTGTGGCCTATGTGGTCTCAAACTTTTTTCTGAGCCTTTCACATGCAAATGGGGAAGCACCCATGAAGTTTGAGATTTTTCGGAGTTGGTTTGGTACTTTTCCCGGTTTATTTGAATTTCTACGCGACGCCACCTTGTAATTATAGTTTGGCGAGCGTACCCACGAAAAGAGCCGGAATCTTTGCTAGACTTTTCCACGGGGTCTCATGTGCCCTAGGAGGCAAATCACCGTGGAGGTCCAAGAAAAATTCTTGTGTTTCCATGGTTTAATTAGCCTTCTTGTCGCCCGTTTAGCTTTCGAAGAAAATCATAGTAATTAAAATATTTATCGAAAAACCTAAAAACTTGTGTGGGGTCATATTTTGGGTGTACATGGTGGGGAAAAAAATTCAAGCCATTTCCACCAAGGAGGATTATACATCCTTCACAGAGGCACATGATCCCTACTATCGAACCGAGTACTATCTGATTGTAGTTCTTGTGCTCCATGTGGTTCATATGTTTCTTAGGTGTTGTAGTGGTCTCAAACTTTTTCGAGCCTTTCACATGCAAATGGGGAAGCACCCCGCAGTTTGAGATTTTTGGAGTTGGTTTGGTACTTTTCCCGGTTTATTTGAATTTCTGCGCGACGTCACCTTGTAATTATAGTTTGAACTGCGGCGTACCCACGAAAGAGAGGAATGCTGCTAGGCTTTTCCACGAGGGTCTCATGTGCCCTAGGAGGCAAATCACCATGGAGGTCCAAGACAAATTCTTGTGTTTCCATGGTTTAATTAGCCTTCTTGTCGCCAGTTTAGCTAGAAGAAAATTATAGTAATTAAAATATTTATCGAGAAAAACCTAAGAACTTGTGTGGGGTCATATTTTGGGTGTACATGACTGGAAAAAAAAAAAAAATCAAGCCATTTCCACCATGGAGGATTACACATCCTTCACAAAGGTACATGATCATCCATGAAGTGGCAGCATTTCTATTTCACTGCCGGTTGCGTGTAATAACCGACAGCGAATAGGATTGGGGTGAAAATTTTCAAATCTATCTGAACCTCCCGCCATTTCGTTCCCCACCGCGCCCAAACTAGCCTTGCCTATATATATAGGTGAGTGGCTCGGAGCGAAATTTTAGCAAGCCATTTGAACAACTGCGCCATTCGTTCCCCATTGTAGCCGAATCGAAAAGAGCACCAGATTCGCCGACGGAGCGCACCACCAACTCCAATGTCGCCCGTTCGTCGTCCCCCTATGCCGCTGGGACGTCCGTTCGCGCATCCCGGTCGTTCGCTCAATGAATCGAGGCTTGGCGGCGTTCTCCCACGCGCGCTCCTCCACTCCGATGTCCCCAACGCCGCGCCGGCATCCTCCGCCCTTTGGCCCCTTCCACCGTGAGAACTAATTATCCCTTTAGGTGTGCGAGTTTTTACCAATGAGAATGAGAACTAATTCGCGCTGTCCTAGCCTCGCGTCGCCCGCTTGGTCTTCCTCCACGCCCGACGGAGGACCGCCGCCACCTCCTCTGCCGTCCATGACCTCACGTCGTCTTCCTCTTCACCGCCCGACGCCGTGCACCGTCCGCGACCTTGTCCTCCTCAAATCCTCCAAGACAAGATAGGAGCGCACGAGGGCGCCACGAAAGCTTGGTGAGTGCGTCGGTCACTTGCCCTTGAGGTGTTCGTTGAAATGCCTGTCTCGGTCCACGCTTTGTGCTCGAATTGTGATTGAAATTCATGAGTTAGTGTTGTTCGAAATCCGGTTTGGATATTTTAAAATATATACGTGCTTCTTGTACAACTTTTATGAATAACATAGCAATATCATCCTATTTTGGTGACATGTATAGGCAAGAATGGCGTGATGCGTAGTGTTTGTTGGTCGCGTCTTGGGGATCTATCTAACCTGGGAAGATTGCTATGCTCAAGTCCAAGGCTACGCTAATAATTGTTCTGAAAATACAACACCGAAGGTGAAATTTGTCGTCGCCTACAATGGTGCAAACTAGCCGGCCACGGAGATTGAAGAGAAGCCACCCCACATACTTATGAAGATTGCGAGAATTCTTTGCTTAATTGGTTTTGGAAAGATGTCATGCTTTTATTTATGTCTACGACTCTATGGTCATTGATCTTTTTATTTTAGAAGTTCATGTAGGCTTAGTTTCTAGAACATTAGGTGGATTTTGTTGTATGTAACCATTAAATCTTGTAATGTTTTTGACGATATTAATGTATGATGATTTTTGGATTTAAAAGAGCTGAATTCCACGAATAAATTCAAAATTTTAAAACAAAAACGCCGTGGGTGGCATGGGCCCGACAGTGAATGAGCAACAAACCGGTAGTGTAACTATACCAAACACTATCGGTTTGAATTACTAACCGTCATAGGCGACAAAAACATCACCGCCGTCATTTGCATTAACCAACCGATAGTCTCCACTCTAATAATTTGTCGGGTTGAGATCGGCCGAGAGTGTTCACGTAAAAGTTCGCGACGGGTTCAAAGTAAGCCGCCATTGTTAGCTCTTCGATACCTTTGTCGGGCCGGTCTAACCCGATAGTGTTATCCCCACGATTACGTCGATTCGTTAAAGCCCGACAACGGTGCTCCCAATATCAACTCTGCCGGTGACTTCCGAACCTGCATTGCTTGGATCAAAAATCTTTGCCGGGTCGTGGAACACCCCGCGGTGTTCGGTAACGATCGCGCTGCCGGTTCGATATCAAACCGGCGATCTCTCCTCAAATCACCGTTGGTGTTTTGACCCGGTAGTGTTTCAAACCCCACATCACTACCACTATGGTTTGCCCGGTTCAGTTTTCGGCGGTGAAGGGGGTTGGAGCCCGGCAGTGATGGACAATTCGTGTAGTAGTGGCAACTCTAACCAATTTCGATGAAAGAACCTTCACCAAATAACGAGAAAAATTAAATATAAGAAATTCGCCATATTGATGCTAAAACTACATTGGATAGGCAGATGTAATGTGACCACTACTACATACGGGATTTATAGAGACCGATGGTTTAGCTACCTCTACCTATCCGTCTAAAAATTGTAATGACATGTTTCAGTTTGTTTGCTTGCTAAGATTTATTCTCACTGTTATCTTTCTAAGTGCTTGGTTTTTGGATGCTTTGCTTGAAGAGAGGGGAATAACATCACATCTTCACTTTGTTCCACCCACAATAAAGTTAATAATGAGAATTTTTGTGATTTAATAAAAATGTTTGAGGTGGAACCTAACAATACAAGAATCTTGTTAATCCATGATGGAAATTTTTGTGTCACGGATCTTTGAAGAACCATCACAAACAACACCTATGATGGTTTTAGAAATCAAAGCACTGATTGACTGGTTCAAATTGTTGAATTCTATGCTCTAGCATGTGGGAAGAGATGTTAGTAACATCTTGGGCATTTGTGCCACCATTGATGGTAGTTAACACTCATTATAAATCGTCGATCAACTTGTATAAATGAATGAAATGTATCACAACTATAGTTACAAGGTTTGGTTCTAATAAGTCCCACGAGTTTTAGTGTTGTCACTTGTTTTTGGAGGATATATAATTTTTCACCACATAAAAGTATCTCAAATGATGAATTAGAGTGCACCATTGCAAAGAGCTCGTTGAGGCGTTGGGAGCATGGATATATTATTTGCTATATTTGGAGCTCGAATCAAAAGATATCAATTCCGCATCGAAACCAACTTAGGAAGACTTAGAAGCATCCGACCAACTCGGCGATGGAGGGGCCTTTCTGTCTACAACGATGGCAGGTCGGTCAGCCTCCTTCTTAGGGACGGTGGCCCAAGCTAGAGCCCGTTTGCCCTCTGCCGCCTCATACACATTTATGAGATCTTGACCATTCATTTTAAGGCGACATTAGGTTGGTTTATCCAACAATGATCGTGGGAGTTGATGCGGATCAATGATGTGGTAGCTCATAGCCCCATACTCCATCTTCCCTATATATACCAGCCCCTACCCCCTCTGTGAGGCATCTCTCATTTAGATCAAGACTCACAACTAGGAGGATTAGGGCTAGACTTTCCAATGTAGTACATTAGGATCTTGAGAGTTACGGAGGGCGGAACTGCGCTCTAGTTCGGGAGAAGTCTTCGAGGAGATTTCGTATGTCTTTGTATCTTAACTTTTTAAGACTTATGATTTACTATAGTTATCTTCTCTATTTACTTTTATGCATTTCATGTGATTGGTTAGTATAGTTGTTATACCTTGGCATGAGATTTCCATTGGCATTGAATGCTCTAGTTATTGTACATGATTAGAGTAGTAATCCATAGTATACACATGGTGTCTAGCCCATAGATTACTTGAGATTGCACCCAACCCCACTGATAGTTGTGGTAGCCCCAGGTGGTGACAACCTTAGTGGACGACGTATTCCACCACATTGGGATGGTGTTTGTTGGAATATAGTTAGAGCTTCATAATCCCTTTCTCATCCCTTTATGTGCCCAGTGTTTTGATGTCCCAAAGTGATATTGTGTGATCACTATATATCATTCATACTTAAGTTATCATAGAACCAAAGTAATAGAGAAGTATATAGGAACCTTGAACTCTCTCATTTGTCCTCTCAATGTAGCTATGCTACTCTTTTATCATGGAGTTCTCCTATGAGTGTGTCATTATGCATAACTCCTATCATTTATCACTTACCCGCTTTAGTTTAGTTGATTTACTAAGTTAGTTTATACATGATGTAAATTATTACTCTCTTTAACCATTACTTTTTGTGGATAAATATGATACTACGGAATATTTCGGGTAAAAGCTACAACAATATTTGGTGAGCTTGTGGAATCTTTTAATATTCTATTTGCTCTTAATAAATACCAATAGGCACCTCAGATGTTACACCATTAGAATTCCAGAGAACATAGAAAATGGGCCTCAATATTTCTATTTTGATCCGCCGACTGTCGGTGATCAAGTCATGCCTTGTCGGCCCAGGGTAGCGATGAACGATCTTTGGGAAATGTAGGCACGCACTAGAGAAGACAACCAACTCCCCCTCTTTCTCTCTCTCTCTCTCACACACACACACAAACTCTCTTGGAACACAATTAACATAGAGCTTTAGGTGCTCCTAGAAATGGGCAACATTTTCTATTGTGTTATGCATAAACACAAGAATTACATGTGAGTATAAGACCTATATGTTTACTAATTGTAATATACAAGATTATCACCAAAGTGTTTGTTGGCAGATTGAATCCAGTCATCAGCAAAGTTATAAGACCTACACACCTGGGAGATAAAGGATTATTATTCGAAAGTTGACTTTGAAAAGGCCTATGATAAAGTCAATTGGAGATTTCTCCATGATGTGCTACAAAGGAATCTTGCCAATATGGATTGAGTGGATATTGAAAATTTTGCAGGGAGGGAGAGTGACAATGAACCTGAATGGGGATCTTGGCCAATATTTCAGAAACTACAAAGGTATAAGATAGGGAGACCCTTTGTCCTCACTGTTGTTTAACCTTGTGGCAAATGTTTTGGCTGAAATGTTGGCAAAAGCTAGTGAGATAGGAGTTATCCATGGTTTGTGTCCTGAAATAGTTGATGGGGGTGTAACACATCTACAATATGTAGATGCTATTGTACTTTTACATTATTCAAACATGGATATGATTAATCTTCAGTTCTTGTTGTTTTGCTATGAGGAACTATTTGGAATGAAAATTAATCTACTACACCTATATAGGGAACCCCCACTTAGCAATTCTCTGAGCTCTGATGAAGCCACATCATCAGTGTATCCCGTAGCTCACTAAACTTCAAGTCTACATGCTCTATGCCTCATCGTCCAGCCTCTCCATCTTCCGTGGGTCCTGACCAAGACAAAGTGGAGGTAATTAACCAAGAACTTTCCTTCTCAGTTATGAGACTCCTCAGTTCCTTGCAACAACAAGCATTTCAATTCAGCCGAAGAGTTCAGATGCCATTCAACTCCTTTGCCATGGAAGCGGTTAGAGCCACCAGCCATTAAGCATGCACTACTCTCGGTGGGAACCCGTTGCTTGATCACATCCAATAACATGTGATGGCCTATTTATATATCACCAAAGAGCCAAAGAGAATTACACAGATCATCAACAAAAGCTACCAGCATCCAACGTGATCATCTTCCATCACCGTCAGTTTGAGCAATTGCTTCATCATCATCACACACGGACAGCCATATATAATTCAGGGGAGCTGTTCTCCATGATCCTCTGTTCCCAATATATTGATTGGTGTCGTTCTTAATCATATCTCGGGAGTCTTCCACGCTGGTCACTTATGGCCTTCTTCCATCAAGAATCAGAATATCCATTGCCATAAGCTTTATGCCTTTATCAAGATATCATATCTTTATGTAGGGCCAAGTGTCATCTCTCCATAGTTCTGCATATGCAGGAAAATGAAACTGCAAATATAATCCTAGGAGCAAATTGGAAGTGTTATACCATTTCCCTTATGTATCAGCAGATTATGAAGTGAGACTATACATTATTTTTTTCATATTAGATTTTTTTTCTTATGTAACTTCCTTCTTTATATGTTATTTTGAGAGGATGAGAAGATGCATGAGCCATAGGAAGTATTTATAGCTAAATTTCACATGAGACCCTAAAGGTTTATTGTTTGTAATTTTTATTAAATAACTCACATCTTTATATCTCACTTTCATCCATATCAAATAGTCAAAAAAACTAACCTTCAATTCCCAAACAACGAACGCAGAGAATCCCACCTAGTTATCTCAAAAAGTGAAGTATTCAGACCGGGAGAGCCAAAGAGTGGCTAATGCTTTCAATTGTAAGTTGGGGAGTTTCCTATGAAATACTTGGGGCTGCCTATTAGTGACAGAAGACTTAATAAAGTAGAGTTAAGTGAATCAGCTGGGAAGATTGAAAAATGGTTATAAACTTGGAAATGTGGTCATTTGTCTTACGGGGAAAATCCATACTTATCAATACAAGTCTTACAAGCATTCCCATGTATATACATTACTTGTCCTGGGGTGACAGACATAAAAATGGTGGAGATTTGGAAGGCAAAATTTACCACTGAAGGTCCAGACTTTTCTTTGAATGGCATGGCATGATAGGGTGCAAACAAAGTGGAACAAGCGAGGAAGAGGAACTAGGATGAGGCCACAGTGTGTAAATTTTGTGAATAATAGGAATATGTCCGACAAGGAGACCCTTTGTCCTCACTGTTGTTTAACCTTGTGGCAGGTGTTTTGGCTGAAATGTTGGCAAAAACTAGTGTGATAGGAGTTATCAATGGTTTGTGTCCTGAAATAGTTGATGGGGGTGTGACACATCTACAATATGTAGATGTTATTGTACTTTTTTACATTATTCAAACATGGATATGATTAATCTTCAGTTCTTGTTGTTTTGCTATGAGGAACGGAACTATTTGGAATGAAAGTCAATTATCTCAAAAGTGAAGTATTCAGACCAGGAGAGCCAAAGGGTGGCTAATGCTTTCAATTGTAAGTGAGGGAGTTTCCTATGAAATACTTGGGGCTGCCTATTAATGACAGAAGACTTAATAAAGTAGAGTTAAGTGAATCAGCTAGGAAGATTGAAAAAAGGTTATAAACTTGGAAATGTGGTCATTTGTCTTCGATCTGGGGGAAAATCCATACTTATCAATACAAGTCTTACAAGCATTCCCATGTATATACATTACTTGTCCTGAGGTGACAGACATAAAAATGGTGGAGATTTGGAAAGGAAAACTTATCACTGAAGGTCCAGACTTTTCTTTGAATGGCATGGCATGATAGGGGTGCAGACAGTGGAACAACTGAGGAAGAGGAACAGTGTGTAAATTTTGTGAATCAGAGGAATATGTCGACATCTGCTATTCCAATGCACCATTGCTACTGTCACATGGTGCTAGGTTTGAGACTGTCTAGGCTGCGATAGAATAATCTGAACCTCAATTGCTACTTTTCAATTTCTTTTAGCTAGTACTAATGGGGGAGGAAGATAGGTGTGTTGTATGATGGATTATGGCGGCAGTAGGGTGGGCGCCGTGGAAAAACAGAAATGACCTGATCTTTTCTAACAAACTTGTCAAATCACCCAAACAGGTGGGCGTTGAGCTTCATGAGTCAATGGATCTTGCCAGCGAAAAAAAGGATGGGATCAAGAAGAGCGTGTGTTTGGCGAAGGTGAAGGAGGGAACGACAAGATGGTGATTGTGCTGAGATTTTATCTGAAGATGTACACAATGCAGTGCCTTTTGTGGTGGTTTTGTCGAGAGTCTGCTGCCTCTGCTTACTTGGCGACTTGGCGTTGTAAAGGGGGTTTGGGGGTAGCTCAGCTAAAGAACCAATAGTAGCAGCAAATAGAAAACTGTGGGTCGTTATGTTGTTTTCCTTTTTTCTCTTTTTAGTGCTCGATCGCGCGTAAAACTCTGTTACCCCTGTTTTCAGCTTTCAATAGAAGCATCTTAATAAAAAAAACAAAAAGATGGTTGCTGCACGTCGCGTCCATCCCCACGCCCACGGCATCGCTCACGGCTGAGCGATAAGTTTGTGGCGAGCTATTCTCGGCCCCTTCTCCCTATGCGCACGGAGACCACACACACTGGTGATCATCCGCATGCAAGCAAAACAATCATGCACTAGCTAAATATAATGCGAGGCGTAATCTCGGTGTCATTTCTCAAGATGAACAAGGTGGTGACGAACCTCTTGTGTTTCCTTGTCATTACCAGTTCCACCATTTCCAGCGTTGTTCTTATCATCCTGCTACAGCGTTCTTCGTGCTCGTACCATCCCAGCAGCTTACCAGCGCGCATACAAGAACAACCGGCCCAGCTGGGTTGTAATAATGGAACAGCGACGACCCATCAAGTGGTTGCTGAGGCGGCCTCGTCGCCATCCGATGACGACGACAGGAAACTCTCCGAGCTGCTGCGAAGAGCTGCCATGGAGGACAACAAGACGGTGATAATGGCCATCACAAACGCAGCGTGGACGACTCCCGGCTCGCTCACGGACCTCTTCCTGGAGAGCCTCCGTAGGGGGCGTCAAGACGGAGGGCCTCCTGAAGCACCTCCTCATCGTCACCGTGGATACCAAGTCGTTTGAGCGGTGCCAGCGCGTGCACCCGCTCTGCTACGCCCTGGACGTGGGCGGCGCCAACTTCACGTCGGAGCAGCAGTACATGGCGAGCGACTACCTGGACATGGTGTGGCGCCGGATCAGGCTCCAGGGCCGCGTCCTGGAGCTCGGCTACAGCTTCCTCCACACGGACGTGGACATCGTGTGGTTCCGGAACCCGCTGCTGCGCATCCCGGTGGCCGCGGACCTGACCATGGCGTGCGACGAGTTCCACGGCGACAACCCCTACGACCTGGACAAGGATGCCAACACCGGGCTGGTGTACGCCCGGGCCAACGCGCGGACGGCCGAGTTCTACCGCGTCTGGTACGAGGCCAGGAGCCTGTTCCCGGGCAACAAGACGCAGGACGTGCTCCTGATGATCAAGCACCAGCTCACGGCGAGGCTCGGCGTCACGCTGCAGTTCGTGGACACCGCCTACTTCGGCACCTTTTGTGACACCTACTATCACAGGAAGGACATGGACTTCAACAAGCTGTGCACCTTCCACGCCAACTGCATCCTGGGGCTCAACAACAAGGTGCACATGCTGCGCGGCGTCCTCAACGAGTGGATGCAGTTCAAGGCGGCCGCCGCCGACAACGGCACCACTCTTGATTAAATTTTGTTTCGCATCCCATGGATGCTCTCGCGTCTAATTCATTTCTTCTTCGTTGGGAAAAAATATTTGTAAAATGTAATGACCAGTAAATTTGGATTTCCATATATGGCATTCAATGTTATTAACTCTATTCTTTTTTTTTATGCGAGGAACTCTACTCTATTTTGGTTAAATTTACACTACTATGTATAGAAATAGACATTCTTTCATCCTTTTTAATACTGCCAGTTCTACCGCCGGAACTTTCACTGCGCCTTGTTGCACTGCTCCTACGCTGCGACATTTTCTTGCTAGCTTCAGTGGGAATCAGAAGCAAGCTCACGTTTTACTGGTTGTCATTGCTTACATTGCACAGCCTCCAGTGCAGCAGTTGTTGCCACTGGATTCCGTACTGATTCGGGTAGCAACAATGCAACTGCCACTGAGATCCACATCCTAATTTTGCAGCTGTAGAGTTGACTGATTTGCGCAACTGCGCATGCATTAGATTAGTATAATGAGTTTGGCGTTCCTGATGCTTTCATATTCTGTGCAAACAACACATGTCTCCAGATCTACAGACAAGAGAAAAATCTTTAAGACATAGCATTGAAAGGAAAGGAAAAACTAGCGACCTTACTCATATGAGAAGCTAATAAGTGAAGGGGGAAAAAACGCTGGCTGGTTTTTTTAGAGTAAAAAGAAAAATTGGCTGTAATCCAGCATTGTACTTGTACCAATAAAGCAACATTTATGCATTGGTAGAGAAGCAAGAACCAAATATATAGAATGACAATCTGAACAGAGAATTTAGCTTACAGCTGTACAATAACAGATGGAACAAACCGGTGGATAATCAGTTAAACATTGATATAAACAAACTAACATTCAGTGGTGATAGATGAAAGCTTCTTTTTTATAAAAATCACACAAGGGAACTTGTGCCTGCAGAATGTATAAACAACATTGATTTGACATGGACCTGGAGAATCATTCTTCCACTTATGACCATTTTGAGGTATAGTACACGCAAAAATTTTGTAGTGATTGGTCTCTACTATCTAGCAACAACTTAGGCACTTGAGAGTGAGAACATTCAAGGCCTGTTTGGGAGGCCTTTATTAGGTCTAAATACCCATGTAAAATACAGTCCACATAAAATTTTCCACAACCAACTCTAAGGGGCTGTTTGGTTCGCGTACTAGCAAAGCCTGGCTCGTATCTGAGAGCCAGGCTCACATGGGATAGGTTGAGCTCATACAACCCTGTCGTGTTTGGTTGTTCGTAGCGATTGAGCCTGGCTGAGAAGAGATGGTGTTTGGTTGCTCGTACGAAGATAGGTTGCATGAGAGAAAAATATTATAAATTTATGATTATAATTTTTATTTTGTGAAAATACACTTCTGAATTACTTATTTTTTTCTAACAATATATTAATCATCTTTAAAACATCTTAATATTGCTTAATATTCACTAATCATACACTAATATCATCATTAGCAAGTAAACAAGCGCATCCACCTAGGCAGGCCCGGCAGGAACGGCCGATTCGCTCGTTCCCGCGGAGCCTGGCCCGGAGCTCCCTTTTGCATTGCATGCGCCAGGTTGGGCTGATACGCCAACCAAACAACTGGCCGATCTCGCATGCGGAGGGCCTGGGCGAGACCTGCTGCAGGCAACCAAACGCGTCCTAAAATGCTGCTTGCATAACCGGTATCAATGAAAATAATATGGTCGGTCTAGGCTGTTCCAGCAGTCGGCAGACAATAAAATTGCCCAGGGATGCCATTATTTTTTTTCCGATGGATACGGGGGCAGAGTTGGGGCCACATCACTCAACTGCTCACGTAATCCCTGCCACCACAGTTTTCGTGATCTCATCTCACCACTCCCACTATTCTGGCCTCCATGAATGCCACTGCTACCTTGTGAAGAGCCCAGCACAACCTCTGCCGTTGTTCATCTGTGTTTCAAATTCATGGTGTCACCCTCATCAATCTGGCCTCCACCACCAGTGACATCCTTGTGCTTCAGGCCTGAATCTGTGGCTTGCTTTCGTCTGACCTCACATGCGAAGTTACCTTTGTATCAGACTCAATCCATACACCATCACCATGTTGGCTTCAATCTGAAACCATTGTCTAGAACTGTTCTCATCCTCCATGCTTGCTGCCTCAATGTATGTTGTCTTCATTGTCTCAATTTGATCCACCTTTAAGCCAAACACTAGAGCTGCTGCAACTCCAGCACGATCGTAGGTTCCTAGGCAATAACAGGCAATGACAACATCAATGGCCTTGAGCTTGCGTTTTAGCCCTACACAACAACCACGAGCATTCTGTCCCTAGGCAGCCAGAGGCTAGAGCTTCTAGAGGGCTGTAAACAGTTCATTACTTCTCCCAAACAAACAATTACATATCATTTTAATTACACTAGTAATGTTGTGCACAAGCATATACAAGAGGAAAGGTTTTACATATGTAAATGATTACTATGTGTCCAAACATGGCCACAATTTAAGGCAAAAACATTTGGTAAACTTTGGCATCCTAACTTATGATCCACCCAGGCTCACTTCCATGACTGGGCAGAGGTACTGACCATCCAGGGATGCATAAAAAGTGTACTCCAGCAATAGCAAAGCTCATCTATGCATAGGTAGATAGAAGCAATTACTGAATTAGAACATGTATCATACATTCATTATTCTGTAGTTTGCAGCCATACAATGAGCAAAGAAGCACAAACCAAAGGTTACTCAATAAAACATAGCCATGCCAACTAATAGTTTAATGTGAATGATAGATAAAAACCTAATTATATATAAGAATATAAAAGTGTTAAACCTTTCCACTTGCACTTTTACATGAAAATCTTTAATGTACACAGCTTGCAGTTTCACATGGGAAAAAACTATTATATCTGCAGCAATACAAATAAAGAACATAACAAAAAGAAGGTAACACAGTTGGAAAATAAATGTTTCTGCATCTACAGTTCCAAACTTCTAATTGTGCTTATCAGAATTAGAATAAAAAAGAAACAAGTGTGGACCATGTTTATGAATTACCTCTCAATATGTCATGGAATCCACATAGTTAAAAAGTAACTTTAACAATAAACATTGTGATCTGGTACCCAAAGAACTGTATCCCTAGTCACAGTAACACTGACATATTAGAAAGACTTGGTGGAAATGAACACCAATCAAAAGCTTCAAATGTCCTTCGTATAGAATAGAACTTGGTGTTGACCTAGTAAATAATTCAATTGTTCCTTTATAGATTAGCATATTAACTGACGTAAAAATGTGTACTAGGCCACAACTATGAAACTGTGACATAATAAAAGGCAAAATAGGCAATGTCGTCCTTCAACTCTTGCTCTTGGGTCAAGTCGTCCCCTGAACTCTTGAGAAGACCAATTTAGTCCTCAAACTCTTGCTCTCTCGGTTCAATTTAGTCCTCCATCTGAGCTGGGCGTCAGCGTTGGCGTGCCAACTCAGCACCCAGTCAACTTAGGGTTCCAACTGCTATTGAAATGACTAATTTACCCCACCTATATTTGGACTTTGGACATAGCAGCCGCATGGAGATAGACGGCATGCCGCCTGGAGCCGCATGGATCTCCTGCAAGGTTGCGCCGCTCCTAGTAGTGTAGCTCGCCGCCCCTTCCACCATCTCCCTGCCAGCGCAGCGCTGCCCCCTCCCAGCTGATGGGAATGCCTCTGTTGTCATTGAGACAAGTGCAGTGCAGGTGGTGCCACCTCGTCAGCAAGAGCAACCATCAATGTTACAAGTGGGCGTGCAACTGCAAAGATTATATCTAGTTCAACTAGCAGAGCAAGGCCGAATAAATGGTGATAGCAGTATGTATCGTCCAAGAAGGCTTTGTTGTCATTTTTGCCTTTAGTTTTGTAATGGTTGTGCTACCATCTTCTAGTCGGAAACCTAAAATATTTGTGTCAGCTGCTACTTTGGACCTGAAATATTTTGTCATTTTCATGCCCGTGTATCTTCAGCTCAAACCCCATTCACCTTGCTGTGCAGTAAGCTGCTAAATAAAAAATGAGCTAGCTAGAGAGAGCCGGCTATACATAAACAATGGCAAGGGCAACATGGACTTTTAACGTGTGTATCAGGACAACGTGGGCGTCCAGCTCAGATGGAGGACTAAATTGAACCGGAGAGCAAGAGTTCGAGGACTAAATTGGTCTTCTCAAGAGTTTAGGGACGAACTTGACCTAGGAGCAAGTGTTGAAGGACGACGTTGCCTATTTTGCCTTGAAACATTGCAATGCAACATATAGAAAGCAGAATAACCGCTTCAATTCGTTTGGGCCCTTCAGATGAAACTAGAGTACCTATACACAGAAAACTTCATAGTTTCAGTGGGAATTCCTTATCATCTCCCCCCCCCTAAAAAAAAAAAAAAAAAAGAGAAAGAAATCAAAATAATTGAAAAATAGTAATAAAAGGCTATCCACACACAAAAAAAATGAATTATTAATCTATGGTATCATTTGCAGTCATATAATTTGGTGTTCAGACTAAAATCATGTGGGAAAAAAAAAAACACAAATGCAAGGTCAATTAACAAGGAGTGCCTGTACACCATGCACATGTTTTTTCTAATAAATTGGCAGTTTTTTTACCCTTAATAAGAAATAAAACTTTTTAGGCCCGTTGACAGCCTCGGGTTTGGGTCCGTCTGGACCTGTGTACTCTTCTTTTCTATCTTAATGAAATGACGTGCAGCTCCCCTGCGTTGTTCTGAGGAAAAAAAGACAGTCTCTGCTATTGGTAGCGGGAATGGAAGATGTGCAGGAGTTGGAGGTGGACATGGGAAGGGTCAGATATAGAAGTGGGAGATGAGTGAGAGGAAGAGTTTTTTTTTTTTTTTTTTTTTTTTTTTTTTTTTTTGACAAGAAGCAATGATTTCATTGATCATCGGCAAATTGCCGAGAGCGGGTAATACATACTGTAATGTGCAGAAAGCAGCGCATTTGACAAGTAGCAGCTGCTAGAATGGCCACAGTTTGAACAAGCTACAGAAAACGTACCAGGCGAGCTAAGCTTAGATTTAAAAGCTCTATTTGCTAGGAGATGAGCCCTGACATTCTGGCTCCTATCTAGCTTACATATCCTGTGTTCCATTGCACTGGTACAGTTGAAGAAGCGTTGCGTGAACGGCTTGATCTTCCAATCAGGGGCTCCTTGGCTCTATCCCCAGTTAAATAAGCCGATAGGATTTGACTGTCTGTGGTTCAGGCAGCCTAATAGTTCACTAGCGCCTCATCTCCTTTTCATACTCCCTCTCAAGGACATCCAGCCTTCCTTTACTTGTTTTCAGATGGCTGAAGACCTCTCTAAATTCAGGCTTCATAATCAACATGGTGGCAGTGTGCATTAGAGGAGTTCCTTCTTGCACCCCACACTCTTCGACCATCTTCATAGCTTCTCCAATGGTGGGGACAACATTTGTGGGAGAAGCTGAGGTGGCTGATACACTAGAGATCCTATCTGCTGCACTTTCTATCTTCAAACATGTGTTTCTGTACATTCGATAAAATGGACTCTTCTCTTCTTTGCTTTCAGCAACAGTACAGGAGCTCTTGCGTTTCTTGTTCCCTTTTCGCTTCAAATCAGCCAGCTTGACATCATCCTTGGGTGGAGGTTTTGGCACCTCAGCCACTTCCTCATCACTCTCATCAGAAGATATATCACCAGGACAAGCTGCAGTGGCCCCAGTCACATGTACCTTGCCGAAAATCAGATCAAGATCATCAAGGTACTTTGGTCCTTGTTTTCTGAACCTCACATGGTTACATTTAAGGCCTTTTTCACGATTATTACACCTCTGAAATTGAATAAAAAAAATTTAGCACGACACACCATATCATACTATGGACAAAAAATCAACAAAGACGGTGCTTACAGCAAGGTGTTCATCCCACCATTCCTGAGGGCAATCAACAGTTCCCTTTGTCGCGTCCCATCCAAGTCCAGTGGCAAAATTCTTCAACTCCATGAACCAAACATATTCTTTTTTTAAGTTGTCTAATTTGTTCTTCAATTGTATCTTTGTTCGCTTGTCATTAGTTTTGGCTTCAAACTTGGCTACAATATTTTTCCAACCAGTGCTAGTCCAAAGCCCCTGGGGCCTATTCCCAGCTTCTATCTCCCCTTTGCATACATCAATCAAATGCTTCAAAAAGAAGTCACCCCAATCTGCCTTGTCACCCATTCTTGAATGAAACAAAATATTTTGTTCAGACATTCCACACCATCACAGAACAATACCATCACTTCTATCATGCGCACAACACACAAAACTGAATAAATAACAAATTTTTCAGAGATTGAGGTACCTACGTTGCGAGATCCGGTCACTTTGGAGTCGTAGATCGATGAAGCTCGAGGACGAATGGGGGCAGTGCTTCACGCGACCTGGGCAGGTCCGAACCAAAGCAGGCGGGGACTCAGGGGCCGGCGACTGCGCAGCAGCCGAGGACCGGAGAGGACGAGGTTGGGGCGGAGGGACTGTGCCGGGCGCTGAGATGACCGGGCGGCGCCGGAGGAGGAGGGCACACGGGCGAGGTGCGCCGCCGGCAAACCCCTAGCTCCTTTGGGGCGTCGGGCTCGCGAGCGGAGACGGGGCGGGAAGCCTCGCGCGGACGGGCGGACGGGAATAGTCGCGTGGACGGAATAGAAGGAAAAAAGAACGAACCGTTTTTCTTTCATAAACGATGGCATTGCGGGTAATTTCGTCGAAAATGACCCCCACAGCTGGTGAAAGCAGGCTCTACCCTGCTGTGGAAATTGAACTACGTAAAAAGCTAGCTTTTGGAGAAGTTGATGGTCCACAGCATGCCCTTTGGTTCAGCTTTTGAGCTTTTGGAAGCAAAAGCTGAAGTTAGAAGCTGAACCAAAGAGGGCCTTAGTTTGGTTAGCACATCCGCAGCTAGAGCAAGAGCAGCTGCCTCACCCATAAGTACAGAGCTGCAGTTAGGGAGCTGAGCCTGTATGTATATTCTGACAGTACTGATGGAATCAACAATATGAATTCCAAGCCCTGCCGTCGATGGAGCCTGCAAAGTATTATCTGGGGTTGTCGAAGCATCTGTGTAGCATTCAAAGTGCAAGTTTGGTTGATTATGCACAGCACTGCCATCACAGATCAGGTTGCCACCGAATAGTCCCATGTGGGCCTGAACAAATGCATCCAAATTGATGCATGGTTCAGCTATCCTGAGTGCGTCCCTATAGCTTGTGGTGCTGTTGTTTCTTCTTGGAGCAACGATCGATGAGCAAGGGGCGGGTTGCTCATTAGCTCGTTGTTCATTGCCTGCAGGTAGAAAAGAATTTGTAGAGCTGCATATTTGCAAACTTTTAATGTGATGGCCAGTCCTATGCTCGTGGCTGTTAGATGTTGCCACTTTCATGTCAGCACCAATAAAGTGGTGAACCTGCAAAGGAGTCCAGCTGCTTCTGTTGAATCGCAATTCATTTCTTGCTCGCCACAGGTACCACATGGTGGTGAGTACTCTCTGGATATCATTTTCAGTAGCTGTAGCATTGATAATATGTTGTATAGTTTGCTGGACGCCTTCCTGCTCATTCGGTAAAAGAGATGACCTGAAAGCGGGGTTAGCACTAAACCATACAAGCCTTGCAAAATCACAGTGAAAGAAAATATGGGCTTCATTCTCTTCCTTCCCACAATAGGCACATTTTTTGTCTATGTGAGTCGATAAAGACCCTGCTCTCATGCCTGTGGGAAGAGCATTCTTGATTAGACGCCAGGTAAAAGTTTTGATACTAGGAGGGATTTTTTTTGATCTCCAGACCCTGTTCAAGAGAAGCATAGAAGGAGCTGAGATAGTTCTTGAGCCATAACTGGGTAGGACAATCTGGTTTTGAGAGTTTAGAAAACGGAAGGCATCCTTAGTGGTACAGTTGCCTTTAGTGGATCTAGTCCAAACAAGTTTGTCTTCAGAATCAGAAGGAATTAAAGGTGTGCTTTTAATGGAGTTTGCAGCTTCTTGGTCAAAGATTTGATCAATCAGATCATCATTCCAAATATTATTTGGAAGAGTCAGGTCTGAGACTGATTGTGGGAGCTTGGAAACCACAACAGGGAGTTTTAAGTGGTCATGGATTTGTTCCCAAACAGAGCACCATGGAGTAGACCAGATGCTTGAGTTTCCTTTTTGGATTTGAATTGTACAGTGGCTAATAAGAAGGTTTTTGACCTTGACAATAGAGGCCCAAAAGGCTGAGCGAGTTCTGGTGTTGTTTGCTCTCCAGAAGCTTGTATTTGGATAGTACTTGGACTTAATGATAGCTGAAAGGAAAGGGTTTGAGTTGGCAGCTATTTTCCAGGCTGTGTTAAGGAGAAGGCTTTTATTAACTAAATGCATGTCTCTGATACCAAGACCTCCTTCCTTCTTGGGTCTACACACATCCTTCCAGCTTCTGAAATGAAAGGAAGACTTACTGTTTTTCCTCTTTGATGCCTGACCACCAAAAATCTGCTAATAATAGAGGTAATTTTGCTCATGAATTTTTAGAGAAAAGAATGGTGGTCATATAGTAAATTGGAATTGAAGAAAGCACAGAATTAATATATGTAAGCCTCCCAGCATGGTTCAGTTTGTTTGCTTTTTAGAGTAGTAAGTTTTGCTTTGAATTTGTTAATAATGAAATTGTAGGCTTTATTCCTATCAGCATGGTTGAAAATTAAAGGATGACCCAAATAAATAGAGTTGGCAGAGAGATCATTTACAGGGAAAACCTCCTTTACCTGGGCTATGCTATTGTTGTCCGTTGCTTTACTGAAGAGAATAGCTGATTTTGCCAGGTTTGGTGTTTGGCCTGATGCCCTGCAAAAATCTTGTAAGAGTTGTTTAATCTTTGAAGCTTCGTCGCCATTTGCTTGCCCACAAATGATAAGATCATCTGCAAAAAGCAGAGAGTGGATAGGGGGCAATTTGGCCCTAAAGAGATACCCTGAATTGCATTATTAGAAGCATTATTCTGGAGAAGGATGGATAACTCATTGACAGCAATAACAAACAAATATGGAGAAAGGGGACAACCCTGCCTAATTCCTCTAGAAGGGTAAAAACAAGGAGTTTGCTTGAGAGGAAGAGTGAGACAATAGCATGCCTAACAGTTGGCTGTATTATGTGTTTGATTACAAAATTTCATATGATTTTCATCAACGAGCCATCACTTCTTTTTTTTCATGTTGAATTAATACCTCCGATCCAAATTATAAGTCACTCTGAGTTTTTTTTTTTTTTTGATACATACATTATTATACTATGTATCTAGAATTCTGGATGTATGCTATATTGAGATACATTACAAAATCGATGTACCAAAAAAGTCAAAACGCCTTGGAATATGGAATGCAGGAGTAGACAGTTAGCACTAGATTTGCCAGATAGATCTATATCCAATCAAAACATAATCCAGAATTACTAGAATAGTAGAAATGGCAACCCACATTTTGAGTCGTGGATCAACAATAAAAGAGAAAAAATTAAATGGTTCATGATAATACCTTTTTTCCTTTAGGTAAAAAAAAAAAAAATGATTCCCTAGAATTGTTATCTTTATCCAAGGGAAAGGGCACAGATATATAACATAATGGTGAAAAACAGTCAAAAGAATGCATAGGATCTACAATTTGGATTGATATCCCGGCTTTAACCAAGGAAAAATGTAACTGAACTAAAAAGTTCAAAAGAATGCCAAACATAACTAAGAAACAAAACTAAAGGATGTCAGAACTCTCGTAGTTTTTTCTTTCATTTTTTTCAGGTTTCACGATTGAGAAGTAACATTACAGGGCGCTTTAAGTCTTTGACTAATCACCAAACCATTCATTTACAATTATAGGTAAGCACTCTAGTTAACTATGCATGTTATATGTATTGATAGCACATTTAGACATTGTAATTCCAACTTGACAACACAAGTTGGTAGAACCCCCAAATTATCTGTATTAGGTTTTACAACCACTGAACAACTAAACTCAATAAAAAGAATTTTTTGAAGTCCTAATCGGCAACGAATACAATTAAGATCGAAGCATCGAATTAAAACTTAAATGGCCACACTAATTCTACATTAACTCAATCTCAAGGAAAGGATATGTATGAATCTTTGGGAAAATTACTGTGTAAGAACAGTGTTTAACATACATACATGGCATTCCATGGTGCATCAACTTTCTGGTTTCACATTGCATCTAGTCATTTGTTAACTGAGTGTGGATAAGCACTTGTTGAATCTTTTCAGCAACAATCCTGGCAACAACTTCTGGAGAGAACCTCTCGATCATGTCTTCCCTTGCCTTCTTCCCTTTATTATTTGCCTCTTCTCTATCATCAACAACATGTCTCATTAAATCCCTCAGCCGATCAACTGATGGCTCAGCACATAGGTGGCCCTTGAATGGCCCGTCTGTGACCTCAGTCAGCCTGTCTATGTCCAATGGATACCCATTCTCCTCGGTCAGGTACTCTGTTGGACCCGACCAATTCGTCACAATCACGGGCAGTTCCATGGCCATTGCTTCAACCACTGGTCTGCCCCAGCCCTCACCACGGGTTGGCAGCACAAATGCATCTGCACCTTTGTACAGACTTGGAAGAGCAGACTGAGGGACGTGTTCATCGATGACCCGGATTTCAGCCCATCCTTCCACTGGCTCCTCAATGCTAGATTCTTCCACAAACCTGCGGATTTTCCCACTGAAGTTTGTGTCAGAGTGGTAGGCATTGATTAGAAGGTAGAGTACAACGTCATCAGCTCCAGAGAACTCCTGCAGGAATGCTCTCAGCATCACATCCCAGCCCTTCCTCTGTTCCCATTTGAACACACTAAGAAACACAAAGCCTTTGTGTTTAGAATCACCATTTCCAAATCTTGAACCTTCAGGCACCATGACAGACACACCAATGGGCAAAGGAAGAGCGACATGCTTGGCTGGATCAAAGAAATTGACATCCACAGCCTGCACCACCTTGACAACTTTGGTGCGATCCACGCCGCTCTTCACAAAGGTTGACACATGAAAATCGGTAGGTACCCAGACAGCATCCATCTGGTTGCACCTCCTGACATGCTCCGGCGAGACACGGTCGGTCTCGAACATCGTCCGTCCAATGACGAACGCAGGATCGTCGTACCCGGTGGGCGGGCAAGGTAGGGTCTCGTACATCGGCGGGTACCACGCGCCAGGCTCGCTGTGGCAGACGACCACGGCCCTGGCGAGATCGCACCGCGCGGAGGCGAGTCTGTACGCCAGCTGCTTGGACCGCTCGGGCAGGCCGAGCCAGAACTCCGGCGAGTCGAGATCACCGTGGTGCGCTATCGCGAGCGTGAAGTTACTTTTCCCAGCGGCGGCGGCGTGCGCGTCAAGCGCGGCGGCGTAGGACCATGCCTCGGAGCAGTACCCGCCGCCGGAGGCGAATGGGGCCATCCATAGAACACATGGTGCGCGTACCGCGCCGGTTGCCGCGTCAACCTCGTAACCCGCATCAGGAGGTGGCGAGGGGCGGAGAATGGAGTGCTTTGTCCCAAAGGAGGAGGCAGAGGAAGCGGCGGGGCAAGGGGTTGCTGGATACGCCCAAGAGGAGCGCAACGGCGACGGCAAGGAGAGGCGGCCCCAGGAGGACGAGGCGGCGGCTGTTATGCTTGGGTTTGGGTTCTGCAGGGGGTGTTTGGGTCGGAGCTGAGGCTGGCCCAGGCATGGTGGACGGAGGCAAACTAGGCCGCGGCGAGCTCAATCGGCGGCAGAGGCAGATCGGCGGCTGGCAAGCCGCGCCGAGGTGCCGGAGTCAGGAAAGAGAGGTGTGTGTGTGTGTGGGGGGGGGGGGGGGGGGGGGTGGTGGGTTGGGGGGTTGGGGTGGTGTTAAGTTGAAATTAAGAACAATTCGGGCGCATTTGGGGAATAATTGGAATTTGCCACTGAATTCGTTGGATCCAATCCAATCTCAGTTCAAATTTTTAAGGTAAAGTTGAAAGCTCTATCAACACTTCTCTTGGAAATTACTCCCGCCATTCCAAACTGGAAGTCCTTGAATTTTAGAGAATCAAGTTTAACCAAAATTATATAGGAAATTATAAAGATTTGTGATATCAAATAGATATATTATGAAAATATAATTAACGAAAAACCTAGTGGTACTTAGTTGATTTTCTAAATGTTTTTATATTATCATATAAATTTGGTCAAACTTAAAATGGTTGGACTCTCTAAGATTCTTAGAACAACTTACAATCTAGATGGAGGGATTAATAACCGGATAAGAAAATAGTGTAGAATAACAAATTATGTGTTTAGATCTACCGATGATGTGCATGGTGAGCCAATTTCACTCACATGAGCAAAGCAAGCCTCTGGTTCAGATTAAAATCCACATGTGCACACTCTACTTACACTTTGAAATAAGCTCTTTTTTTTTTCAAAGATCCATGTTCTGGCTGTCGATTCATAAGTAGAAATCAAATTTATGTACAATGCAGCCAATCCCGGCATCAACACGAAAGCCAAGCCCACCCACACAAGCACCACAGAGCAAACGATGACCCAACTAAGATGCGAGACCGAAGTTCCCGAAGCAAGGGCCATAGTATGTCATCGTTGTCCGGCTCAAGCATGACGCGAGCGACTCGACTTCCCAACCATGGCCTTCCCTACCACGAGACATTCCGATCGAGTCGAAATCCACAACGACGCCTTCAGAAAGGTTACGACGTCCAATGCGCCGTCGCCGCTCGTCAAGAACGGACCGGGTTTTCACCTATGAAAATGCTAGGACACGATGCCCCCAACGAGGGGAAAGCGGCACCCATAGGCATCAGCGTCGTCGGGCTTTCGCCTAAGGCACCCCCAACACCGACGTCATTCTAGATGTCGGATCTCACTGTCACCACTATCGCCGCCGCCGGCCATCCGCGGAAGTCTTGGGAGGGGCATCGACATGCCATCAACGCACAACAGCCATCCCCGTCGACCGGACCACATGCTTAGAAAAACCGCCTCACTCGGTCGCCGCGCGCCCCAAGCCGCATGTCGGTCGCCATCGTCGCCGACTAAGCACCCACCGATGTCGATGCCAACATTGCCGCTAGTAGCCACAAGGCGAGATCCCCACCATCTTGGGCTCCGCCCCTTGCCATGGGGTCGCCAAATCCGTAGGCTAGGCCCCGAACACGGCGCCCCCTACCGATGCCGACGCCTCCATCTTGACCACAACCACAGCCTTGCCAGGTTGTAGACCCGGCCACAACCAACCCCAGACAAGGTCGGGCCGCTACCACAGTAGCTAGGGCAATGAGAGGGATAGGCAGGAGAGAGCGCCACACCCCAACGCTGTTATAGGCCCCAGCAACCACCACAACCGCCACCGGACACCATTGTCGCACCGCCGGCAACGCAGTCAGATCTGGCGGCTAGGGGACCAGATTCGGCCCTGCACCACGATCCGGGTCACTCAAGACCACGGCCGGCGTCATTGTCGCCTTCAAGATAGGAAGAGGGAAACACGTGGAGGAGAAGCTCGTCACCGTCCCCTATGCCAGCTCAGGCACTAGTCGGGGCCATAGCCCCGACATCCCTCTGTGCTGAGCTCCATGCAACTCACACACGCCGTTGAGAGAAGGGAGGGTCCCACCACCGCCATCCCGGCCGGCTAGGTGGCCATGCGGCCGCCGGCTCAGCCGCTGGCGCAACATGGGGGAGAAGGAAGGTGTTGCTAGGGTTTGGGGGAGGAACCGCCCGAGCCGCTCGTGTGGGAGCAATGCGGACGGGAGAGAGTCTACAGGCATTTCTGGCTACATATTTCCACCAAGGCAAGTTGAAATAAGCTCAAACTAACATATATTTCAACCCAAGGAGCACTTCACTTCCTCCATATTCTTATGTAGGCCACTCACTGCCCTTATTAGTATATCACAAAAAAACTCACTGTCCTTATTTTCTCTATAAATATGGACCAACTTTTGATAATCCAACATCTCTTCCTTGATTGTCCTTATGCTAGTATGGTTTGGATGATTATCTTTTTGCTACGGTTTGACTCCACCTAGATCAATTAGCCATATGTTTGAAATTGGCTTTCTAATCGACAGAGTCAGATTAGGAAATTGATCACAGGTTGGGGTTGCCATTGTATCTTTGGGCCATTTGGTATTTGTCGAAATGATATTATTTTTAACAGGGTCAAAGAGAATTCAATTTTTGCGAGGTTATCTTGGGGAGCGTCTGCTGGGTATGCGTTTACGTGCGGCGCTGCTGCGTGATGAGCAGTCCAAGAACACACTCTCTGTAATTAGCAAAAATATTGAGATGATTTCTTTGGAGCTTTCTAATGGAGGGTGGAGGCATATTTATCGTTTGCTTTAGTTCTTTTGTCCATCTTAGAGACTGGTTGTGCTCTTTTCGTTTTTTTGTAATAATTGGCTGTGTACGCCTCCCGGCGTAGAGGCCGGATGTTGTCCATCCTTTATCTAAAAAATCCAAGCCAACACACCATTTTGCAAAGTCGCCTTTATCTTACCCTCTCTATTGTACATGACATCCGAGCCTATATAGCACTACGAAACCACCTGACACATAGTGGAGGATTTTGGTTGGCTTTAGGGGTTGTTTGGCTGATGATTTCCATGGCTGATAAGTCGGCTTGTACAGTTTTAATGCTAACTTGCTTCCATCAGTCTCCGGGTAGGGAGAGACCAATCTGAGATCAAAGTTTCTTAGCAAATAACACCATATTATCTTAATTTGCATATACGCATAAGCTTCTCCAACACAAGCATGTCGTCCACCACCAAAAGTTGTGTAAGAGAACTTTCCTCCGATTTTATCCTCCTCTCTTCCTGGACCAAACCGGTCAGGATCATATACATCAGGGTCCTTGTAAATGTGAGGTATATTGCTATTGAATTGTATGAGGCTCGCTATGATATGCCCTCTTGGGATCTCATATTCATCACCTTCTTTAGTTTGCACTATGAAGTTCTTGTGCACCTTACGAAAAGTTGCTGCTGTTGGAGGATGCATTCGTAGTGCCTCCTTGATGCAGCAGTGTAGGGTCTCCATCTCTACCAGTGCATTGTAGTCTATATGGTCCCCATGTTTTTGAATAATTTGTGTTTGCTCATCACAAACAGCTCTCATGAACCTTTCATGGCTGAGTAGGCACACTCCAGTCCATGCACTAGCAGCAGAGCTGGTGTGCATTCCAGAAAAAACCAAGTTTATGATCAGCCCAATGACCTCTGCTTCAGTTGTGGATCGATTATCTCTGTACTTGGAATCAATCAAGTTTTGTAGCATGTCCTGTTCAACTTGATTTGAGCTCTTACATGATCTCACAATCTTCTTGAATATTTCTGAGAGGTTGGCACGTGCTTTGTCACGTCGGTAATTTGCTAGAGTAGGAGCATATGGGAATAACATGCTGATGAGGCACATGCCATTATCAGAGAATTGATGAAATAGAGTCTTTGTAAAAGAGGTAATCTTAATGACTGGGATGTATAGAGAAAGGAAATAGAGAAACATGAGTGCGGATAGTCTAATATGCTAGTCAGGGACAGGCCATTATCAGTGAGCTGATGAAATAGATTGTAGACCTCTTTGACCATCTTTTCTCTAATAACCTCCTTTCCGATTAGGCATCTGCTTAAGATTAACATGAGTAATTGTGCGAGTTCACCTTTTAAATCAACACTGCCTTGTTGCTCCCATTTTGAAAAGTAATCCTATTCACAATTATCAAAATCTAAGTTATATTCCATGCATATAGTAGAAAATATGTACTTCCATAGTTTAATGCTTTTAGTAACTCTCAACAATCAACCGCATTTCAATATACGTGCCTCATTAAAATTAAACATTTGATCTCTACCATCCGGCTATATTTACACTTCATTTTTTAGCCTAGCATGTATTATGGCACTCATGTATTCTTCACTATACAATGTCATGTTGGTCGGTGTGTGTGTACAACCAAATTGTGTTCGAGGCTATAGTTGGTTGATAATGAAGAGCAAGACAGTCACAAAAAAATAACATGTTGGTTGTAGTGTATGGAAACAAATCATAGAATTGAAGATAAAAAAAAAAATAAAAATTGGCAATGATATGATTCATACTTACTCCCACTTCTTGAAGCATAGGACCGACAAGGCACCTCAAATTTGAAGGTTTTAATGCATCAACATAGAAACGAGTTTGCTCATTTCGTGTGGCGATATCCACACCGTAGAGAACCTCTTTACCAAACATGGGCGCTGCAAACTTGAGAACATCACCAAGACTAATATCGGATTCTGACCCTTGATAAAATGGCCTAAGACCTCTGGCCCAATCAAGAATGTTACTTTCAACCCAAAGAAGTTTATCGTGAACACACTCCCTAAATGTGTATATTGATCATGGATCATAGCTCGCATACCCTTTGTAACAAACGTATGTAAAATCCCTATCAAAGAACCACCGCTCACCACAGGTGGAGGTGGCCTGTTACATTTAGGATTGACAGCAGTTCTATGTCTTCCTATCATGGTGATTACTGATATGATGAAAAGCAGTACTATGGAAAACCACAAAGCAGTATTTGTCTGATCCATTATCCTATAGTCACGATGATTGGCAAATCATAAAAGCCCTCGGCTTGTCAATAGTAGTACTGCAAAAAAATGATTGAGGCATATGTCAAACCCTTGAAAACTTGGTGAATTTACACGTCCGAACAAAAACAATGCCCAAATGGATCGACTAGAACATGAAGATATTGGTGTGCAATATAAAAAGTTACATGTATATATACACTACGAGTGTCTCGAGGATTGCATTTGTTATTAACTGCAGCAAACAAGAGATCAAACGGTTGTTATAACAATGGAATTACATAAACATGTACCCTTATGGTGAGATCAGAATTGAAATGTTGGGCCCTAGTGATACCAATTAATAAGATCAGTGCAAACCAAATAATATATATTCAAATGAAATGTAGTTTTGCTAGCTAGCGAACCAAAATAAATACAGCGTTAATCTCTATTTTTTTTCTCGAGCAGTCACTTGACCAATTGACACAATAAATCAGATCATCATATAAGAAATTCAAATACGTATAACAAAACCATGCCACTGGATCAACAATTCATATTTTGGTAAATGGATTTTCTTTGAATGTATATTTCAGCTCATATTTAAGTACAGGTAAATGTTCTTTATACCTGAGTATAGAACTCATACCTTGGGGGTCAATTTAGAAACAAGCTTTCCTCTCAACTACAGTAGTAGCTAGCTTCAACTAATAGTGCTAGTTGCCACTTGCCACATATATAAGGCTGTGGGATCAGTTATATATAGCCGCGGCCGGAGAGAGGATGATGGTAGAAGTCTAATAAACTATGAGGAGGTGATGTGGATTATTATTGGATTACCTGGCTGTCAATATTGCCGTCGGAGATAACAATCAGGAGGTGATGTGGATTAATATTGTGATGTTGTAAATGATAGCTAGTGACTGAGACAACAATATACGCTTAAATGTCTGCGATGGCATCTTGGCTCCAAAGATACCATTTAGGTGAAGATATATCTACCTGGAATGAGTTGATTGAAACTGTAGGTAGCATCCAGTTCAGCAATGAAGAGTATTCGTGTGTACTTTTGGTGTGGAAATTCAAATATACTGGTCCTCCAATATCAGAGAGTATACGCTGGCAAAAGATGATTGAAATAAGTTGGATAATCTCTACATATTTATATTTATACCTAATATTAAAATGCATCCATCTCTCAGTGTCTCTTGGCCTGTCATGCATGCTCTTCCCCGTCCGTTCGTCCTCAGTTCCCCAAGCATAAGAGTACTGACCGATTTTACTAAGAGTAGCAGTACATGACGATGAATTAGAGATAATACACACTACCATGATCATCAATTACCTTGAGTACCCAAAAAATATCAAGAAAAATACCTAAACCATCAAGAATAAAAATTATTGTCCACCAACCATCAAGCATAAACCGCTAAGGATAGAGGATAAGAAAAATTAGTTTCCTTTAGCGGTTTCGGCCATCAAATTTGATTTTCTTAGAGGTTAGTTGCCAAGGAAACTACCACCTCACTTAATTGGCCAATATGTAAGGAAATGTTTTTTATTTGGTGGTTCATATAAACCTCCAAGGAATATATATTTCCATGCAGGTGGTTTAGTTTTGGCCTTCAAGAAAATTATTGTTTTTTACCACAAAAAGGGGAGGTCCCCACAGTTACGCATTTTCACTAAAATAAAGGAAGAGCGTACTTACATACGTAATTTAACCGAAAGCATTAAGCCAAACACAAAGGATGACCGTAGATCATCTTTAAACCTAACCGACTGAATGTTAGAGTATGAGTAGTGTTGGCCCATGAGGCTAGGGCCCAAGAGGCCCATGTATGCACTATATTGTTACCCTTCTAGGGTTAGCCCTAATTGAGGAATCAATTCTAACATGGTATCGCCTTGAGATCCCTCTCCTTCCTTCCCCACCCATTTCGCTCGCCGCCGGCCCATGGCCGGCCGGCCACACCGCCGCCGGGGTCGCCGGGTGGGCCTCCCAGCGCCCCCCACCTCCCCTCTCTTCCTTCCCCCATCTTCCCTCCCACGCGCCGGGCCGCCGCTGCAGGCGCCGCCGCTGCCCGCGGCGCGCCCAGCATGCCGGCGCGCCGGATTCGCGGCGCTGGGGTCCGTCCCTCGCCGCGACCGGGCGCCGGGGGGGCCTCCCCTTCGCTCGAGCACGACGCCGCCGACCTGGCCGCCGCCGGCCGCCAGCGGGCGCTGGCGCAGCGCCGGACGGGCGACGGCGGGCGCAGCGCCGCGTGACCTCCCCTCGCGCGACGCTTCCCCGCTGGTTCGAGTCGCCCGCCCCAACGATGGGCCGCCCCCCGCCATCGGGCTCGGGCACCGGTGCCAGCGGCCGGGCCTCGGTGGTGCCGGTTCGCCATGCGGTGCAGGCACGCCTTCTCGCACCGCGGGCGAGCGCCCCCGCCGCCATCGCGGGTGCAGGCCCGCACGCCCTCCTCTACCCCATCGCCGCCCCCATCCCCCAAGCAGCCCCTACAAGGTGCGCACGCTCCCTTTAGCCCGGGAGCGCAGCGCAGCCGGACGCTGCCCCCCGCGCGTGTTTGACACCATGAGGGCCCCCGGCACCGCTGCCTCCTACCTCGACGCCTGCCCTTAGCGCCGCCCCCGAGCTGCTACTATGGCCGGCAGCCCATCTTCGCGCGGCCACTCTTGCTTGGGGGAGCGAGGGCGGTGCGGTCCGCCGCAACCATGCGCGGCGTGTCCTGCCACGCGCGGGTGCCTCGCCCTTCCCCGCCCGCCTCCCCGGCCCGCCTTTCCTCAAGGGCGTGCGAGCGGCATGCGGCTGCTGCCCTGGCTCGCCGGATCGCCGCAGCCGCCGCAACCCCTCGCCCACGACTCGGCCGATCCCCTTGCGGCGCAATTTTCAGGACTCCCCGCCCGGGTCCGCCCTTGCTACTACTCCTCCGCCGCCGCTATCTCCTCCCGTTCCTCCCGCCTCCGGGCCGAGCCGCTGGGGTGGGGGCCGTGGCGGCCGCCGTCGTCGACGCGGTGGCGGTCGGACTCACCGGTGCTCCACCGGGGACTCACCACTGCCTCCGCGGCCTCCTCTCGGCGCTCCGGCTCGCCCCGGGCCCATCGGCCGACCGGGCGGCACGGGACCCCTTCCACCACCCGTGGTCGAGGACCGTCCGCCCTTCCAGCCTCTCGGCGGTGCGCCTAGCCCAGGCAGCCATGCTCGGGCCGGTGCTCCAATCGGATCGCACAACCCGTCTCCGTGGGCTACACCTCCCTAAGACGCCGCCCGGGCTTGTCGGTTGGGACCCGGCGGCCTTGGCGGCCTCGACACCTCCCGCGGCCGGTCCAGCCTTGGATCGCCGACTCGGGGGCCACTTACCACACCACTCCCGACCCGGGTATACTCTCCTCCGTTCACCCTCCTTCTTCTTCTCATCCACGTCTATCATGGTTGCCAATGGCTCGTGTCTTCCTGTCACGTCCGTGGGTGCAGCTGGCGCTCATGGCTCCTTTCGTCTTCCCGACGTTCTTGTTGCCCCCTCTATGGTTCACAACCTTCTTTCTATTCGTCGTTTTACAGCTGACAACTCCTGTTCCGTCGAGTTTGACTCTTCTGGTCTTACCGTGAAGGATTTGGCTACCCGACGTCCTCTTCTCCGCTGCGATAGCTCGGGGCCCCTTTACACCCTTCGTTTTCCTCCCTCCACCTCGCCTTCTTTTTTATCAGTTGCTTTCGCCACCACACCTTCCACCACTACTTGGCACCGTCGTCGGCTATCCCGGGTCGTGTGATGCTCGATGCGGCTTCGGCCGGACTCCGACATTCGGTATCCCGGGCTCACGATGAGCACTTGTGTCATGCGTGCCAGCTGGGCCGTCATGTTCGTCTTCCTTTTCAGTCCTCTTCTTCCCATGCCTCTCGCGTGTTCGATCTTGTTCACTGCGATGTATGGACTTCTCCTGTCCTCAGCATTTCTGGCTACAAATACTATCTCGTGGTGGTCGATGATTTTTCTCATTACTCATGGACTTTTCCCCTCCGTGCCAAGTCTGATGCTTTCCCCACTATTCACCACTTTTTCGCCTGGGTGTCTACTCAGTTCGGCCTCACCATCAAGGCCGTCCAGTGTGACAATGGCCGGGAGTTCGACAACTCCACCTCCCGAGCCTTCTTCCTCTCCCACGGTGTCGATTCGCATGTCTTGTCCGTATACCTCCTCCCGAATGGCAAGGTTGAGCTCATGATTCGCACCACCAACGACATCATGCGCACCCTTACGCTCCAGCGTCCCTCCTCGCCGCCACGGGCCCGAGAGCCTGCACACCTCCACCTACCTCCTTAACCGCCTTCCTTCCGCTGCCTGCCCAGCTCCCACGCCACACCATGCCCTCTTCGGCACACCTCCTCGCTACGAGCACCTCCGTGTCTTTGGGTGTGCGTGCTACCCCAACACCGCCGCCCTTTGCTCCCCATAAACTAGCTCCCCGCTCCACCTCGTGTGTCTTCCTCGGGTACTCTCGGACCACAAGGGTTACCGGGGTGCTATGATCTCACCCTCGTTGGGTCCTCATTTCTCGTCATGTGGTGTTTGATGAGTCAGTCTTCCCCCTTCTCCACCACCACCACCACACCGGCTTCCCCTCCTGACCTCGACCTCTTCGAGATGTGTCCCGTGACCCGGTGGCCCAGACCACCTTTCTTTGTTTTCCTCGGGGTCCCGCTACACCATGTTCCGACTTCGCGACCCGGTGCCGCTTTTTGCCTCGGTGCCTTGTGCGGATCCGGTGGCCTCACCCCTCCGGCCGGCCGGCCCTTGTCGCGGACCGGGGGGCGCCGGTACGCGTTCCCCGGAACGCTGGCGCCCAGCGGTGCCCGTTGCACCGGGGGGCGTTGCCCGAGCCGATGGCGTCTACCAACGCCGCCCGGTGGTCCCGCCACCGCCACGGGGGGTGGCCTCTCCTTCGCCCGGCCGACCGTGGTCACCACCGATGATGTCCCCTTCACCGACGACACCGACACCACCGGTGGCCTCTCCTCCGCCACGCCTACTCCACCACCGCGTCCCCCGCTGCACGCGGCCGTGTCGCCGGTGTACCACCCGCCGGCTCCTTCACCGCGACCCCGCCATGTTCACCCGATGGTGACGCGGCACGCCGGCGGGTACTTCGGCCCCGGGCTCTTGCGGCAATGCCCGGCGACTCGCCCGGTCTCTCGGCACCCTCTTCGGATTCGAGCGGCCTTGTCGGACCCTCACGGGCGCGCCGCAATGGAAGAGGAGCACGGCTCTACTCGCCAACCGGACTTGGGATCCGGTGCCCCGCCCGGCCGGCTCCAACATCGCCACCCGGCAAAGTGGATCCGGACACAAGCGGCGGGCTGATGGTACCTGAGCGGTACAAGGCTTGGGTTCTTCGCGGGTTCACTCGGCGCCCGGGGAGTTGACTATGATGAGACCTTCAGGCCGGTGGTGAAGCCGCCACCGTCCGCGCGGTTCTCTCAGCGGCTCTTGCTCGCTCGGCCGGTGCATCAGCTGGATGTCAAGAATGCCTTCTGCATGGGAGCCTTATCGAGACAGCAGTCACTCGCGGTCGGCCGGTAGGGTTCGTTGACTCTTTCGTCCCGACATGGTCTACCGGCTCAACAAGTCTCTTTACGGCCTCAAGCGGGCCCCTCGGGCGTGGCACTCTCGGATTGCAGCCTTCTTGGTGTCACCGGGTTTTGTGGAATCCAAGTCGGATACATCCCTGTTTATCTACCACCATGGAGCCGAGGCTGCGTACACTGCCGCTCTATGTTGATGACATTGTCCTCACGGCTTCCGGTCCTTCACTCTTTGCGCGCATCATCGGTGCTCTTCGCCGGGGAGTTTCCCGTGAAGGATCTCACGCTCCGCTCCACCACTTTCTCGGGTCATTGTCGAGCCTCGTCCCCTGGGACTTCTTCTTCACCGGCGCGGTACACTCTTGATATCTGGGGCGGCCGGGGATGACGGCTGCAAGCCTTGCTCCACTCCGGTTGACACACACGCAAGCGTCGCCGAGGCGGAGGGGTCCGATGGCGCACCCTACCGAGTACGAGTCTCGCCGGTGCACTTCAGTACCTCACTTTCACCAGCCCGGACATCACCTACGCCCCAATGAGATTTGTCTCCACATGCATGATCCCCGAGAGCCCCACCGGAGTGCTCAAGCGCCCTTCGCTACCTCGCGGCACCGTTGACTACGGGTTGCCGCTTCACCGGTCTCCCTCGCGCCGAGCTGGTCGTCTACATCGACGCCGACCGGGCCGGTGTCCGGACACTCGGCGCTCCACCTCCGCGCCACGCCGTCTTCCTAGGCGGCAACTTTGCGTCCCGGTCGCAAGCCGCCACCGGTCCGTCTCCCCGCTCCATCGGTCGGGCGAGTACCGCGCCGTTGCTAACGGCGTGGCAGAGGCGTCGGCTCCGGCAGCCCGCAGCTCCACACCCTCTCTTCAGGACCACGCCGGTCCCATCGCGACAACGTCGGCGCCGTCTACCCCTCCACCACCCCCTGTGCAACACCAGGACCAAGCATGTGGAGATCGATCTACACTTTGTCCGTGATCGGGTCACCATCGGCGAGGTTCGGGTCCTCCACGTCCCGACCACCTCTCGCCCGCCGACATCTTCACTAAGGGACTCCGTCCTCGACCTTCACCGAGTTTTCGCTCCAGCCTCAACATCACCCGGTGGCTAGTTACGCCGTGGGGGGCTCCGTGTTGTACTTCTTTTTCGTGTCCGATGCGCAAACTCGCTGCGACGGTAGTTCGATCTTGGGGATGTTAGAGTATAAGTAGTGTTGGCCCATGAGGCTAGGCCCAAGAGGCCCCTCAGATGCACTATATTGTTACCCTTCTAGGGTTAGCCCTAATTGAGGAATCAATTCTAACACTGAAGATAACACTGATTCTTAAACCTGGCAAGCCAGGTGGAGAGGCTTTGGCTCACATCGCTTGAAAATCTTGTCATTGCACATCTTCCACAACTTCCATGCCACGATCAAAACTGCTTCAAAAAGATGGGAATGTTGTGTGCACTCTGAGCCTCTACAAACTTGCCCAGTAGTTCTAATGAGACATCCCAGGAAATGTTGATAGTCACTCGCACTCATGTGCAAATGGGCATTGGGCAATCAAAGAATAAATGATCAATGGTTTCCTGCTCCCATGTGGCACACATGACACATGTGATCCCGCCCTGAACATTTAAGTGTCTTCTCCACAGCATGGTTTTTGTGTTTAGGCTATCCACAAAAATATGCCATGCAAAAAACTTCACTCGCGGAGTGCACCTTGATTTCCAAACAATTTTAAATACTGGGTGTGCCTTGTCTCTGAAAACGTGAGAGTAAAATCGACAAGAGGTGTACTTGGAGCCCCATACCGGTTTCCACTTATCTCTGATTTGCGTCATATGGTACTACTTGTAGTTTTGCTTGCAGGTCCTCCGACTCTTCGAATGCTTGGTTTGATAGTGGTAGAATGAAAAGGGTGTCCGAATCCTCAACATCCATGACTTCAAGGACAAAAATGCCATCAAATGAAACCAATCTTGGTTACTTGATATCTAAAACATCATCCAACCATAAATCATCCCAAAATCATACTTAGGCTCCATCACCCAACTCACATTTGGTCACCGATCAGAAGAGAGTACTCAAACGCTTCAAGAAAATTACTGTTGCTCAAGTGCCCACCTTTGATCTTTTGGGCGACAGGAAGTTGGCCAGTTGACAATCAAGTGTCCTCCATTAACCTTATGTGGCATTTCACCCCTCCAAAGGAAATTTCACCTCATGTGATCGATCTTTCTTATCACCCATTTGAGTTCCGGGAAGCTAGTCATGTGGAGGGAGCCCCAGGTATTTACCCGGGATGTTGCAAACTTTGCCTAGAAATTGAAGTGATTGTGCAACTGTAGTATTGTCCAATCTGATAGGATACATTTCCATCTTAGAGATGTTGATTTTTAGTCCCAAGCATTCCCCAATGAAATTTAGAATCCTGTGTAAATGGTCAATCTCCAGCTTATTTGGGGAGGCAAAAAGGGCAGCGTCATCTGTATACAGAGAACAACATAGATTATCAAGCAAATGAGAGCAAGAGCGGGTGCAGCAGGAGGAAGTAGTGGGCCTGATGTCCTTTGGCAGCAGCCGTGGAATTTAGAATGTCCACCCAAAGTTAAGCACTTTCTCTGGCATCCCAGCCATAACACGCTTGATATGAGACAAGTGCCTAAAAGGCGGGGCATGCAGCTAGACACGGCTTGTGTGTGCAGAAGGTTGGACGTACGAGGATGGAGGCCATCTATTCCTGAAGTGCAAAGAAGTTAGAGCAATTTGGAGGGAGCTGAACCTGGAGGAGGTGAGATAGGAGCTAGTAGAGGCGATTTCAGCAAAGAATATGATGGTGAAGATCTTGAAACTCGACCAAAGACAACAGCTTCTGATCGTGATGCTTCTATGGCTGAGGTGGGATGAGAGAAACAAATGGAGGGAAGAAGGAAGGCGGAGAACGACAGGAGAAGTAGCATATCTAACAGCCTATCTGACTGACAGGTTTCTTCTGAAAGATGGGCCTTCCCTGTTGTCGTATAACCGTCAGTTACAGCACAGTCAGGTGCAGAAATGGCAGAAACCTAAAAGTGACTTTTTTCAAAGTTAACACAGATGGATCCTATGACCTAGATACTGGGTCAGGTGGGCTCATCATACGAGACGAACACTAGATATTGGTGAAAGCTAGAGCACGGGTGGAGTAACTTTCCTGCAGAATACATTCCATGCCGAGTTACTCAGGTGTGTTGCAGGACTGAAGGTCCTGAACCGGATGTGCTTCGAGATCGATGCAGCAGCAATGAAGACAACGATCGAGAGCGAGAAGTATAGGCTTGCTGCCCTGGGAACTCAAATATTTGTGTTCAGAGTTTAGCTCTTGCTTTATGTGTGTCTGTCCATGTTCTTTGTAACAAAGTGGCTGATGCTTTGGCCGCTTAGGGGTCTAGAAGTGCTAGCAGAGTCTGAGTCTTGTGGGATGATGTGCCTCAGTTCATAGAGGCTTTGGTGATCAGCGATTTAGCTAAATCAAATGAAATATAAAGTCTGCTTCTCTCCAAAAATAAAAACGACTTTCAATACATGTGCATTTGACAAAGGAAAGTATACATATACATAAATTGTACAGAAGTAGTGCTTATTGCCTTACCACCTATATATTCTAGTTAGGAAACCAGTCTCTTATACCTTACCATTATTTTCCCCTTAGGTTCTAGTGCTATCTTGCTTCGGTCAGTCTCTGGGTAGGGAGAGACCAATTTCAGATCAAAGTTTCTTAGCAAATGACTCCATATTATCTTAATTTGCATATACGCATAAGCTTCTCCAACGCAAGTATGCCTTCCACCACTAAAAGCTGTGTAAGAGTACTTGCCTCCGACTTTATCCTCCTCTCTTCCTGGACCAAACCGGTCTGGGTCATATACATCAGGGTTCTTGTAAATGTGAGGTATATTGCTATTGAATTGTATAGGGCTCGCTATGATATGCCCTCTTGGGATCTCATACTCATCACCCTCTTTAGTTTGCACTATGAAGTTCTTGTGTACCTTACGAAAACTTGCTGGTGCTGGAGGATGCATCCGTAGTGCTTCCTTGATGCAGCGTTGTAGGGTCTCCATCTCCATCACTGCATCGTAGTTTATATGGTCCCCATATTTTTGAATAATTTGCTTTTGCTCATCACGAATAGCCCTTATGAATCTTTCATGGCTGAGTAGGCACACTCCAGTCCATGCACTAGCTGCAGAGCTTGTGTGTGTTGCGGCAAATATCAAGTTTACGATAAGCCCGATTACCTCTGCTTCAGTTGTGGATCGATTATCTCTGTACTTGGAATCAATCAAGTTTTGCAGCATGTCCCGTTCAACTTGATTTGAGCTCTTGCGTGATCTCACAATCTTGATGAGTATTTCTGAGATCTTGGCACGTGCTCTGTCACGTCGATAGTTTGCTAGAGTAGGAGCATATGGGAATAACATGCTGGTGAGGCACATGCCATTATCAGACAATTGATGAAATAGAGTATAGAACTCTTTGACCATCTTCTCTCTAACCTCCCTTCCGATTAGGCATCTGCTTGAGATTAACATGAGCAATTGTGCGAGTTCACCTTTTAAATCAACAGTGCCTTGTTGCTCCCCATTTTGAAAAGTAATCCTATCCACAATTATCAAAATATATGTTAGATTTTCATGCACATAGTATAAAATATGTACTTCCAAAGTTTAATGGTTTTAATAACTCTCAACAATCAACAACATTTCAATTTATGTGCCTCCTTTGAACCTAGCATTAGCATGTATTATGGCACTCGTGTGTTCTTCATTAGATGTTGATTTAGCCTCCAACTAAGTGAACAAGGTGGCAATCAATTCTCCCACCTTTGACACATTGATGTCTTTTGATTGTTCTCACTTCCAATTAATGGCAACCCAGACTCCAGTCCATACAACTTGTACATTCTCAGATCCAACTTCTAGTATCTTTAAAAGTATGGACTCTTTAATAAAATACCATCAAAAAACATAGAACAAGAAATACTGATAACAAAACCAAATTCCTTTTAAAGAGACCAAGGGTATTTAGTATTAACAATAAGTTTCTTTCACCCCCAGCAATGAAACCAAATATCTTACACCGGCTTTCCATGCTAGTATATATATAGTTATATGATGATATGGAGACATTAACCATTTTGTTGTCAAAAAAATAGAAAGGTGATCTACATTTGCATAAGCTAGGAGGATTCCCCACGCGTGTCGCGGATATGAGGAAAAAAAATATAAATGGATTAGCATGTTAATCACTAAAAATTAGTAGATGTATATGTATATACAGGAACATGATATTACATTTATATTGTGCATTGTTTAGTTGGACAACTTGCATGTTGAGATACTAGCTAGTGAGGCTTTGGTGAGTGGATATTAATTTTATGTGATGGTGCATTGTCTAAATGGATAGCTTGCATGTTGAGAGTAATAGCTAAGTAGATATTAATTATTTATGATAATGCACTGCATATTGAGAGACATGACTTAGTGGGGTCTGTTCTTATAGGAGTAGTAGATTCATTAGAAAGGCCACTTCAAGTCATCATAAGTGAAAAAACCAAACTAATCTCACACACACACATGGACACACATGCACGCACATACACACCACACACATGCGCACGCGCACGCGCACGCACACACACACATCCGCACACGCATATTATACTTATCATCTTAGGCTGCATTCCTCAAGTTGCTAATGACTCGCATGATTGTCAAGATCAGCTCAAATGATCATGAATCCTAAGAGACCTTATCATTAGTATATAATGTCGTATTGATTGTAGTGTATGCAAATAAATTTTAGAATTGAAGATAAAAAAACAAAATCGGCATGATATGATTAATACTTACTTCCACTTCTTGAAGCATAGGACCCACATGGCTCTTCAAATTTGTAGGTTTTAGTGCATCAACATAGAAGCGAGTTTGCTCGTTTCGTGTGGCGATATCCACACCGTAGATAACCTCTTTACCAAACATGGGCACTGTAAACTTGAGAATATCACCAGTACTAATCTCTGACTCTAACCCTTGATAAAAATGGCCTAAGACCTCTGGCCCAATCAAGAATGTTACTTTCAACCCAAAGAAATTTATCGTAAACACGCTCCCTAACTGTGTATATTGATCATGGATCATAGCTCGCATACCCTTTGTAAGAAACGTATATAAAATCCCTATTAAATAACCACCACTCACCACTGGTGGAGGTGGCCTATTACATGTAGGATTGACGACAGCAATTCTATGTCTTCCTAGGATGGTGATTACTGATATAATGAATATCAGAAGTGCTATGGAAAACCACAACGCACTATTTGTCTGATCCATTATGCTAGTCATGATGATTGGCAAATCACAAAAGCCCTCAGCTTGTCAATAGTAGGAGTACTGCAAAAACACGATGATTGGAAGCATATGTCAAACTCTTGAAAACTTGGTGAATTTACACGCCCGAACAAAAACAATGCCCAAATGGATCGACTACAAATATGAAAGGGTTGTTACATGTAAGTCACTTGATGAGACACATTGCAGTAACAAGAGATCAAAGGGTTGTTATAGCAATGGAGTTACATAATCAAGTACCCCTTACGGGGAGCTCAGAGTTGAAATGTTGGACCCCTAATGATACCAATCAAGATCGGTGGAAAATAAATCACATATATTCAAACCAAATGTGGTTTTGCTCAACCAAAATAAATACAACGTTAACCTCTATTTATTTTCTGGAGCAGGCACTTGCAATTGGGACAATAATTCAGATCATCCATAACAAATTCTAATGTGTATAACAAAACCATGCCACTGGATCAAACATTCATACATTGAAACGATGGCTTTCTTAAAATGTATATTTCAGTTCATATTTTTGTACTAGTAATAAATAAAGGTAAATGTACTCTCTAAACGTAAGGATAGAACTCATACCTTTGGGTCGAATGAGAAGGAAGCTTTTCTCTCAACTGTAGGGTAGCTTAGCTTCAAGTGAGTATATATACTGTTAGTGCCTTCGCCACTTGCCACATACTCCTATATAACTAAGGCTGCGGGATCAGTTATAGCCACCGGAGAGAGAATGATGGTAAGTCTAATAAATATCAGGAGGTGATGTGTGGATTTATATTTGATTAGACGGCTCATTAGGTTTGTCCATAACATGCCCTAAAAATATTTGCTTCAAGTTTAAACTAGGGAACCTCAAACCAAGGCAAGGAATTACATGCGACCTAGCTAGTAGACAAAAATGTGTGGGGCTGGCATCTAGATTCCAAAGTCCAAAGATACCATGTAGCTGAAGAGTGCATTTTTCCGACTTCTGGAAGGCATCTTGGCTCCAAAGATACCATTGAGATCAAGGGTGTATTTTCCGTAAGTAACTACTCCTCCCTCCATATAAAACACGTGGGAAAGTTTTGTCCTGAGGTATGTGGATCAGAGTGTGCATCAGGCGGCAAAACTGGCCCGTTAATATATATTGAATCGGCTGGCTGATGAGTTCGAGTATGTCACTGTACCGCAGTACGTGCTGCCCGCTGGTGCATGTGCATACAATGGATGCCTGCAAATATTATGTGTAGGCAGTATGTACCACTTTTTTTTTTTTTAGATAAAGGAAAATATATTTCCGCTTCAGTCATCCGAAGATGCATCGGACCAACAAAATTACAACTGAAAGACAGTATTACGAGGTTAAATAAAGTCACCCGAAAACACCGGTGCAACTTAAAAAAGAAAAAAACGATAACCCGTCCACCATTGGAGACTTCAGATCCTCGGCAACAGCACAAGGCCCGTAAGCGTGCGATGAACCGCCACCTTACCAAGAGATCTTCCACAAACGACGTCTCCAACGAGAAAATGCCATCCAAGGACGCCATCGCCGCCCACCCAACCGGTGTTGGTTTTCACCCGTAGAGATCCACTTGAAGAAAAGACGGCGTCTCCAGCGATGAAAGTGGGCCCTCAGCGCCACCGCCCGCCGTAAACAAAGTGAGCAGCCAATGCCATGTCTCCCCGGGGCCATGCCGTTACGCCAAACACCAGCGACGTGCACTATCGCCGAAAATCAGATCCGGAGTGAATGCCGACGCCCACCGCCATCCTTGTCGCCCCTTTCCCCAACTCCTCCACCTTGATGAACTGTGGAAGCCACATGGTCGGCCACCGGGGTTCCGATCCGAACGCCAAGACGCCGAATCACGCATCCCCAATACGGCCAACCATTCGCTCCGTTCGTCACCTTCCAAAACACCATGGTCGACGTCATCGCGACGCCCATCGCCCTGGGGGTCAACGGATCATCCCGCACTGGGTTCTCCAACGCCCGGGCATGGACGGTCGGTCGCGCCACCATGAGAAGAGGAAGGCCCGACGTCACCGCCGAACCACTCTTCGCCGCTCCGCCCCAACGCCCCTACGCTCCACCGCCATCGTCGGCGTCATCCGCATCACCTCCACATCACGCCCCTCCGAAGACCCCATCACCGGCACCTCACCTCCACACCACTTGCCACCGCTGGGGGCGTACCCGCCCGCCCCGCCCCGCCCCGCTAGGCCGCGTAGACGCCGGATCCGGTCGGAGAATCACCACCGTCCGCGGGAACCCGCCGCCCCATCCTTGGCTCGGTCGCGCAGACGCCGGATTGGAGAGAGAGGTTTCCACCGCCGCCGGGAACCCGCCGCCGCGCCCCGCCCGCTGGCGCGTAGACGCCGGATCCGGGCGAAGTGGATCCTCCCACTCCGACCGACCCACGCAGACCATCGCCGGCGAACTCCATTGGCGAACACCGGCTCCGCTCCACCTCCTCCGCGGCAGGAGACAAGGCGTCGCCATGGTGAGACCCCACCGCCACCATCCTTGTTTGCCGCCCGGGCTTCGGGGTGCCCCGGCGGCGGCGAGGTGAAGAAGGAGGGTGGGAGAGGCGGCGGCGGCGGGCTAGGGTTCGCCCCGAGCCGCCCGTAGCGAGAGCGACGCCGATATGTACCACCTTATATTCTTATATTGTTCCATCTCTACGGTTGAATACACTTTCGGTTCTAAGTATGAATCTATCTATCTATACATCAAACAAACTCCACTAGCTAATTCTCTACGATCTCTTTGTGTCACGTCATCAGCGGGTCCCACAGCCACTAACTTGTTACACAAGTGCAGCTAGCCAAGGTCTCTCCCGGCCCAAAGCATTCTTCATTAAGCCGTCATCCCACTTCGCCTTTCTATCTTATCCCAATGGGTGAGGCGCTGGCATTCGCGCGGGCTTGCACATCACCGGATCCGGTTGCGGCGGCGTTGGCGTCGGTGGCGCTTCGTCGTAGGAGCCATCGGTCACGGAAGGAGCAGTCGGCGGCTTGAGAGCGCCCCCAAAACTTGATCGCCCGCCTACCCGTGCGGTACGCTTGATGGACGGAGTTCCGGAGGCTGCTCGCCGGAGTTTCGTGGCCTTGAGGAGCTCGAGCTCGGAGATGCGAGACTCTAGCTCAAGCTCAAGAACAATGGACAGAGAGAGGGTGGCGGCTGGATGGGGATGACAGGGGAAGGCTGTCTTATTTATAGAGGCAGCTAGGGCAAACACCGCCGGGTGCATTTACCCTCTTGCCCCTCGGCTAGGGCGAACACCGCACATGTGCAAGTTACCCTTTAGCCCTCGGCTAGGGCGCGCACCGCACAGGTATTTTTACCCTTATGCCCTTTGCGATCGATAGTTCTGGGCCATGTAGCGCCGTTGGGATGGTCACGTGTGCCACAAAAAGGCGCAATCACCTCACGCCCGGCCAAGGCCAAGGCCAAGGCCACGGCCACGCGGCGCGTCGCGGCTCGACAGCGGCGGCGGCGGCGGCGCGCGCGTGGCTCCCCTATGTTCCCTCTCACTCCTCACAGAGAGCACCAACTAATCCACTATTTAAGTTAAGCACTCTCTCAGTGAGTGTACCATGTGGTACTAATCCCACTCCACTTACCATAAATGTGTGGGCCTTTGGAGTTTCCTTGATTAATTGCTAGTTAACTAATGGGCTAAGCCCAATTAATCTAACAATCCCCACCAAAGTCCAAAACCCGCACAATATATGGTCTCAGTTTCTAAGCTTGTTTGATATACCAGTGTTTCGATGGAGACTGTTAAGTTGAACATCCATCTAGGAAGTGAGCTTGCTTTAGTTCACAACTGACCAATGGACTATGCCTTGAATTGACAGTTTTGTGCGAAGTAGAGCTTACTCGGTTCCTTAAGCGATCTTTGGGTTGTCTAGAGCATCCCCTACGGTTGGAGCATATAAGTCAATCTCCGGGCCTTTTCATGAGTATCTAGAGATCACCCGAATCTCATAGATCGTGACTAGCGGTCGAACCCATATAGGTGTGCTTCTTTTAAGATGTCTGTAGGGCGACATCTCTCTCGCTTTAAATAGCCACTCAACGCACATTAAGGTCTATACCAACCTGCCATACAGATAGAAGAGAAGTGCATTTACTAAAGAGATGAACCTTTGCAAGGGTCTCTCCTCCCGATCTACCACCAGCTTGTCTCGCTACTCTACTTCACGGGATCTCCGATCACATAGAATAGGTTACCACCGTGATAAATCTCAGGTGGGTCTCGAGTCCCATCTCACTTTCGATGCACTATCTATCACATTCCGTGAATGTCACTTAGTAAATTGATCTGGCAGATTTTTAGACGTATGGACATAGTCCACAGCTATTACCCGGGAGTTTCTCGGTTTTACAGATTTTAACCGTCGTCTCACGTGTCGATGGTCTTCATGTTGTCCTTCGAACTATGAACTTTAGTTATCACTTTGTTTGATTATCACAATTCATAGACACTGCGGGTATAGCGTAGCGTAAGCGTCCACGGCACGACGGCGGCGGCGGCGTGGCTCCCCTATGTTCCCTCTCACTCCTCATAGAGAGCACCAACTAATCCACTATTTAAGTTAAGCACTCTCTCACTCTCTCGGTGAGTGTACCATGTGGTACTAATCCCACTCCACTTACCATAAATGTGTGGGCCTTTTGAGTTTCCTTGATTGGGCGGTGGGTGTTTAGATAAAGGATAAAAATCCGGCTTCATCTATCTGAGGATAGAATCAGGCCAATTATTACAGACTCCACACTCAACTTAAAGTTCAATGGATACAAAATTCGAACCGCACACTCGCAGCAATCGTAACAACAAAAAGCGTCTTTGACTAAACATAACCAACATGTCTTTGCGAGAACCAACCACGGGAACCAAAGAAAGTTATAGCCGACGTTTCTAGGTGTTGTGCCATGGAGATCAATTGATCCTCAAGATCTTCACGCCGTTGTGCAAGTTTTCCCACCGGCGTAGCCAATGTGTTCCTCGGAATAGTACACGCAAAATAGTTTTTTGGTTTGCATTTGTCCAAAACTACCTCATTCCTTGTTATCCAAATTGCCCATAGAAGTGTGGAAGCTGCTGTCAATAACAATGTGTTATACTTTTTTTGTTACCCATCTTAGACCAATTATGAAACAAATCATCTATATTTGAAGGAGGTGTTAATCCAAAAAGTAAATGTATAGAGCGCCACAAAAAATTTAGCATAGAAGCAATCAAAAAAGAGGTGTTGAATTGTTGAGAGCACCTTTGTTTATCTCCATTCCAATTTCTCCTAGCCAGGTTATCTTTGGTTAGAATGACTCCACTCCTCTTTTAACATACCACATGAAAATTTTAATTCTCATTGGCAGCTTCGTTCGCCAAATATCTTTGCGACACTCTCACCCCATTGTTAATTAATGCAGCATACAAATACAGTTTCATTGTTGTCGTTTTTAACTTTGAAGGACCAAGGAAGAGTTTGGTTCTCTCTATCTCAAAGTAGTATTGTCCAGTCCAATTAGTTTGTGCAATAATTATCTCCACTATATATTTTTATGAATTGCCGCGTGTATAATACCACAACACAATAGTGATTTAGCAATGCCAACCTGCAGCAACGCGTAGGGAATTCAGCTAGTTTATTCTATGGAGATCAGACAGTACGTACATTGAGTAGGGGATGGTATTGGTATGCCAGTATTGAAGAAAAGGGCTATAGTCCCGGTTTCCCAAATAGGAGTGCCAATCCAGGACCGGGACTAAAGTATGCATATTTAATTTTATGAGTATATATATTGAGCAAGCATGGTAGGTATTCATGCATACATGCAAGAGTACTGGATGGTAACCTGATTTCTCAGAGTACTGGATGGTAACGCCTGATTTCCCTGTTGGGCGCGTCATGTTCCACTCTAGCATTGTCTTCCAAGAGTGAAAACCCGATCTATTTCTTGGGTGAGCTAAGGTGGTGTTCTCGGTGCGTCCTTGGCGCTGTTGGAAAATCTTCTTGGCTTCGAAGTCACCTCGGTGGTTGCTCTTCACTTCTCGACGCCTGGCTGACATGTGGAGGCGCATCTTGTAGCATGAAGTCTCAAGGATGTGGCTCAACAATCATGACATAAGGCGATCCCCCTCTTCTTTTCTTTAGAGACTACAGTCCTGGACGGGAGGTTTGCAACCTCTAGGGGTAAGGCACGGGATCAAGATCGGAAGTCGAAGCTGCTCTTCACAACAAGCTTAAGCTTGCAACAATGAACTCGCTTCTTGCTTCGAGCCATTTATCCTGCATCGTTAGGGCGGGTCATCTGTCTGCAATAGGGAACTCGGAGCTAGATGCTACGCGATCATGCTCGGCAACAATGACTCATGGTAGTTTTTGAGCTCTACCGTGCATCACATCGATGGATTAGCCTTTCAGCATCATGTTTGGCTACCCTTGTACATAAAGTTCTTTCACGTTAATTGAAAGGCACAACCCCTGCCATTGTTTCCAAAAAAAAATTTTCCACACCCTAGCATTTCAAAGATATCTCTATGTTGACATAACAATGTCGACAAAGTCTGTTGAATGTGTTATCATTGCTCCAAATTGTATTGCATCTAGACCCAGAAGTTTTCTGGTTTGGTCCTGATCCATACCCACCCCAACTAAACAGTATCGATAAGAAACTTGTTAATCCGTTAAAAATTCTCGGTGACGGGTTTACAAACCGTGAGTGTAAACTCATGCCGTTGGAATAATGTGAAAATACATTTTCTCACTGACATGGTGAATCAGCTCACAAACGTGAGACAAGATTACGAGGGATGACAATCTAAAGATTCCATGCCAGAAATTGACATACAGGTAGAAGTGCAGCTGTAATGAGAGCATGTAAATTCTACGAGTGCCTCCAACATCTTGTGTTGCTACTTATTGTCCAAATGACAAACATTTGCATTCTCAACTTATTAATTAAGAAAATGCTTGATTCTTTTTGTCAGCAGCAGATGTAAAACTGGCCATCCACCTCTACCTGAAATTGATTCCAAGCTCCCAGACTTAACTGCAGTAAACAGCTACAGTAAATTAAACCAATGACGGGTTACAGCATGGCTCATGCAGAGTTCAACACTGAACTATATGGATTAATGCAGTTTTGATTATCTTAAAGGGGCACAAACGCACAGGAAGGCATCCAACTTAATTTTTCTAATCTTTACGTTGAGAAACTAAACAGTACTTTGTTAAATTCTTCATGCATGATTACTAGCACATGAGGATTCCAAGTTAATTTTCTATTGCACCTTGTAGATTTATGATGCTGATATAAAATTGGCTAAAATGTATATTTCTTCAAGAGTCGGTCCTTGAACTTGTCTCGAGTTCTCATCTAGGTCACGGGACTTTTGAATTGCACATTCAACTCCCTAAACTTGTTCCAAATTCTCATCCAGGTCCCGGTACTTTTAAATTGCACTTTTAGCTCCCAAAGCTTATCTCAAAGTTTTCATCCAGGTCCTGAATTATGCATTTAGCTCCTAACTTGTCCCAAGTTCTCATCCCATCCTAGTACTTCAAAAATACACGCTCAACTCCATAAAATTGTATTACTGTATCATTACGGTCCATCCCTTCCCCACACTCTGCTGCATGAGAAGAAGCAAAACTAGCTTCCTAGCACCGGCTTTGCCGCAAGGGTCCTTATTGTGCTTGCCCTACCGCACATCCTAGCCAAGACTTGCTGCTATGGCCCTCCTCGATTCCGCTTGACTCCTGCTCCACCTCACTATGGCATCGGCCCTTGCCTCGCGGCAATCGCATTCAACACCACCACAGTATTCCTTCCGCTCACTCGTTGAGCAGGGGCCCATGCCCATTCTCATCATCTCTTCACACTTAGTTCCCCACACTCCCAGCTTCCTCACTTCCCTCAACAATGATAGGGGGGGGGCGTTGTAGTGCAGTAAGGTGAGTGGAGCACGCGGCATGGCGGTGCGGCAGGCATGGCATGACCTATCATGGCAACATGGGCGCGGCACCTCAGCGACGATGCAACATAGGTAGGTGCGGAGTATGAGGTTGAGCATAGTGGTAAAGGCAGGCATGTGCAGTTTGGCAAAAAAGGTGAGGACGATGGTGCAGAGGTGGATGGACCATAATGGCACAGCAATACAACTTTCAGGACCTGAGCGCAATTTAAAAGTATCAGGACCTGTATGGGAACTTAGGACAAGTTTAGGGCGCTAAATGTGCAATTTTAAAGTACCACACCTGGATGAGAACATAGGACAAGTTTAAGGAGTCAATGTGCAATTTGAAAATACCGGGACCTGAAACTCAGAACAAGTTAAAGAACCACCAGTGAAATTTACTCTTTATTCAACTTCTGCAAACTGACAAGAGTTTTGATTATAGATGCTAGAAGGACAAGGTGTTGCCACCAAAAAAAAAAAAATCTAGTACTGTTAATTAATTACATAATTCCATTTTACCACAAAATATTTGTTACTAAGTAGTACTCTTTTTAGCAGTAACATCAAGCTTTAAGACAGCAAATTTTCACACCAAACAATTCAAAACTGCAATTTGATGTAGTTTACAAGAGGAGAATGAATATATGCAACAAGTCCTATAAATACAGACTTGTTCACACTCACAGAATAAATGGAACATAAACAAATGCTTATGTCAAGCAAATCAACTTACATGTGAATATGAGTGGCCAAAAAATTAATATGCCCTTGAAACGCGTTCTTATATAGAATCATGTCAGACTGTTAGTCCGTCAAAATCACCTGTCAGTTCACATCAAAATCAAAAAACAAATGGTTGACCATGTAATGGAATCACTCCTTGATGCAAGAAACAAAGTGCACTTAGTGTAAGATTCCCCTTACTGAATGATTAAAGGGAAACTTCTCATATACCTCTTTACTTGTAGCCAACTTCTTTCATTAAGTGGCGGTAGCTTCGCCCCCGTATCAAACGTTGCCAAAAGAATGCTAGCGTTTCTTGAATGTTCAATTGTAATCTCTGTTGAGCAAGCCTAGATGGAATGATGATCAATATCGAGAAGTCACACAACCATTCACAATAATTAAGGAGAATAAGAACAAACCATCTGGCAAGACAACGCTGAATCCCACGAGTGATTGGTCGCATAAAGGATGGTTCTCTTTGTTGATACAGTAAACCAACCTAGCAAACAGCAACCATGTCATAATCACATAAATATATTAGTTATTACACCAAATGTGAAGCCAAGTTAAATGAATTCACCTCCATCATGGCAACAGCAGCAGGATCATCCAATATTTCCAAGCTGTCATCTGCTAGGTAGTTCACCTGTGAAATACACAAAATAAAACATTCTAAAACTCTAATCTCAATAAATAGATGATGTGAGATGTCCAAAATAGGGTTGCCTTTTCGGTGCATGTTTGTAAGGAGCGGATGAATGGGAAAAAGGTAAGGTTGTTACTTCTCTAATACTGTGCTGTGCATATTCATCAAATACAGAATGCTGGCTTGCGAAGAGATTATACCCCAAACTCACTGTTCACAAAGGATTGCATAAAATCCATTAGCTGAATCTTTGCCCATTTATAGGACAAGTCAGGGTTGTCATCCCGAGGTGGATGTCTCCAGGGTGCACCAAAAGACAATCTGTTATCTGGTACTTTACCCTCACGGACATCTGAGGCAAAATTCTGCAGAATTTTTAATGCCTTCTCCATGGCTGGATTAACAACAGAGACCTGGTGAGCAGAAATGAAACAAAAATCATGTTTTCCCTCGTAATCTGTGTGCATTCTTTTAAGTCTGCAATTTGAAACAGCAGAACGCAACAATGATAAAAGAGCATATTTGAAAAAGAGCATATTTGAAATAGGGACCAAGTAAAGTTTTCAAATTAGAAGATGGCATATTATATAGCATTTATGTCCAATCAACTCAGCTGGCAACAACTGAAACTTTACTTACTTGCAAGTGTGCCAGGTACGTATCAATAATTTCCTCAATATTCCTGTCATAAAAGAATCCTGTAATGCAACAGAGATTAGACACAGGCAACAGCATGTGTAATAAAACTAAGGTGGGTGCTGTTATCATGTATATTTTAAAACTTGTAAACATAATAAAATTAAGCTACTTTAGACTTTACTGAAACCATGGAATTCAATTACAGAGAAAATAGCAGAGGTCTCAGATGAACACTTCAAACCATGTATATAAGGCTTAACTAAACGAGAAGTTTCCTAGGAAGGTATAGTGGACAAAAATTATAAAATCTGATACATATGAAAAATAGTTCAAACTTATCAGAGAAACGAAGTAAGTCTGATAAACTTACAGAATTTGTCAGGATGGACAAAGATCCTAGAACTGATCAACTCATCCATCTAGTGATTTTCAAGAAAAAAAAAATGTGTGCTCTACAAAAGCAATAAGCATAGAGTTTTTTTCCTTCTATTATTAATAAAAGGAGGCCAGAAGAAGGCATCTTAACAAAATGAGATCAGAAACGGAAGTGAATCATATTTTGGGATATGATACTGTCAACATGGGATAAAACATGTAAGAACCCCTCTTGTTTATTTATCAATGAAACTTTTGTGTACTGGATCTTGCCGTCTTTTGAAATAAAAAAACATGGAAGTTCAATGAAAAACTAGGAGGCAAGTTACTTACTCTGGGCTATTTGCCTTTTGCTTCAGCATATATATCTCAGATAACTGCCGTGGGTTTGGCCCAAGAACCTCATCTACAACTTTCCACTACAACTTCAATAAAAATCAAAAACAAATTATGTACAGAGATTGCACAAGGGGAAAATTATAGAAGATTACATTCATATTTCACACAAAATGGCAACTAAGCAGGTCTAAAATATAACTACCTCCTGTTCACTGAAGAATTCAGAAACCATATGCAGTTTAGCTTCTTGTGGCCCAACCAAATGTCTGTCATCCAATTATTATGCTTCAAGTAAAAAAAGCAGGAAGCAGGAAAAAAAATAGAAAGGCACCGAATAAAGTAAAATGAGCATACCTCACGAGAAATAAATATGTTTGGAAAACCAAAATCAACAAATGCTTGAGAAGAATAATACCTGCAAAGATTCAGAAAATGTTTAAAGTTGATACTTTCCAGGTAGCAGCAATGCAGCAGAGTACTTGTCTTACAGTAAGAATTTCCTTAACCCATAAACATGACAAGAGCTATTGGAGTTAAGGTAAAATGTTGGCCATAGCATGCCAGGAGGAACTATCAAAGTTCCAAGAAAATAAACAGGGAACAAAAACAATTCTTTTGTGGGGGCTGTGACAAGCTTATTTTCTTTTATTTAGGGAACAAGCTTTCGTCACAACAAAAAGATAATGAAGATGCAACAGAGTCCAGAGGAAACAGATTCTCTAACTAGACTGTGTGTGTGATATTTGCAAAAAGGGTAATCCCCTATCCTCATAACCTCATATAAAAATGGTATTCAACTGAAGCTACATGAGATGAATACAAAAAGGGAATAAAATGTTTTGAACCAACAAAAGCACATGCAGATGAACAAAACTATACTTTTCTTGAGGTGTCATCCTTATTACAGTTTTCTAGACATCCGCACAGTACAAATGCAATTTGCCGGTTATCACAAAACTTCATTCACAACAGAAACTGGAGAAACCAGTAACATATTTCTTCTAGAATCCATTCTTAAAATCCTTCAAATTGAGACTTGGGAGATTTTGCAAGCATTTTGAATAAAAATACATGACTTACATGTTTCCAAACAAAACAATGCAATAGTTATTGATGTTCTTGTGACTGGACAGAGTACAATTCAGTGAAGTATCGAAAAAGATGTGAACATTGTACTGAAAATGGTCAATAAATGGATTGAACAAAGTTTTGCATTGGAATTTAGATCACTTGCATCTGACAACTGACATCATTTATGCTATGTCTTTCCAAATGCCTAACTACTCTAAGCTTTTTACTGTGTCACTGCCACCGTTTACATCCCTAACATATGTAAATCAACTGATTGAGCATCCTTTGGTATCTCAGCTATGCTAGGATTTGATAAAACATAAACATTGTTACTTGCAACACAAGGAAAACAGGCCATAGGGCAGTTCCATAGGAACAGGAATTCATCCTCAGACAGAAAAAAAAAGTCCAAGATAGGAGAAGAAAGACCACCACACCCAATGCATTGCATATAAAATCCTTCTGTAACAGTAACTTTGATTTGTTTTTGTTATTCCAGCATATATCCACCTAATTGTGTATGATAAATTGGCAAGATCCTAACAGCACACAAGATGTGTAGACATGTTTTTCATAAACTCATTTAGTCAAAGCTATACTAGTTCTGCTTGTACCTCACATGTGAACATGACTATCCTCTAAACTCAAGTTCTACCACCTATAAGCTCTAAAAGCACTAGAAATGACCGACAGAGTATGCACAATGCAGGGAGAGTATGAAAACTCACCCATCTGAAGTTGACATAATAACTGGCAAGCACTGTTCATTGGCCCCAAGTGCAATTACCCTCCAAATGAAGCTATCATGGTACATCGCCGCAGGCACCATAGTCTGATCCTCGCAAATTGCCTTTCTCAAAACATCCACATTGTTCAGGGACCAGCTTTGGCTGCACAAAATGACAGCAGCACCATCACAATAATGACAAGTTACACAAAGCTACCACAAACCCAACTAAGTCTAAAATAACACCAGGTCTACCTGGAAGAATTCCTCCTCAGCAGCACCTGACAGAACATCCAGCAACAGGCATGGCCAGTCAGTAGCCGAATTGACCAAGGAGCGCGAGAACCGCCCAGTTCTATTCATCGCCCTAATTGCGTCCTTCCTCCATCCTTCCTGCATCCCAAGCACCTCCTTAGCCACTCGCAAGGCCGCCATTGCCTCCTGCATGTATGCCCTCTCTTCCATGGAGCAGTTGCTCGCCTCTCCCTCACCGATGCTGAACACGGTGTCGTCCCTGCGCACTGTGGCGAGCACCACCCTCGACCAGAGCGCCGCCAGGGAGGTCGCCGAAGTGCGGCGGGCTGGCACAGAGGCGGCCGAGGAGCGAGTGGCTGAGGGCCCCAAGAGGCGGGAGAGCGCGGTGCTGAGGCCGTGGTTGCGGGAGAGCGCGGCGAGCACGTCCTTAGAGCCCACAGCGCCGCAGAGGACGGCGGCGCGGGCGAGGCCCTCAAGCGCAGACTCGAGGCGAAGGCGGAGGTCGTGCAGCGAGGGGGGAGACGCTGGGTCGGCAGGGAGGAGGGACCACGGGGCAGCAGCGGGAGAACTCGGCGTAGGGTGGAGGAAGTCGACGAATGCGGTGGCGTGGGGTGGGTCGGACCACCGCGGGAGGAGGCGGTGGAGGAGCAGCGTGGACTTGCCGACGCCGCGGGGCCCGTGGAAGAGGAGCGGCTGTGGCACGCGCGGGCGGAGCGCGTGGTTGTGGAGGACGGTCTCGAGTACAGGGCGCGGGATCACGCGCCACGGCCGGCCGCCGGCGGGGTGGCGGCGCGGCGGGCACGGTAGGGTTCTGTGGGGTTTGCGGAGAGCAGACGAATCAGGGAGCGGAAGCGGAATGGTGAGCATGAGCGGGCGAGGAGAAGGCCACGTGGGATGGGCTGTGTGGTTGTGGGCTTAATTGGGCCGTCCTTGAAGGACTAAATGGGCTATTTGTGCCACGCTCCAGCAAGCCATGCAACGCCGGCGAGCTGCCGGGGGCAACGGACGGCAACATGGGGCAGGCGTCTCACCGAGAAAGAAACCGAGCCTCGGCAACGCCGGCGCAACTTGTCTATAGGTGAACCGTCTCTCCCTCTCGCGAACTGCTACAGTCCAGAGAGGCGATTTCGAGAGGTGTTGGTCCTCCCGGTCTCGAGGGCCTCCGAGCCTGTCGAGAGCGTGTAGGACCAAGTCTTCTTCGCCGGGCGGAGGGGGTAGGGCCCTAGGTCCCTTAGGTTTAGGGTTAGGTTTTAGACGAGGTCGCCGAGGCGGCGGATGTGGCGGCGACGTTGTCGGTATGGAATAAGGTCCTCTTGTGTGATTGTCCCCGCCTTGGTGGCGCGTTGATCCAAATATCGTCGACGACCGCGTGGAGGTGCGGTCCAACAAGTTTAGATCTTGCATGGTGAGTTCTTGGTAGCTCTCGCCTTCTCAAAAGGTGCAGGCGCAGTCTAGGGTTGTGGTTGGAAGGTGAGTGGGTCGAGTTTGTCTTCTCTTGGCGTCCATCGGTGGCCAATGGTGATGCTCGATTCGGGGGTTAGAGCGGTTTCGGGTGCGTTCGACCGATGGATCTTTAACGGCTTTATCAACTACGGCTAATGTCAAAGCCTTTGTGCGGAGATGCTCTTGATCCGAGGTTATGGAGGATTTATCGGTGGCGATGCCGACAAACCGCTGGTCGGGCGACGGTATTACACTAGGGCGCAGACGTGCACTAGAACTGCATCGGGCGCATTATGCGCTAGTACCCATCTTACTGGCCGGGCGTTTCGAGGAACGGTGGGTGCCTCGGTGCCGGCAATAAAGAATTTATGCCGTGTGCCCTCCCTCGATGGCGAGCGCAAGATGGACACGGACGCCCGGTTTATCCTGGTTCAGCCAACGGGCCCTACGCCCAATGGGGTGTGTCCTCGCTTCTGTTACCAAGGCTCAAAGGTGAGCCCGCAGTAGGGGGGTTACAGGGCGGCCGCTGGGGAGAGACGCTGGTCTCAAGCCCCACGATCGTGGTTATGGTGGTGGTGGTGGTTATGCTTTTGTCCGTGTGAACCGGAGTTGAGCGTGGCTCGGGCCGAATCGAATCGAATCGAATCCTATGAGGCATTACTCTCCCCTTTTATAGGAGAAGGAGAGAGATAATGTTTACACGGGTGGATGCCTAGGTGGCTAATTCCCCGAGCTACACCTGGTTGCATGTCTTATTTGCCGAGGGGTTGGCTGGCTTGGATGTTGCTTTGACGAAGACACGCGCCCCGATCCGATGGTGGACGTCTGCCACCCCCGGCGCGCCCCGAGGGTCCTGCGGAGGCGTCCCTCACGTCCCGCATGGCGAGGGCCGGTCCCTGCAGGTTGCTAGCTATGCGTGTCAAGTGCCCGAGGGTCTCGCCCAACGTGGCGTTTTGACGGTGCTCGGGAAATGAACAAAGTGTCATCCCGGTTTCCCGTGCCGAGTGGTGTAACACGCCTTTGGTTCAGCCTTTGCGTCCCATCGGTCGGCCCGGGAGACGATTCGCAGCTCGATTTGGCCTGGCGTAATCGATGGCACCGGGCGCCGCTGCCCAGGTGTGACCGCATTGAATGCGGCGGTTTCCCTTCCTCCCGGACGGAACCTCCCACGCCCGAGGGTCGGCGACCCTAGACCCGCTAGTTGCACGCCTCACCCGAGGATGGAGAGCCGGTCTCCTCGGGCGAGGCGGAATTTTTGCACCCGAGGGTGGTGAGCTAGGCCACCCTCGGACGGCGGAGATTTCTCCGGCCGGTGAGCTAGGCCGGCCTCGGACTAAACGGAGATGCGGGTCGAGTCCGAGCTATGGTTTGCCGCCGCCGACGTGGAACGTCATGGTTCGTTGTTTTGCGAGAGGTCCTTGACCTTGTCCTTCGTGAGCGTAATAAGCTCTTTTGCGCCGTGGTGATTCCATTTGGGCCGCTTTGTGGGCCGTCTGCGGCAGCCATCCGTAGGCCGATTCCGGCTGCCGTGTGAGCGCATTGGCTCCATGGCTCGGGTCCATCGTCCGTCGGGCGTCCCTCCGCGGCGGGATGATAGCGGGCTAGGTTTTATTGGGCCTTGGCAGCCGACTGTGATTCTCACGCAGTTTGGAGAATGTCTCAGGGGCCCAATATTTAGATCCTCGACAGTAGCCCCCGAGCGAGTGAGGACTCGCCGGGGGTTCCGCCGTTCCGCCGCCTTGTTGTTTCGTGGTGGTTTGTCTACAATGGGTGCTGCGCGAGCACACAGCTGGGTGTAGTTCCCGAGGCCTCGAATGGAATGGCGGATTCCTTCGAGGTCTTTATATCTCGCACGCCGGCAAGATTTGAAACAGCTCTTAAATTGCGCTTTATTTGTGCAGTCTCTGCTCATTTTTGCGTGGGCAGCCCAAGGTCCGCGCTATGTGCGCAAAGGTCCACCTGTGCCTCCCTCGACTCTTGATCATACGCTCCCTCTCGTCGCCCTCCCGAAAGAGAGGAGGAGGGAGACACGTCACAATGCCCTGTAGTTTAATGTGTCGTGCTCCGGTGAGCGTTAGCGGGTCCTGTTTAAGCGGGGTGCCCGTGCCCTTGCCGAGCAAGGGTCGGCATGTGATCCGTGATTCACCCCATGAGAACCCGCGGGACCGGCTAGCGAGATCCCGAGGTTTGGGCGGACCAACCCCCGAGGGCTTGTGGGCCTCCCACGGATGTGACATCTCTATAAGCAAAGACATGCGGGCCTTAAACACGCTCAGAAATCCGTGAGCCCCAGGGGCCGGGTATAGCCGGGTTGTGCATTTCCCTCCCGTCCCCGGGCTCGGGTTATCCCGAGGCGACCGAAAAACCCTCGTGGCCGGGCAACCTCTCGGAACGTAGGGTGTGTCGGCCCGAGGCTCGTTTGGTTTCCGCCGAGGGGCGGGAACCGTCAAACGGACCGACTTTTTGCCTCGTGGTCGGGCGGGCGCCGGATATGGGTGGCCAGGACGGTTTTACCTCGACCAAAAGACGAGGCGTCTAGTCGCCGCCCAAGGTGGCGCGATCAACGCCCGATGGGACGCTGCCTTACGCCTTCTTGTCGTCGGGCGGAGATCGAGGGCTCCGTCAAGGTGCATTAATGCGCCCGACGGTTTCCACCGCGCGGCTGTTTGGCCGTTGGATGAGCGGTTTCCGCTCCATCAGGGCCGTCCATTCCAGAGTCGGTTTGGTTGCCCGTGCCGGCGGTTTGCCTTCCCTTCCCTATAAATATGGGGGTTGCCGCGGCGATAGTTGCTCCTTTTGCTCTTTGCATCGCCTTCTTGCTGCAAAGAATCGGGAGATAGAGAGATAGTGTGGGAGAGATTAAGGGAGAGATTCACTTGCCTTGCGCCGTGTGATCGGGGTTGCTAGCGGTTGCCACCCTTCGCCTCCCTTTCATCCATGGCGCGATCGGTAGCGGTGACGGCGCGAGGGAGGGAGGTGCTCGATGCCGGAGCCGTGGCCGGGACGACGGCGACGGAGGAGAAGCTCCAGCGCCCTCGTCGATGAAGGGTTTTTCGTCCCCCGCACCGATGAAGTGCGGCGAGAGTGGATTGCTCGGATTGGACCGAAGAGGAGCCTAACCTCCCGATGGCTACGTGGTGAGCTTGATGGATCTTCACCGGCCGCTGGTTCGTATATGCTTGCAAGAAGCCGGTTCATTCGGCGATCCTCCACTACTATGAAATCGAGCTTCATCATTCGCCCAACTCGATCTCAGGGCCGCCATCTTCGTCACCCTTTGTGAGGGATTCACGGGGATCGAGCCGCATTGGGACCTCGGGTTGTGGTTCTTCAAGGCGGACCTTACCATCGCCGGGTCGCCAGGCGGTGGCCAACCAGGGGGCTGGCCGCGTTTGAGGTCGTGGCGCTCCAAGTCCGCTCGAAAGCACGGCCGAACCGCTGAGCCGATGGGTACATCGCTCCAAGCTCACCTCCTCCAACAAGGGGTGGCAAGATCGGTGGTTCTACCTCCGCAACGACAAGAACGCGCTTCCGTGCGGTACACGGGCGTGTCCTCAAGCATCGCCGCGGTAAGTGGAACTGGGGTCCCCTCGGGAGGATCATCATCGGTTGGAGGGCCTAAGGCGGGCGGTCCTGCGCGTTCCGAGGGAAGGGACGTGAATCTCACGCCGCCGTGGTCGCCGCTTCCATCGGCGCGGGTGTTGCCGTTGATGGCTCGCCTTTGCTCATGTGCCGATGACCCCGAGGCCGCCCGGTCTTGGTGCGCTCGGATGTCGCCTTCGCTTCCAATCGATGGCCTGGCCAAGAGGGTGAGGGATGCGTTGGGGGTCCAACACCGCAAGACGTATCCCCGAGATCCCCATGCGCCCGACCGAGGGTATATCTCCCCGGTAAGTGCTTCTTGACCGGTGTCCTTGCATTGTTTCTCGTGCATTGTCACCATGGCGTTCTCACTCTTTCTTCCCGCAGGGCCGCCCGAACTACCGCGACTCTCCGCTCAGGCGGCAGATGGATGCCGACGCCGGCGGGCGGTAACCGCGTGCTCGGAACGAAGCTGCGGCGGCACCGGGCGTTGAAGAAGGGAGAGAAGAAGAAGAGAAACGCGGGCTCGCGAGAGCGCCGGGCCGCAGCAGAGAGGCGGGCGAAGATCACCGACACCTCGACCACCGAAGAGGACGAGGATCTGAGGACCGCTTCAGCGCGTGAACTCGCCGGATGACGGCGTGGCGGCGCCGGATAGACGCCGAGCCATGGGGCCTCGGATCGAGTCGGGGCTCGACGAGCCCGAGCCCCGAGCCCGAGGCGTCTGGGACCGGCCGACACCCATGCGCCCGAGGGCTCTTCCGGCCGAGTCCTCGGGACCATGGCGTTAGCCATGTAGGTACCTCAAGGCCGCTGTGGTGAGGCCCGAAGGGATGAGCGACGCCACCGTCGCGGTACCCGGCCCGAGCATCGGTCTCGGGGACGAGCCGGCGACCCCGGCCCGATCCGACCCGTGCGCACGAGTGTCGTGGGGGATACGGCGCAGCGGCGGGCGTCGAGTGCGACGCGAGGTCGCAGCCCATCCCGAGCCTCGACCACGCCTAGGGCGATCCCCTGCCGTGAGCTTCTTTTCGCGCCAGCGATCTTGATCTTCTTCTCGGCATATGATTGCTTTGTCCCGACACGTTCTTGACTTCGGGGAAACGGGGGTCGCTTTCGCTGGTTTCGCACCCAAGAAGGCCTTGAAGGCTAAGCCGACCTCGGGCCGGCCCGCAGCGGGTCGCCTCGCCAAGATATCGTGCGCCTTCGCCGATCCTCCCGCGGGCCCGCCAGCCAGGAGCCCCGTGGGTCGGGCCCGACCGGTCTGCCGAGGCCAGCCCCCGAGGTGGCGCAGCCCGGTGGCGATGGTGGGTCGGCCACTTTCACCGATGGTGGTCGACACGGAGAGCTCGGCCGTGGCCCATGACGTCGGCGGTGCCGGAGCGGATGGCGCCATTGAAGGGGGTCGACGCCGCCGCCCATCCCAGGAGTCGGGCCCCTTTGTCGGGGGAGTTCTCGCAAGAGGAGCTCTTCATGGCTACGGAGACGCCGCAAGTCCCCGCTTGTGCGACGACGCCCGATCCGGGGTTCACGAGGCATATAACCCCCGACTTCCCGCTACTCCACGTGTCCGGTTGAGGCAGCCCTTGGCGGCGTCGTCTTCGGCCATGACGAGGCCGGTGCCCGCGGTCGGCCCGAGGGCCCCCCGGACTTCTATTGGTGGGTTCCTGAGCTGCGGGAGTTGCCCGGTGGAGGAGATGTATCCCCTCCCGAGCCGAGCTGGGGTGGTGGTCCACCTTGACCTCGGGTAGCACGCCCGGGCCCGACGTCGCGATGGTCGACGACCGCCTGAGGTCCCGGAGTGGAGAACCCACGAGCGGGATCCGCCGGTGGGCGTAGGGGCTTGGCGAGGATCGGGGGATGCCATAACCGGGTCGGGCTGCGGAGGTCGGCCACGGTAAGTGTCTTGATGGTCATCCCCCCGCCGCATGTCTTCGCGCTTGTGTCTTGATGGGTAATGTGGTCGTTGCGAGACTCTCGTCGCTTTGCCGGGGAGAAGTCAGAGCTGTCGCCAGGAACGCCCCGAATCGGAATGCCCTTGGTCAAACTCGGGTGAAGTTGATCAAGGCCCGAGGCGAGACCTCCGCTGTCTTTGCTGCCGAGGAGAGGGAGTCCCAACGGCGGGACCTCGGAGGCCGAGCTTGTCAAGGTCGTCCGAGGCCGCCAAAGTGGTAGGCGACATGGCTCGGATGAGCCATGATTTTGAAGAGGCTCGGATCCGGTCCCCTAGGTCCCGAAGGAAGCCCATGACGAAGCGGGACCGGTCCCGGAGGAGGCGTCGGCAGCGAGATGTGCGATGCCTTGAACACTTCGCGATCGGCGAAGTTGGCGCCCGAGGGCGAGACCCCAGGAAGGAGAAGGAGCGGCTCCGCTCAGTCGTCGCCGAGGAGCATAACGCGGCGCCGGGCTAGCGCGTTGAAATGCCGGGGTGCGTCTTCTTCCTTAGTGAGCTTTGCCTTCAATCGCCTTGTCTTGCTAACTCTCGGTTTGTGCACCACTACCGTGAGGCGAGGAGGTTCGACCGAGGCCGTGAACACCGCGGCACGCCGGGCGCAGGGGGCAGCGGGAGCGTGGTCGCACTGGGAGCCGGAAGAGGCCTTGTGTCGGACTCGCCCGCCGCTTTGGGGCGGGACAACCTAGAGGTTGGCCCTCGACGCACCCGCCCCGAGCGCCGGGGGCTACCTCGGTCCGAGCTCGGAACGCCTTCCGGGCCCGGCGTCTTGGACATGTATGGCCGTCTTCTACTCACTTCCCGATGGAGTCCAAGGTCTTGGGACGGCGTCGCGAAGGCTTCTTCCTCGGCTCCGACGACGAGGAGGAAGTTGATCCCGCCGAGAGGGATGCTCGGGGCGATGCCGCCAAGACTCGGAGCGCTGCACGACTTAGGTGGACGGCGGGCGCGACCAGGTTGGCCTCCCCGCCGAGGATGAAGTGTGTCCCCGTACTCCCCCATAGAGTCAACCTATGGGGCGGTTTCACGGGAGATGGTGGACGCCCGGTCAGGATGCGCCGTGGTCCGACACTCTCCCTCAGGGTTGTCGAGGGTGTTGATCGCGTCGAAGCTTCTTCGGTCGGCCCAGTGAGGCGCAAGTGGATGAAGCCCACCTCGCCCCGACCTTTCCTTGTATGAAAAAGTTGGAGCTTGTGAGATGGATGTATATGAACAATGGCACCGCCGAGGTCCGTGGCCTTGGCGGGTGCATTTATGTTTATGTTGCGTTTTCTCGAATTTGTTCGTTTATTGTGTGGCGGGTCGCTTGCTTTCTCATTTCGCGAGATGGTAACCGTGGGACGCCAGGGCAGTCCATACGGATGCCACTAGGGGCGGTCCGTTTGCCTCGGTTATCTTGCTTTGGATTTGTGCGTGAGCGACCTTCGCAACTTAAACGATTGTTTCGAGAATGCGCCAAGAAAACTTTTTTCTTGAAAAAAAGTTTTGAAAAAGGAAGGGAGGGGGTCCCGAGGGGGTCCCCCCCATGTAGCCCCGAGGGAGTTTTAGTCTTGTCTTTGGACGAGGCTAAGACTCCCTTAAGGTTTGCACGAGAAGCACTTTTTTTCGTAAAAAAGATGTAGATCTTTTATTGAGCGAAAAAAAAACATAAGTGTTTGACTTCTAGTGCGAGGTTAAGGGTAGAAGCGGCGTAAATTTGTTCTATGTTCCGGCGTTGGAGTAGACTTCACCCTTCTCGTTCTTGACTTGTATGTCCCGGCCTTAGTATTTCGGCGATAAAATAAGGTCCTTCCCAAGGTGGAGTGAGCTTGTGGCCCTTTGCTGTCTGTCTTCGACTGAGCACGGGGTCGTTGACTTGGAACTCCCGAGGCTTCACCGCTTGGCGTGATACTTGCGCGAGCTTGTTGGTATCTCGCCGAGTGCAGAGCGCAACGTCTCTCGGGCTTCATCAACTTGGTCAATGGAGTCTTGCCTCGCCCTGCTTTGGTTGCCTTGCTCGGTGTAGGCTCGTGGCCCCTCGGGGACCCATATTCGATGTCTCGTGGGCAAGATTGCCTCGGCCCCATAGACTAGAAAGAAAGGGCTGAACCGGTGGCTCGGCTTTTCGTCGTTCGAAGGCTCCATAGAACCGACGGCAGTTCTTTGGTACCATCTTTCCCCGTATTGGTTCGGTGATTGAAGATCCTCGGCTTGAGCCCTTGCAGGATCATGCGTTGGCTGGCGCTTCCACTTGACCGTTGGTCTTTGGGTGAGCTACGGCCGAGGTATCCACTTTCGGATGCTATAGTCGTCGCCAAAAGTCGAGGAACTTCTTCCCCACGAAGTTGGTTCCGTTGTCCGTGATGATGGAGTTCGGGACTCGAAACGGAGATGATATCCGTAAAGAATTTCACCGTTTCCCCGTGGTGAGGGTTCACCACGGGTCGGGCGCGTCGATCCATTTGGAGAACTTGTCAATGGCGACTAGGGCGTGAGTGTGTCCTCAGGGACGCCCTTTCGGGGGGCCCAATCATGTCGAGTCCCTACACCGCAAATGGCCACGTAAGAGGTATGGTTTGCAAGTGCTTGAGCTGGGGAGGTGCGCCCCGCACGCGTAGAATTGGCATTCCTTGCGTGTGTACGACTTTGGTTCGTCTCGCGACCGCCGAGGGCCGATAGAAGCCTTGCACGAAGACTTTACCGACTAGAGTCCTCGGGCGGCGTGATGGCCACACTCCCCCTCGGTGAGTGTCCTCGGCGATTCTTTGCCTTCACCCGAGGGTATGCACCGCATGTATACTCGAGGCCCCTCTCTTGTAGAGCTCTCTTTTTCTCCAATCGGTCACGAAGGATTTTTTCCCTTCGAGCTAGCGGCGGGCCTCGGTCTTATCCTCGGGTAGCTCCTCGGGTGAGGTACTCCACCGAGAGGCTCTCTCCGGTCGGGGTCTCGTCGACCGCCATGGCCGGGTGCGCGGCTTGGCGTGTCTTTGCCCTCGTGAGCCCCGAGGGTACTTCAGAGGGGTGTACTTGACCGAGGGTTCATTGAGGTCTCGGGTGAGGACGCGTTCGGGAACGGTACCTCGGGTTGCTGCGACCTTGGCCGGGTTCATCCAGCGGCCGTTGTAGCGTCTCGGCGTATGCTTGTGCTCAAGCCCATGGAATTTTTCCTCCAATTTGCGCACTTCCGAGCAATAGGCCTCCATCTTGGGGTCGTGGCACGCCGAGGCCTTCATGACTTGATCAATGACGGTCGTGAATCCCCCACGGTTTCCAACCGTCGGATTTCACGAGGTCCGCCGCGATCCGGGAGACCGTTGACCGGCGCCTCGTGATACGCGGCGTTGTTGGAGGCGGGAAAATGCGGCCGGATGGCGTACCTCGTGTGAACCCGAGGGGTGAGATGAAGAGCAAGCCGCCCCAGCGCTGCCTTCATCATGGATCCATCGAAATACATGGTCCAAAGACTCGGCACGGATGGGTGCGGGGGTAGCGTGTATCGGTCCATTCGGCCACAAAGTCGGCCAGGACTTGAGACTTGATCGCCTTGCGGGGCAAGAACGATATAGTTTCGCCCATGAGCTCCATCGCCCACTTCGCCACTCTTCCCGTGGCCTCTCGGTTTGGAGGATCTCCCCAGGGGAACGAGGATACCACGGCAGGCGGGTGTGCGAGGAAGTAGTGGCTAAGTTTCCTTCGTGTCGAGACGATGGCGTACAATAGCTTCCGCATCTGCGAATACCTCGTCTTGGTGTCGGAAAGCACTTCAGCGATGAAGTAAAGCGAGGGCGTTATGCGGCAACGTGTGCCCCTCTTCCCGCCGCTCCACTACGACCCACTGGCCCGACCACCCGGGTAGTGGCGGTGGCGTATAAGAGCGAGGGTTTCTCCGGATTTGGTGGTACCGGGACCGGTGGGTTTGTCGGGGAGCTTCTTGAGGTTGCGAGGGCCTCTTCGGCCTCGGGGGGTCCGAGCAAAGCGCTCGGACTTTGCGAAGGAGCGGTAGAGGGGGGGGCCCTTCTCCCCGAGGCGTGAGATGAACACGCTTAATGAAACCCGGGCAGCCCATGACCTTACGTACTCCCTTGAGATCTTGGATCGGACCCATCTTGGTGATCGCGTCAACCTTGGTTGGGTTTGCTTCGATGCCTCGTTGAGAGACGATAAAACCCGGCGGCATCCTCGGGGACCCCGAATACGCATTTTCGGGGTTGAGCTTGACTCCCTTCTTGTTTAGGCACTTTCGAAGGTTTCCCCGAGGTCACCCACGAGGTCCCGTTTTCTTGGATTTGACCACTATGTCGTCGGCGTAGGCCTCCACGATCCTTCCAATGAGTTCCCCGAAGATGATTTGCATGCACCCTGGTATGTTGCCCCGGGCGTTCCTCGGCCCGAAGGGCATGGTGAGGTAGCAATACATCCCGAAGGGTGTTATGAACGAGGTCACGAGCTGGTCGGACTCTTTCATTTTGATCCGGTGATAACCGAATACGGCGTCAAGAAAGGACAACGTTTCACATCCGCGCGGTGGAGTCGACAATTTGGTCGATTCGAGGCAAAGGAAAGGGGAACTTTCGGACATGCCTTGTTGAGACTAGTGTAGTCCACACACATCCGCCATTTCCCATTCTTTTTCTCTACTAATACGGGATTAGCTAACCACTCGGGGTGGAATACTTTTTATGAATCCGGCCTCCGGTAGCTTGTGGATCTCCCTCGCCGATGATCTTCGCTTGGGCGTCATCAAAACGGCGCAAGCGTTGCATGACCGGGCTTTGAGCCCGGCGGATGTCTAGGGAGTGCTCGGCGACATCCCTCGGTATGCCCGGCATGTCGAGGGTCCCCACGCAAATGTCTTGGCATTCGCGCGGAGGAAGTCGACGAGCACGGCGGCCCTATTTCGGATCCAGGTCCGGCCTGATGGTCGCAGCTTCTCCTTCTGGGTTCTTGGGATCGAGTGGGATCTTCTTGGTGCCCGAGGAGGGCTCGAAGCTCCCGGTAGCGGCGCTTGGCCTCATGCTCGATCGTGATTTTCAAAGCTTCTCTTCGGATCGGCGATGAGTGCCTCGGCAATGGCGAGTGCCTCGGCATACTCCACGCTCTCCACGTCACACTCATATGCATGATGGTGTGAGGGGCCTGTCGTGATGATACCCTTCGCCCCGGCATCTTGAGCTTGAGGTGCGTGTAGTTCGGGACAGACCATAAACTTGGCGTAGCGAGGCGCCCGAGGAGTGCGTGGTAAGTACCGCGGACCCCAAGGATCTCGAATGTGAGTCTCTTGCCCTGAAGTTCGAGGGGTCACCGCAAAAGCCGGTAAGTCGATACGCCGAGGGGCTTTAGGCTGCTTGCGGGGGACGACGCCATTGAATGCCGGCCCTCCGGGCGGATCTTGGACTTGTCTACCCCCGGGAGGTCGAGGGTTTCTTCGTAGATGAGGTTGAGGGCTGCTTCCTCCGTCCATAAGGACTTTGGTGAGCCGAGTGTTGGCGATGATGGGATCCACCACCGGTGGGTGAGCCCCGGGTTCGGGATGTGAAGGGGTGATCCGACCTGGTCGAAAAGGTGATGGCCTCTAGTCCGACCACTTTGCGACTTCGGGGTTGCGGCTCCGTGGCATGGACCTCCCGACGCTCCTTCTTCTTGTCGCACGGACATGTTGTCAGTGCCGCCCGAAGATCATGAAGCGATTATTCACCTTCGGGGAACTCCTCGTTGCCCTTGGCGCCACCCTCGGGAGCCTCTTCCTCTTCACCTCGGGGGGATGGCCTTGAGCTTGGCGAAATGTTGGCGTACCCTCTTGCACTCCCAGGGTATGCTTGGCCAGGGTAGCTATGGTTACGGCATGGCTTCTTGAGCATGTCATCGAAGGTTTCTTGTGGCGGGGTCGGGGCCCCTTGCGATCGGCCGCAGCCACCATGTCTTCATCGTCGCTTGGGCGGCGTGGCTTTGCCCTGCGGCTCTTATCTTTTCTTCTTTTTCTTCTTGCTTTCCCGGGTTGCGATCCCTCGGGCTCCTCTTCCTTGCGCTTTCCCTTGCGAGCCACGATTGAACAGGCCCGACAACCTCCTCACGCCGCTTGGCGAACTTGGTGGCGATGTCCATCGGCTTCGTTTGCCTCGATGGGGGTCGGCGCCCGGCTTCTTCATGAGGTCTCGGCAAGTGGTGCCGGCCAAGAAGGCCCGATGGCGTCGAATCCGTCACATTAGGGAGCTCGGTCCGTTTGGAGCGCCCGGATGTAGTCGCGCGGGGATTCGTCGGATTTTTGTCGGCGTTTTGAGATCCCACGAATTACGGGCGTAGGTATGTGCCCCCGAAGTTTACCGCGGAAGGTTCTCACCAAGTCCGCCCGGTTTGATATGAGGTTGGGTGGAAGGTGTTCGGCCAAGCTCTGGCGGACTTCGGAGAGGCGAGGGGGCAAATTTCGATTATCACTTTGTCATCGTGTGCCCCGCAACCGGCATGCCCGGCCGATAGTCGTCCGGCCATACCTCGGGACGAGTCTCTCCCGTGTACTTCTCGAGATGGCTCGAGGGCTGGCAAACGCGCGGGGAGTGGTGCCCTCCCGATGTCCCTGGTGAAGGCACGAGGCGAGGCGGATCGGGGGAAGTACCCTCGGTCCTCGACTTGCCTGCGGCGCCTCGTCCCGCTTGTCGTCCCAAAGGCGAGCCACCTTCGTGGCGAGTCCGCGCCGTTCGATCTCGTCCCACGAGGTCGAGGGCGCCTCGGTTGCGGTCGCGGTCGCGGGTCTTCTATGCGTTCCCACCGGGCGGTTGCAGCGGTTGTCGTCGGGCGCTCCGGACCAGCCTTGCCAGGGGCTCGGCTCCCTGATCCGGGTGGGCCAGCCCTCGCTGCTTCGCCCAGATTCCTCGCCGCCCGTGGCGTCACGCGGCCCGATCGAGGAAGCGGAACTCTCTCGCCTGTTGCACCGCCGCCTTGTCAAGGAGTTGGCGGAGGCCTTCCCGTATGCGCCTACCCTCGGTAGTGGAGGGCTCGAGGAATTTCTCATTGCCAACATGGCGGCGCCGCCACGTTGGTAGCTGCCGTTGAACGGGGCGCTATCGGGGATTGGAGGCACTCCGGCCGGTCCGCCGCGTCCGCCGCCATTGTGAGCTTGAGGTGCCCTCGGGGCCGCGCTCGCGCTGAGCCTGCTCCCAGCTGGATGTTTTGCTCAGTCGCCGGGTCGGGCAGATTCCGCCGGTTCGTTCCTCGCGAGCTTCGTAGGCCGGGCGTTTTGGCGGCGAGGTGCCGGCGCCCTTCCGGATGGACCGGGGCGAGGCGCCGGCGCTGGAGCTCGTCGTGGCGATACGTTGGCGTCATCTTTCTTCGGAGACGTCGATTGAACTGGCCATCCCGTGGCGGGACCTCGACATGGAAGCATTCCCCGCGTGGGGTCATAGTACTCATCTTCATCGTCGGTCTGCGGCACCGTCCGAACGTCGGAGGAGGTTTCGATTTCGGGACGGTAAAGCGAGTCCCTCGGCTCGGGAACCGGGCCCGGTTGAACCGGAGGGTGGCATGACGGGGTCGTCCGCGTCCTCGGAGGATGCGCTCCTCAGTGAATGTCCATGGGATAACGGCTCCGTGGTGGAACGGCGGGTGGTCGGCTCGTGCTCTCTGGCGAAGGCTTCGGCGAGGTTTCAAGCCGGCGAGGATTCACCGGGACTCCTCCGGGGATGGCCGGAGCGGAGGCGTTTTCCGACGATTAGGGTTTTTGGGGTACCCTACCACGGCGGGTGGCGGGTAAGGTATTTCCCCGGGGCCTGGGGTTCTGGGAGCCCTTCTGCATAGTCCTGGCCAGGGATACGTCGGCGGATTCGATCCGTTGCTGGGCCGCGCGTTGCTTGGGCCGATGGGTCCGCCTTGCCCGCTCGGCGGCGGCCGTGATGATGGGCTCGCCGCGGCGGCGTGCGCCCTCCCTTCTACCCGTACGTTGGGCGAAGGATCATCTCATAGTTGTGGCGGCGCCATAAATGCGGCGTTAGAAGAACGGTGGTGTTCAGCGCGGGAGCTCGTGCTCCGGCGGCAGGGTGGAAACGAAGGCGGAAACGCCATGAGGGGCGTGGAGATGCGAGATTGCACGGCGGCCCCTACCGGCGCGCCAAGCTCCGTCGGCGTTTCAGGAGCGGTGGGTGCCTCGGTGCCGGCAATAAAGAATTTATAAGCCGTGTGCCCCTCCTCGATGGCGAGCGCAAGATGGACACGGGCCGCGGCGGTTTATCCTGGTTCAGCCAACGGGCCCTACGTCCCCGGGGTGTGTCCTGCTCGTGTTACCTCGCGCTCAAAGGTGAGCTGCGGTAGGGGTTTCTGAGGGACATGGGGAGACGCGGGTCTCAAGCCCCACGATCGTGGTTATGGTGGTGGTGGTGGTTATGCTTTTGTCCGTGTGAACCGGGTTGAGCGGGCTCGAATCGAATCCCTATCGAATCGAATCAATCGAATCGAATCCTATGAGGCATTACTCTCCCCTTTTATAGGAGAAGGAGAGAGATAATGTTTACATGTGGACGCCTAGGTGGCTAATTTCCGAGGCTACACCGGTTGCATGTCTTATGCCTTGGGGTTGGCGGCTTGGATGTTGCTTGACGAAGACACGCGTCCCCGATCCGATGGTGGACATGCCGTCCCCGGCGCGCCCCGAGGGTCTGTGAGGCGTCCCTCACATCCCGCATGGCGAGGGCGGTCCCGAAGAGGTTGGTGGCTATGCGTGTCAAGTGCCCGGGGTCCGCCCAGCGTGGCGTTTTGACGGTGCTCGGGAAATGAGCGGTGTCATCTGGTTTCCGTCTTAGGGTGGTGTAACACGTCACTGGTTCAGCTTTTGCGTCCCATCGGTCGGATTGGGGAGGCGATTCGGCGTTTCGGATTTGGATCGGGCGTGTCGATGGCACCGGGCGCCCTCGTGCGACGCATTGAATGCGGCGGTTTCCCTTCCTCGGACGGAACCTCCCACGCCGAGGGGTCGGCGACCCTAGACGGGCTAGTTGGGCTGCCTCACCCGGGATGGAGGCTGGTCTCCCTCGGGGCGGCGGCGGGTTGCGCCCAGGGTGGTGAGCTAGGCCACCCTCGGGACGAAGCGGAGATTTCTCCGGGGCCGGTGAGCTAGGGCCGGCCTCGGGACCGAAACGGAGATGCGTGGTCGAGTCCGAGCCATGGTTTGGCTGGCTGTCGGCGTGGAACATCATGGTTCGTTGTTTTGCGAGAGGTCCTTGACCTTGTCCTTCGTGAGCGTAATAAGCTCTTTGCGTCGTGGTGATTCCATTTGGGCCGCTTTGTGGGCCGTCTGCGAGCCATCGTAGGCCGATTCCGTCGTCGTGTGAGCGCCGTGGCTCCATGGCTTTGGTCCATCGCCCGTCGGGCCGTCCCTCCGTGCGGGATGATAGCGGGCTAGGTTTTTCTTGGGCCTTGGCGGGGCCGACAGATTCTCTCACAGTTTGGAGAATGTCTCGGGGCCCAATATTTAGATCCCCGACACATATCGGGCGCACACGGATACTAGCAGCGCGGGCGGTCAAGTTTCTCCCGGAGTTTCCAATCAATGGGCTCTCTCTTCGGCCCGTATCTATTTCTCGTTTCTCGGTCAACTATTATTGGGTGATTTTTCCTGGTTTCTCCTATCAACCATCAATGGGCGAGAAAAAATTATTTTTCTACAATATAAAATTTTCTCTTTAGGGACAGGGGGGATATGTGGGTAAAGTAAAAGGGCGGGGAGTGGTTTCACATCCATATGGAAGTGAAAATACAAAAATATTGTTTTAAAACCATAAATATATGTCCATGAAAATACTTATACTACATTAAAAAAATAGACATTGAAAACTTTTCATTTCTATATTAGACACTTTGTATGACTAGGGTTTTAAAAAAGTTTGTACTCATAGTTCAAAAGAATTTAAACTCAAAACCAATAAAAAAGTTTTTAAACCAATTTTGAAAAGACACTTGCCAAAAACCCATAACCGGTAGGGGCATATTTTGAAAAGACAATTGCCCCAAAACCATTGCCCCAGAGTAGGGGGCATAGTTTTGAAAAGACACTTAGCCCAAAACCCATTGTCAAGTAGGGGCATGCTTTTCAAAATACACTTGCCCCCAAAACTCATTGCCTAGTAGGGGCATGCTTTTCAAAAGACACTTGCCCCAAAACCCATTGCCTAGTAGGGGCATGCTTTTCAAAAAGACACTTGCCCCCAAAACCCATTGCCTAGTAGGGGCATGCTTTTCAAAAGACACTTGCCCCAAAACCCATTGCCTAATAGGGGCATGTATTTAAAAGGACACTTGCCCTAAAACCCTAAATTTTTAAAATCAGTTAGTGACTCGACAAACGTCATGAACCCTAATCTCAGCAAACGCCATGAACCCTAATCCCAGCAAACGCCATGATCCTTAATCTCGATAGAACGCCATGAACCCTAATCTCAACAAAATCCATGAACCCTAATCTCACAAAAAGCCACGAACCCTAAATTATTCAAAGAACGCCATGAACCCTAATCTCAACAACGCCATGAAACCTAATCTCGTCGTAAAAGCCAAGAGCCCGAATCTCATCAACGCCATGAACCCTAATCTCAAGAACGTCATGAAACCTAATCTCAAAGAAAAGCCATGAACCCTAATCAAGAACGTCGTGAACCCTAATCTCAAAGAAACGCCATGATCCCTAATCTCAAAGAACGCCATGAACTCTAATCTCAGCAAAATCCATGAAACCTAATCTCGGCAAATGTCATGATCCCTAATCTCAAGAATGCAATGAACCCTAATCTAAGCAAACGCCATGAACCCTAATCTCACAAAAGACATAAACACTAATCTCAAAGATACTGACGTTAACACTAATCTCAAGCAAACACAATCAACTCTAATCTCGGCCAAAACTTTACACTACAAATTTTGAAACTTTGTACTCCGGTGATAAAAACTTTGTACTCTTAGATGTAAAACTTTGTACTTTAGATGTAAATTGTTGTCATCACAAAAAGTTTCTCAAAACATATCCAACATGGATCTAGTTTTGTAGATCTCATTATAATTAACGCGATGGTGAAAACGGAATTGAAAATGAATGTTTGACAAAGAAGTTATTACATTTTAAAGGGAGCGATAAAAAAAAAAAAAAAACACGGAACCCCGCCACGCGCCGGCGTCCGCATGCCCCTTGCTTGCCGCGGAATCATCGCTTCGACCCGCACCTCCCGACCGTGCCGGATGAAAAGTAATCGGAATAGGAAAGTGGGTGCATGCACCTGCTAGAAAAAGAACCATGAACCGCTGGCGGCGGGCACGACGCTTGCGAATAAGGTTGGGGGCGACGGTGTCCACTAGAGGGTTCGAGTAGCACATGCTCCAGGAGCTTTTCTGTAATTTTTGTCTTGTTTAGGGGCCTTCGTGCAAAATGATGGGACTGATGTCCCTATGTCCTGTTCATACGTACTTGTATTTGTACGCTTTTCCTTAACTAGAAATACAAATACGTATTATAAAAAAAAAGTTGTATATAGATGCTTTTTTAAGATAATGGATAGTTATTCATACCCGGCTTCATCTACCAACAGGTAGAATCATGCCAATTATTACAAAGTTGAGGCCGAAGGCCAGAAAAACGAAATAGAAAAAACTCTATGAACTCTTGGCAACATCCGCGTCATTCCGGCTTGCAACAAGCTGAGAATATCCCGCCAAATGCACGACAACAACACTACAAAACTAGGGAGGTAAATATGCTGGCAGCAACACTACACAACCATGGAGGAACCTTCCAAAAGCGACGTCTCCAACGTGAACGTGACATGAGAAGATGCCACTGTCGCCCGACTAGACAGACCGGTCTTGAGTTTTTACCAAAAATCACCATGGCGCCTTGTGCTGAAGAGAAGTCATGATGCCTCCAACGAGAAAGTGGCACCCACAGCGTCGGTGTTGTTCCGAACACGATGGCCGTACCACCCAAAGTCCATGTCGTTACATCAATATCTTTGGCGAGGGGACGAATTCGCCGCACGAAGCCCGATCACGACAATCGTCGGGAGCGACACGGATGGTCGCCGCCCGCACAGCCACCCACGCGTCGAAACCTCGGAACCATCCTTGCACCGTTAGTCAACGGGGTCTCCTCCACCTATACTCCATCCACCCGGCTCCTCCCACGACCATCGCCACGCAGCGGTCCCATCCCCAATAGGCGCGGCGCCAGGCCGCTACCGGTAGAGGCCGGGGAGCTCCATCCCAAATCCATCTTCTAACCGCCCAAAGGCCACCGGACGACAGGATCTGAGTAGAGGAAATCTCGATCGACTCGATCTTCCTTCCTCGACGAGATCCAGAGGGATGCCGGTGCCACAACACCGCTCGGCTGCGCGCACCCATCCCCCGGGCAGCCTCCTCGCGTCGTCTGCGCCACTCCAAATCACGACGTCATCCAGTCCACCATGGCTACTTTCCACCTCCACCTTCGAAAAGAGGGCGTCGCCATGGTACTTGCCCGCGCCACCATCCTCGCTGCCCGAAGCTACGGTGGCGACCCGGTGGTGGCGAGGTGGAGGAGAAGGGTTAGGGAGGTAGCGGCGGGCTAGGGTTGAAAGGTCTCTAGTGTTTTTTGGTAATTGAGTGACAACAATAGGTGAACTAATAATGTGTGATTGAGATAATACACAGGAGCTTAGTTCACATGTGATGACACAATGAAGGAGCTTTATTGCATATGAGACATGACATGGAGTCATGTGACCAAGGTGGTGAAGATCAAGACAAGGCTTGGCTTGATGGACCAGTTGCAAGTGTGAAGGGCAAGTCGAGGCAGTGAAGCGATGGACCGCAAGGCGGTGAAGCTTGGGCAAGACTTGGCGCCGACGGACCGATGCAATGGTGAAGAGCAAGTGAGGTCAAGATCGATGGACCAAGAAGGTCATGTGATGATATGAAGTGGATCATATCATTCTTGATCGTGTTGGTGTAAGTGTTGCATCGGCACTTGGAGATGGAGCGGAATAGAAATGCGCAAGGCAAAGGTATAACCTATAGGGCATTTCATTTCGCCGGTCATTGGTGCTTAGAGAAGTTTATGACCGGATTTAGGATAGATGGCCGTACTATCAAGAGGGGTAAACTTGTTTGCATATCGGTCATTTAGTGCCACTTGAGCGATCTAACTTTACGATGTGTTAGGATCGAGTGGCGTGGTAAGAGCTAACCCGTCCTTTAAAAAATAATTGTGAAAATGCTAACACATATGCACATGGTGATGTACACTTGGTGGTGTTGGCACGCTTGCAAAGGTGGCGGTGGTATGCGTGGTTGAGTTGGTCCGGGAACCGCCATTTTCTATTACGCCGGATGCATCATGATGGTGAAAACATGCTATCCCTCGTGCTCAAGTTGGTATACTTGATGGGTAGCATGTCGAAGGAAAGGCGACGGAGAATCGACGAAGTTTTTGCGCAGAAACAAATAATCGAAGAATCTAACCAGGACGCTGGACCGAAACACGGTTTTGACCGGGACGGTCCGGTCGGTGAGTCCGGTTGGAGTTTCCAGAGAGCATGTTTTTAGACTTGGCTCTTGGACTGACCGGACGCATGGACCGGATGCTTCCGGTGGTGACCGGACCCATGACTTTGGGTGTCACCGTGGGGTCACCGGCTTTTGTCCCTTCCTCGACGGACGCTAGAAAGGGCGCGGACGATGATTGACCGGACCCGGCCGGTGAGTCCGGTCGGAAGCGATCTGTCACCTCGCGAGAACCCGTGGTTTTCTCCCCAACGGCTCTATTTTGGCTTGTGGCTATAAATAGATGGGGTGGCCGGCCATGGCTGGTGGTTGAGCACACTTGGGCCTTGGTGGCTTGTGTTGTGGTGCTAGAGAGCCCTCCCACTCACTTGTGATTGATAGTGTTCATCCAAATCAAAGTGAGGAGTGATTCTAGTGCATTCGCGTTGAGAGATCGTGATTCGTGACACTAGGTGATCGTGTTGCAAGCGGTGTGCTTGTTGCTCTTGGAGGTTGCCACCTCCTAGGCGGCTTGGTGGCAAGAGACTTCGTGAAGCACGCCAAGGAAGATTATGCGGTGCTCCGGAGAAGGATTTGTGAGAAGTTCGTGCTCACCTCGCGGGGATCGCGAAGAGCGACACTAGTAGAGCGTGTCATTGAGTTACCTCACTTGTGAGTGTGGGTTCGATCGCGGTGCCTTGAGAGGCTCACTTGAGAGTGGTGTCTTGGCGGTGCCTTGCGGGGCATGCCTTGAAGGGCAAGTGATTTGGGATCACACTCGAAGAACCATCTAGGTGAAACACCGACGGAACCACCCAAGGTGTTGGTCGACACAACGAGGAGTAGGGGGGAGTCCGCAAGCTTCCCGATACCTCGGTAAAAAATCACCGGTGTCAACTTGTCTACTCTTCTCGGTGGTTTGCATTCTCCAAATCACAAGCTTTGTATTTACATTCATATATACCTTGTGCTTGTGGAGTAGCTCTTACAAGTACTAGCTTGTGTAGCTTGTTAGTTGCTTTGCTTAGTTTGTGTAGCTAAGTAATTTGAACCTTTGGGTTAGGCGTGTGTCGCCTTGTCCTTAGTACACCTAGTGAGCTTAGTTTGACTTTGTGCTTTTGCTCATTAGAATTGTGTAGGAGCTCACCTTTGTTTGAAGTACTAGTGCATAGGTTTGTGTGACCTTACAATAGAAACGGTTAGGAGCTCAAGCTAGGCTTATCACCTCATTTGCTTTGTGTAGAATCTTTTGTGAGGTGATTTAGAGTCATAGCTAGAGGGGTGAAGTCTTGGCTAAACGAATAGTTTCAATTCCGTATTATATTTGTTTACCTGGCGCAATTTGTTTTAGAAAGGACTATTACCCCCCTCTAGTCCCCATCTCGACCCTACAAGGGTTCCGTCCCGAGCTGCCCACGCAAGGGTGACGCGAGACGAGAGATGGAGTTCCGTATAAACCGCTACAGATTAGAAGTTTGCATTGAGAGATTGGTTTGCACCGAGCCTTTTCCTTTAGAAATATTGGAGGGAGGGGCATACTTCCTCCCGGTTTAGTATTAGAAGTCGTTTAGGACAACGACACCGGTCTCCAAAAAACGTAACTTTGACCTCTTGCTATTATGCAAATATTTATGGAAATGTGATATATGTATACCTTTATCAAAGTATATTTTAAGACAAATCTATTCATATAATTTTCACATTTACAAACTCAACAAATTAAAAGTTATTGATAATTTATATTCTCAATGTTTGACCTAAACTTTATCCAAAACAATTTCTAATACCAAAACAGGAGAGAATATGATGTACTTATAAGATGCTTGCTTTGCCATAAGTCAATCATTTTATATTATATTTATAATAACTGAGCAACTGGTTTGAATGTTGCTACGCCCACATACACTTATAAGCATAATTTTTTAATTACATCTTCCAGTATAAAAATATATGTATATATACAGAGTACACAAGAATCATAATCATAAATCAACGAACACGAAGGTTTGTTTACTTGCGCCATGTGGGAGACAGCTAATGAGTTTTTAATGACTGTCACTAAAAACAAAACAACCCCTAAAAGTGGCCAAAGCCCAAATTTGCCGATCGACGACGGGTGCTAAAATTTGGGTGCAAAATTCCTATAGCTATCACATTAGCACGTTTCGTTTGTTAGTGATAAATATTATCCTATCGTGGCGTAACTAGCAAAAAAGAATCGCCTCGCAATGCACGCCTAAACTGTGTAATTAGTTTTTTTAATTACCTAAATTTTATAGTGGGCGGCAAGTGTTTTTGGCCGCATTAAATGTTTCGATGTGATGAGATGTGATAGGAATTTTAAGAACTTTTGGTTTTTTTTTTGTTGATGTGACTGGGAAATGAACACACCTGACGTCAAAAGCCGGGGCGCACCGCCGCAGCAGGCCCCACGTACCTGTGTGTGGGGATGGTTCTTGGCGTCTAGCAGTCCCTTTCTGCTGCGAACTTGCGCGTCCGTCCTGCATTTCGTTGCGTTCCTCGCCCTCTCCCCTCTCTCGCCGTCGCCGCCAGCGAGATGCAGGGCCTAGCCGTATCAACCCCGCTTCCTCCAGCCACGGCCGCAGCTCGGTGGCGGCAGCGCGCGTCGTCCTCTACCAGGTAAGGACATGCCATCTCCCCACATTTCCCGCCTCCTCTGAGGTTGTCTCAGTGAGGCTAGTACAGCCCGTGGTAGGAGTGGGCTTCCGCTCGAGAGCTCACGAATCGCATTGCAAGTTGGCGTAGTGGGTTTTCGCCGTCGTGGTAGCGGGCTTTGCTTCTGATCGCGCGGGGGCCTTCAAGCGCCGGAGGAGGCGAAGGTATCAGGCGGTTGGCGGCGAATACTAGTGAATACTAGTGAGAGAGAGTCCTGGCTGCAGTTGGTTTGGTCTTCCTTGGGGGTGCGGTTGGTTTTTTATGCCGCTTCCAATGATGGGAATCTGATGGATATGTTCTCCTTTTGTTGGAACCATGAGCTATGTATTTAGAATTATCTGTCGGTACTGTTCACCTTTCACATAAATGGAGAACATGGATGCACAAACTTGCATCATATACTGGTTTCAGGTTATACGTTGTTGGATTTGAGTCATTTGACAGTCTGCACTCTTTTGTTACTCGTTTTAACTTGAAAGATTTACAGGAGTTTTCCCCATCTAATATCACATTACTTTTAAAACAAAATGCATCATATCCGAGTATCATCTGCCATCCTTTCAATCAATTTATGCATTATTATTTCCATGTTATGCTGATTTACAGGGAAGCAGTTTTACAATGTTGGAAGTACGAATCAAGTCAAGACCAGTATCTGGGAGCCTCCCTTAGGTAGTGTTTTGTGCTTGTTCATAATAAATTATTCATTGTGTTCTACTGGGTCATGTCATTCTTTACCACTTATACTTTTCATTGCTTTGCAAAAAAAAACCCTTAATATTCCTCTTTTCTCTCTTGCTCAATTCAGGATAAGTCAGTCTCAAGGAAGTTTGCAGAGACATTGCTCAACAAATTTGCTCAGACGAGCTGCTGGTAGTTCTACTTTCCATCATTCAATATCTGAATATCTTATTCTTAGCAGAATGATGCTAGCCTTGTTTCACCCTGAAAATTCTATCCTTTTTTCACCCTGAACTTTTCACTATATTATATTTGTCACTTTCGTTTACATAATGCGCCTTTTGCTTGCAGCAGCTATTTCAGTTGAACAAGATGAAGTCAATACTTATCTTCCAAAAGGTGATATGTGGTCTGTGCACAAGTTTGGTGGAACCTGCATGGGAACACCTCAAAAGAATCCAGAGTGTCGCAGATATAGTTCTTGGTGATTCTTCTGAGAGGAAGCTGATAATTGTTTCAGCAATGTCCAAAGTAACCGACATGATGTACAACCTTGTACAGAAGGCTCAGTCAAGGGATGATTCATATACAATAGCATTGGGCTGAAGTTTTTGAGAAGCACATGGCTGCAGCAAAGGATCTCCTTGATGGAGAAGATCTTGCAAGATTCTTGTCTCAGTTGCACTCAGGCGTCAGCAACTTGCGAGCCATGCTCTGTGCTATTTATATAGGTTTGAGCTGCTAATTTCTCCACATCTCATGTTCTTCTATTCTTGAGTAACAAATCTTGTATCTCAGGTCTGAAAGTGTATTCTCAGCTTGTTGAATTCTTACTTGTTTGTTATTTTGCAATCATGGATTTTGGTAAACTTGGCTTCATGATTTCTGCAGTCTGCTAGATGCTGGGTTGATCATGCTTTGACTTGCATCAAAACTTAGGACCATCTTCTTGTTAGAATTTGTCTCTTATGGAGGCTTTATATGTGTTTTGGGATTTCTGCAATCATGTATTCTTGACTATTACTATCCTTGCTAGGTAAGGTTTGGCAGGGGCACCAATATGCCCAAAATTAGTGTTAACTTGAAATATGTAATGTATGCGATTTATAATACCTTCTTGATATAATGTTATGCAGTTCTGCGTGTTCGAAAAAAAAAAGTGATTTATAATATCTGTATTTTTATATAATTATATATGTTTGCAGCTGGGCATGCGACAAAATCTTTCTCTGACTTTGTTGTTGGGCATGGAGAGTTGTGGTCTGCGCAGATGCTGTCGTATGCAATACAAAAGGTACACATGGGAAAAACAGACAACTTTATAGTTATCTACAATTTGAACAACTTACTAAGGCTGCAGTGAGCTTATCCATTCCAATATCGTAGAATTGACATGTCAGCAACATTTGTAACCATGTGCTGATATAGTTGGATACTCTGATTGATGCAAATTGATCATCACTGAATCTATTGATAGGAATTTGTAACCATGTGAATTCATCGCTCCTGCTTTCTCCAAGTACCATAACTGAGAATTTTAAATATAGTTGGATAGGAATTTAATCCAAGTGCCATATAGTTGTGGATGTTGATGCATTTTGTTATAAACTTGGTCAAAGTGTGAGAAGATTGACTTTGGACAAAACTGAAACACCTTACATTTTGGAATTGAAGGAGTATTATTATAGTAAATGCTACCCATTAGATATGTGTGTCTTTGAGAAACATTTACAACTACGAGTTGGACTTGCATTCCTTTGTTTTTTTTTTTTTTTTTGAAACAGCCATTCTTTTCTTTTTTTTTTTTTTTGAAATAAAAGGCAGGAGCTCTGCCACTCAATTAATGAAACAGCCATTACTTTGTTACAGTTACAGGATTCTGGTATTTCGATTCAGTGTTTACCTTTTTTTACAAACTGACCTACACTGCAGTATTTAAACCATGCAGTCCGGGGCACCCTGCAGTTGGATGGATACAAGAGAAGTTCTAGTTGTAAAACCCAGTGGTTCTAATCAAGTAGACCCTGATTATTTGGAATCTGATAAGCGACTTCAGAAATGGTTTTTTCGACAACCAGCTGAGATAATAGTTGCTACAGGGTTTATTGCAAGTACAGCTGAGAACATTCCTACAACTCTAAAAGGGATGGAAGTGATTTCTCAGCAGCCATAATTGGTTCTCTTGTCAGGGCACGCCAGGTCACTATTTGGACTGATGTTGACGGGGTATTTAGCGCTGATCCTAGAAAAGGTTTGTCCTAAGGGAGTCATAATTTGCTTTTTGACTGTTCCCGGTCCATTTTAAACTGCTGATTTTGGCATTGGCATACACACAATGGATTTAGGGGATGCATATAGTGCAAAATCATGTTTGGGTGCTAACATCTGTTGGATGAGATTTCGATAGATCAGATCAAAGAGTTAAAACTTGAAAGTGTCACATGGATTAGGGTGCCTACTCACATCCCTTTAATTCTTGTTTATCCATATGTCAAACAGTTCAGTGAAGGGTCAGAATCGCAATAATACTGTTTTTCTTTCCATAATATGGTTGAAATTGCTTAACTAAAATCCTATGATAGTGTGATTTATGTACTTAACAACTTGCAACAGTAATTATTTGTTAATCAATTATCCAGAAAATCATTATGACCACATTATGGATATTGGAAAGCAAACATGTTGGCTTTGTCTAGTTATTTATTAAAACAGGGCAATGTCCTTCTCTTGTATCTGTGAGTTAATAATTTATCTGATTGATAAGCATCTGATTAATGCAGTTAGTGAGGCTGTGATCTTAAGCACTTTGTCTTACCAGGAGGCCTGGGAAATGGTATTTTCTGTATTCTTGGGACTGTTGTTCATGTGCAAGTCATTCTTCATTTAACTACATTTGAGCAACGGGCACAACATGTTTCATGCAATTATGCTCTATGATCATTCTTTCTTTGCATTCCAAGCTATTATATCCCTACCACATTAAGTCTCATTGATTTACTTATTGTATGCAGTCATATTTTGGGGCAAATGTTTTGCATCCACGCACCATTATACCTGTGATGAAAGACAACATTCCCATAGTTATTAGGAACATGTTCAATATCTCTGCCCCCGAACCATGATTTGCAAGCAGCCTGCCAATGAAAATGGTGATTTAGACGCATGTGTCAAATCATTTGCTACTATCGATAATTTAGCACTTGTTAATGTTGAAGGGTAAGCTATCGTAATTTATTATTTTAAGCCTACAAGTTCTATACAACTTCCGTGATCTTCTGTACGTAGCTTTTGATAGAAATTGGTTGCTTTGTCCACTAGAGACATCTACGCTAGAGGCTGCTTTTGGCTGATGTAGCGATGTTAACTAACTACACACAAGATGGCTTAAGTATTGACTATGTGACCCTTAAAAGGTTTTCTTGTATTACCTAATGTTCTACAATTCTTCACTGCAGAACTGGAATGGCTGGTGTTCCAGGTACAGCAGGTGCTATATTTAGTGCTGTTAAAGATGTTGGAGCTAATGTCATCATGATATCTCAGGTAGATAATGTCCATTTATCTTTGCTATGTACATATGATTCATCTTGGTTCTTCCTCACTGCAAATATCATGCAGGCTAGCAGTGAACATTCAGTATGCTTTGCTGTTCCAGAAAAGGAAGTTGCTGTGGTTTCTGCTGCGTTACATGTTAGGTTTCGTGAAGCATTGGCAGCAGGGAGGTTATCTAAGGTAATTATTGTCTTCTACAGCGATTATTTTAAATACTCGAATCAGCAAACATGACTTTGATCCTGTTTGACAAGCCTGTTATGTGCATAATCTGCAACTGGAAAAGCTGGTCAAACGCATATTCTGCTTATTAATAAGCTGCTGCATAATTTGTGGAGAAACTGAGGAATAAGCTGTGCCAAACAAGGCCTTTAATTATTCGAGCGAGAGAGTGGAGCAAAAGGCTTGATTGAGAATTGGAACGCAGTAGTGAGGAATGTCGGCGGTAAATTTCATATATATGCAAGTGAACAATAAGATGCTAGCTCAATATCACGGTCACAAGAAAGAATAAATTGAAGATAAATTTCATTCCATTCTTCGTTGGTACCATGACTTCAGATTAAAGACCACCCCAAAAAGTCAGCAACAAAATGAAAGATAATAGAACACCTCTCAAATGTACTTTGTTCCTGCATTTTCCTTTCCCTTTTTGCAGTTTACAGATTTGTGATGTTATTAGCAAGGGAAGTAACTTAATGAGTTTTGCGATGTGAATGTATAGCAAAGTCTTTGTTGTATGCATTGGATCACTTCTATTTTTTTATGCAAACAATTCATTTCAGGTTGAAGTTATTAATGGTTGCAGCATTCTTGCTGCTGTTGGTCTGAGGATGGCTAGCACTCCTGGAGTCAGTGCAATACTTTTTTGATGCATTAGCGAAGGTATTTGTATTCTTGGTTTGGTGAAATGGGAGTTCCATTGATGCTAGGACTTATTAACCTATTATAACGGATTCAGGCAAACATAAATGTTCGAGCAATAGCTCAAGGTTGCAGCGAATACAATATTACTGTTGTATTGAAGCAAGAAGATTGTGTAAGGGCTCTGAGAGCTGCTCACTCAAGGTTCTTCCCTCCCAAACCACACTTGCTGTTGGGATCATTGGACCTGGTTTAATTGGTGGAACGCTCCTTAACCAGCTGAAGGATCAGGTATCTTCAGCCTTGTAATTCCTAAACAGCATCCGGTCATTTCTTTGAAGGACTTTCAGAGTTCATTTAATTCAGAAATTTGCAGCTGTATTGATTTAGGCCCTTTCCGCAGGCTGCTGTTCTCAAGGAAAATATGAACATTGATCTGCGTGTCATTGGAATAATTGGCTCAAGTAGAATGCTTTTGAGCGACACGTATGTAATTGAATCCTTGTTTCCTCTTCTGTGATTGTGCTGACTTGCTGCAAATAATTTTGTATTATCAGGCACATTATAGGAAGGAAGGAATCAGCTTATAATTTTGTTAAAAATTAAGAAATTTTGCATGTCATTCAAACAGCAGTGGATATTTATTATTTATTTGTTTTACTGATTTTTTTTTCCTGACCTAAAGCTTTACATTGCTCTTTTGGGCTTTGCTACTATAATTATGTTTTTGTTCATATTTCACAAACTTTCCTTTTTTGTTTTCCGTAGTGGAATAGACTTAACCCAGTGGAAACAGCTTCTACAAAAGGAAGCAGAACCAGCTGATATTGATAGTTTTGTTCATCATTTATCTGATAATCATGTATTCCCGAACAAAGTTTTGGTGGACTGCACAGCGGATACAAATGTGGCATCCCATTATTATGATTGGTTAAAGAAGGGTATTCATGTCATCACGCCGAATAAGAGAGGAAATTCTGGGCCACTTGATCAGGTAATTATTTTGCTGGTGAAACTTTTTTTTATACTTCCCGTGTGAATTATTTTTAATGATCACTGGCTGTATTTTAATTGACTGTCAGTGCCCATTAACTGCATCAATGACTGATCAACTGTTCATGGCTAATCCAGAATCTTAAAGGCATAAACCTCGTTATTTTTTAATCTTGGAAGACATTAAACTTCTTTGGTTTGTGAATCTTAAGACATAATCACTTTAACTGGGATCTATTTGCTTGTTACATAAAGGTGTCAAATTTTAAGCACATTCCATACATAATGCATATTTTCTGCTGCAGTGTTTATTGATACAGTACCTGAAATTACAGTACCTGAAAAATACAGTACCTCTACCTCATTACTTTCTTCTTGTTAAATAAATGTTTATGTTTTCTTGGATACAGTACTTGAAATTACGGACTCTGCAGCGTGCCTCATACACGCATTACTTTTATGAAGCAACTGTTGGTGCTGGCCTTCCAATCATTAGCACTCTGCGAGGTCTTCTGGAGACGGGTGATAAGATACTGCGTATTGAGGGCATTTTCAGGTTTGTGTATGCTTCCGACCAGGCTACAGGATAATTTTACTGTGCCACTCTGCAAATTTGGTAAACCACAAATGAACCGTAGTAAATGTTTGTATGGAATGCTTGAAAAGAAGTCCACGATCTTCTTTATTCCATAAATTCAGTATCATTCTATTGATGGCTGATACAAAGAGTTGTTTTTCAGTGGAACTTTGAGTTATATATTTAACAATTTCGAAGGAACAAGGGCGTTTAGTGATGTTATTGCTGAAGCCAAAGAGGCAGGATACACTGAACCTGATCCAAGAGATGATCTATCTGGAACTGATGTTGCTCGAAAGGTAGACCCTGTTTTCTCTCAAACGGTTATTGAATATCATACTTATTCTTTCTTACACAAGGCACTGTATTTCAATTTATCAGCACAGTAGATGGTTATTTATTTATTTTTTTATTTTTCTTTGAGCGGGACAATTTCTGTATATGCATCAACAAGAATCCTTACAGAACATATAAAACTAAAATGTTGAGGATATGACCAAAGATAATGGGGAAAGTGTATTCTGGACACTGAAGAGTATGGCTTTGCCTATAGGACACTATTATGTTTGATTTCGCCGTAGGTCACTGGGTCAAATTTGTAGTTTTTGTCTCCAGGACACTACAATACTAGATGAGGAAGAAAATATCATTATGCCCTCATCTTCACACTTTTTGATTGACCACGTAACAAAAATCCTACCTCGACTGTGTGTAAGGATTTTTTTTAAAAAGAACAAAACTTACATTTAATGTACTTTTTTTATTCTTGTTCTTCATTAGTGACTCATGCTTTCCCCCCCTATTGGAGCAGATCATTATCCTTGCAAGGGAATCTGGTTTGAGGCTTGACCTTTCTGATATTCCTGTGAAGAGCCTTGTGCCAGAAACACTTGCAGTAAGATTGTTCTCCTCTTAGCAACTAACTAATGCCTTGTATTTCACTCGCCCTAATTTGTTTTTATCACGCAGTCATGCTCGTCAGCAGATGACTTCATGCAAAAGCTACCATCCTTTGATGAGGACTGGTCCAGACAACGCAGTGATGCTGAGGCCGCAGACGAAGTGAGTAGACCTCCCTTTCCCATGTCGTGACTGATCAGATACTACATTTCCTTGAGCAGAGGTGATTCAGCTTTCCCTTTTTCCTTCTGAAGGTCTTGCGTTACGTCGGAGTGGTGGACACTGTGAACAAGAAGGGACAGGTGGAGCTACGTAGGTACAAGAGGGACCATCCGTTCGCGCAGCTCTCCGGCTCCGACAACATCATCGCGTTCACCACCTCGAGGTACAAGGAGCAGCCACTGATCGTGCGTGGTCCAGGCGCGGGTGCGGAGGTGACTGCAGGTGGCGTCTTCTGTGACATTTTGCGGCTGGCATCTTACCTTGGCGCTCCTTCGTAGAGCTTCTAGCTACAGTTGTCAATTTCAAGAGGCAGACGGACACACTGTCCTGCATGATGCCTCCTTATTTTTTTTTTTTTGAGCATGAATAGCTGGCCTCCTTTATATCACATTGTATGAATTACAGACTCCATCAGGAGGACCCAAAAACCAAACATATCTACCTATCAAAGAATTAACCTGACTCCTAGCCAGCCGATGAGCATCACCGTTAGACTCTCTCCTTTCGTGAACAAATTCCACTCTAGAAAAGCCTCTCGCTGTGCTGCCGATCTCCTGGATTAGAGCCCCATGGACGCCTAAGCCTTCACCGTGGATAGCTTTGACTGCATTGGAGCAGTCGCTTGCCACCCGGAAGGACTGGAAATTCAGGTCACTAGCTAAAGCTAGACCCTCTCGGCATGCTGCCACCTCAGCAATCTCTGGGTCATGGCAGCCTACAATCACCAACACCGCGCCCCCGGGAACTGACCCGCCCGTCCCCGGGCCACGGCTGCTACTGAGGCCCGGTTCGAGTTCTTGGATATGGCAGCGTCGACATTGACTTTGAACATACCCTCCGGCGGTTTGATCCACCTCACTCCTGGTGAGGTTCTTGCCTGATTTATCTTTGGTTTTGGAGCAGTCATGTCCAGCTCTGAAATAAATCTTTCAACAAAATCATGAGTTGAGAGCGGGCTCTGGAATTTACCCTAGTGCAACGCTTGCCGACGAGCATGCCAAATCGCCCACAAACGCACCGTTACTCTCGTCAACTCCTCATGCTTAAGCCCCTTTGTGACCTCCGCTAGCCATGCCTTGGCATCAATATGATCATTGTGGCTCAAGAATTCAACAATCTCTTCTCTTTCTAGAGCCCATACACATCTAGCAAGGTTACATTCAAGGAGGGCATGCCTCCAAGAATCCAGTCCTCCACAGATTGAGCATCCGTTGCTAGAAGCCATGTTTCTGTGGTGTCTGACATCCTCCGTAGGGATCGAATGCTTAGCGAGGCGCCATAAGAAAACTCTAATTTTTGAAGGCACCTTTACTTTCCAAATCTCGCTCCATTCCTTCTCCTGAGCTCGGATATTAGACCTACCAGGCCTGCTGTCCAGCCACGCATTGGTGGTTTCCCTGTCTTTTCACCAACATTCGATCGCCCGGCGTGCCGAGAAGTTGCCCGATTTCTCATAGTTCCAAGCCAGAAATCGTCCAAGCTGCATTGTGCTTATTGGAATATTCTCTATCACTTCCCAGTCCAGAGGAGAGAAAAATTCTCACGAGAACTTGTGTCTTCCGGCTCCTCGTCGACTCGTCAATGAGATCTGCCACTAGTGTGGGTGGATTTTCCTTCAACGGACTGAGCGGCATCATCATTCCTTCTCTCGGCAGCCAAGGTGAGTCCCATATCCTGGTTGCTTCCCCTGACCCGATCCTCCTAATAAGGCCCTATTGCAGGACTTCAATTCCATCCACTATAGCACGCCAAACTCGTGATGGTGATGACCCAAGTTCTGCCTTTAAAACATCCGAAGCTGGGTAATAAACTGCTTTGAGAACCCGTGCACTCAAAGAGTCCGGAGTTGTCAACAGCCGCCATGCTTGACGAGCCAATAATGCCAGGTTGAAAAGTTCTATATCCCGAAAGCCAAGCCCCCCTAAATTCTTGGGTTTGATCATTTCATCCCAAGCCACCCAGCATACTTTCCGTTTCCCATTGCTGCTACCCCACCAAAAATCTCGGATGAGGCCATTGATATGCTTGCATAAACCACGGGGAAGACGAAAACAAGACATTGAAAATGTCGGTATGGCTTGGGCCACCGATTTTATCAACACTTCTTTACCTCCTGCCGAAAGGCATTTCTCAATCCATCCTTGGACTCTCTTCCAAACTCTATCTTTGATATAAGAAAAAGCTCCTGATGAAGATTGCCCAACATCGACGGGAGACCCGGATATCTCGTTTAAAGCCTCTCTGTATGCACTGGAGAATGTTCTTGATCTCTTCTCGAGTAGCATTGCTGCACCCCTTAGCAAAGTGAATAGACGACTTATCAAGATTAATTTGCTGTCTGAGCTCGACAGTAAAGATCCAATGCATTCTTCATTGTCACCGCATTCTCCCTATTAGCCTTAAAAGCGGCAGTCTGTCATCGCGCAAGAGAAGGTGGCTCACCATTGGAGCTGATGGAGCCACTTTTATACCCTTGAGCTCGATGGTGAGTACATGATTTTAAGAGGCACGAAAGGCCCTCTGCTGCCAATAAGAATAAGTAGGGCGATATAGGATCACCTTGACCAATGCCACGGGTTGGAGTGAAAGGTTCCAGCTTGTTACCATTAAACATCACAGAGACGAGACCGAGCTGACCAACCTCATGATCATCTCCACCCAATTTACTGTGAAAACCCAACTTGGTCATAATCTTACGTAAATATTCCCATTCCAGCCTATCATACGCCTTGCGCATATCAAGCTTCAGAGCACGAGAATCTATCATCCAAAGCTCTTTTCTTCTTCATATAATGTAGATACTCATAGGCTGTAATTATATTGTCGGTAATCCATCGGCTGGAACAAAGGCCGATTTGCTCTTGAGATGATCTCGGCAAAATCGGGGCGAAGTCTGTTGGCCACCGTCTTGGAAGCTATTTTGTAAATCACGTTGCCGCAGAGACTTATTGGTCTGAATTGTCCCAACTCCTCCGGGGCCTCCACCTTTGGTATTAGGACGATACTCGTGTTATTGAGCCCCGATGGATCCTCTTCTCCCCTCAAAATTTTGAGGACAACTGTCGTTACCTCTTCACCGCAAACATCCCAGTGTCTCTGAAAAAAAATGTGCTGGAAAAACCACGGGCCCCGGGCGCTTTGGTCGGGAACATTTGGAACAAAGCTTTTTAACTTCCTCGGAGTGATTTGCTTTGAAAGCATCGCATTCATGTCACCGGTAACCTTAACAGGTACCGTCGCCAAAGAGCTGGTCACAATCGTGACCCCTTCCGTCGTATCAGAGCTGTAAAATTCTGTGGCCATAGAAGCCATCATCTCTTCGTCCTCCGTATAGGATCCATCTGCAAGCTTTAACTTGGAAATTTTATTTCTTCTTCGACGTTGAGATGCCCTGAGGTGGAAAAAATGGGTGTTTTTATCTCCCTCGGACAGCCACGTAATACGGGAACGCTGTCTCCACATAATCTCCTCCCGGTGATTTAGTTCAATGATCCTTTCAACAATCTTGGACTCCTCATAAGAAGGTCCCAGTCGATCGGGCACAGACTGAAGGAACTCGAGCTCTTTATTAAGATCAGCTAACTCTTTTTTGACATTGCCAAAAGTTGTTCTTTCCCACACACCGAGACGTCTAGAAACTGTTTGTAGCGTACCCAACAGGCCTGCTAGACTATCAGCTCTCGGTTGGTCATTCCACATCTGAGTAAGATTTTCTTTGAACTCCTCGTGTGACTCCCACATCACCTCGTATCTAAACTGTTTCCGCTTTTGCCTCCCCCTGTTCGGTTGTTTCTCTGACCATCTGAGTTCGATCGGTTTATGATCAGAGGCTGCCGCTGTAAGGTGATGGACTGAAGATAAAGGAAACCTTGTACACCAGCCCGAGCAAGCCAGAGCACGGTCCAGTCTTACCCGGCAAAAAGCGCCGCCTGCCACTTTTTTCTCATACGTCCACGGTGCACCGGAGAAGCCCAGATCAGCCAGGCCACATACATCAATTGCGTCCCGAAAACCTGCCATCTGACCCCAACTCCTCTCCTGCACTCCTTCATGCTCTGAATGCCAGAGAACTTCATTGAAGTCCCCAATGCATACCCAGGGTAACGGTGAGGTTGCCCGGATAAATTTGAGAAGCTCCCACGTCTTGTGACGTTCATTAACCTGCGCTTCACCATACACACATGTCAAACGCCACGGTTCACCCCCACCCTCAGTGATAATAGTATCGATATGGTACTGAGAGTACAGTAAAATCTCCACCCTAGTATTATTATTCCAATAGATGCCAAGGCCACCACTGCGCCCTGAGCTACTTACAGCAAAAGCATTATCAAAACCTAGGGTACTCTTCAAACCTTCTACCCGAGCTCTATGAACTTGAGTTTCAAGCACACACAAAGACGGTCGGGCAACTTTCTTCACCAAATCGCGAAGCTCTTTAAGCTGTCGCGGCGTTGCCTAAACCCCGGCAGTTCCAACTGAGGCAACTCATTGATCTGGCGGTCCCGAATCGGAGGCCGCGCGTATTCATCTTCATCGCATCTCATCGAGTTTCTTTGCCCTCTTCTTATTCCTCGGCGGCGAGGCGTAAAGGTTTGCGACAGCGGGGTACCCGATCACCATCGGCTTCAAGCGGCGCCGCTTTGCCTCGCTGCCCTCGCCGACACTGCTTTCGGGCTGCTTCAAAGGGACTGGTCGCGAGTCATTCAGTTCCCTCATCGAACCCGGCTTCACGAGAACCTCTCTTCCTCGAGCACGAGCTGTCCTCTTTTGGCACCTCCTCCTTCTTCTTCTCCCTCCATGTACCATCACGGTTACTCGAAAGCGGCCTCCACGGCCCCTCCATCTTCTCCTTTCTCGGGTCCACCTCTCGGTTCGGGCGGCGGTTGGGGGCCTTGATCTCCCCACCCGGCGGACACGAAAACGAGGTGTCCCAAAGACGCCATGAGTCCACTTTTCGCCCGGCATCCACTCACCAAACTGCAGCTCCTCATCTTTAAAGACACCGGTACCACACTCCATGTGATTGTGTCCCATAAGACCCACGTGGAAGCGAGAACCTCGGCATCTTCTCATACTTGACTTGTAGGTACATTGGGGCACTCCCCTGCGGGGACAGGGGGCAACTTGAGCGCACCGGGGTTTTGATGCATCTAAGTTAACCCTGGCCCCTGTAAAATCACCTCTCCCACTCGCCACCACTTTCATCTCCACGAAACTACTCGTCCCACCTTCTCGGCCAATTTGCTCATGATCTCCGTGGTTACGTACAAGGGTGGAACTTTATGGATTTGAATCCACGCCTTTGCACAAAACCCGGGGCTTTGTTGGTGTTGGAGTAGAGCCGTCGAACTCTTCAAGCATCGGGGCATAACCCCTAAAGATCCATGGACCTTCCTCCATTATCCTCTTCCAATCTCCTAAAGCGAGAAAGCACGCACCTCAAAGAGATTCGTGTCGATGGATCGAAAGCGAAACCTCTGTGCGGTATTCCATGCTGCCTTCATCGTTGCAATTAGTGACTGCTCACTAAACTTCTTGGTCGACAGCGGTTTTAGCCGCCGCCATCCACTTCACCTCCGGCAGCTTCATCTTGTCCGCCGTCATCGAACCACTCCCTCCTTCTACGCTTCACTCGGACTAAGACCTTTCAAAAGCTTCTCAACCTCGTCGCCTTCATCCTTTGCTTTGCGCCTCGGGATGACTCCGCCGCCATTGTTGCGAAACGGATGGGATCGCCGATCACGCGGGATTCCACGTCCCGCCAAGGCCGGGGAAGCTGCGCCGCGGCAGCCTTGATCAGCCCGAGCGGGGCGATGGCGAGAACCGGACGACCAGCGATCAACACTACCCTCCCTCGGCGTCGCCTGGGAATCGCCGCCGAGGTCTCCAAAAAAAACCTTAGGTCGGGAGCCTAGGTCGGGTATTGGCATCAGTATCGAAAATAAGGATGATGCCTCCTTATTTGGGCTTATATGAGGGGTATGGACTTGCTCATATGTTGTTTCTGAATAAGTGCCAGGAAATAAGGCCTCTATCTTATGTAGGGAGAGAGAGAAGGTTCGGCTTTGGGATAGCCGGTTGTGTTGTTTTGCTCCAGAATCATGTGAATTGAATTAATTACACCAATGGAACAAGGTCTACAGTGTGCCGGGCTCAACAGTCACCAGGTAACGGAACGGCAATTAGAAAACCTACAGGCATACAAGGTGGAGGAACTACAGAAAAAAAAATGTTAAAATGTTTCAGATGATGTTTCAGATGCAAAAAGTCACGAAACTGACGTTCTTTAAAACAAAATTGAAAGCCAAAGTCTCTATTTTTCATTTTTTATTTTTTTAGTCAAAACACAAACACATAAAGCTGCACGTGTTGAGGGTAAACCTACTGCCTCTTTAATTTCGGATCTTATCCACGTGTCGAGGGTAAACCTACTGCTTGCGGGTTTCTTTCCTACAATTTCAGAGGCAAACTTGGCACAAGTTCAAAACCTGGGTGGCAAGGACTGAACTCCGAACAGTGACAATAGTCTCTTGTTACCAATGCTCTGGAGTCCCTTGTCACCAATTCTATGTGGGAATAGGCACATCGTCGCTGGTTGATGGTTGGGTACCTAGGCCAGCTGCAACTATATTACCATGAATCACATAGCCTACACCAAAGACTTCTAAGATTTAAGAAGGCACATAAGTTTAAGAGAGCCTGATCAAACTGTTACGCCACTAAATCAATCATTAACAAGAAACATTATTCAAAGCAGTGAACCGTGAAGTAGCCACTATGGCAAATTACCAGACCACAATAATATGCTTCACCATCATATGCAGTTCACAAAGCAATGTAGACTGACAAAATTTTCTGCTTAACATTTGCTAGACTGACAAAATTTTTAGGCAGTGCAAAACCAAGTAGTAACATTTGCTAGACTGACAAAATTTTCTGCTTAAGGCAATGCATAGAGAAGCATCCCCTGCAGTCCACTCCTAAATGTCCCATGCTGCGGCAAGAATGCCGTATAGAAATTCTTTCAGAAGGAAGTAAAATATGAGCATGAGTCATCTGCCTATCAACAATAATCAGGTACTTCTCTATTTCACTTTCACTAACTCGATTTCATATATGACTGAAGAATTTTCAGGTACTTCTCCCATTGATTTACCACCAGAGCTGCAGAAAACAAAACCATCAATAATCAATATAAACAAAGTGTTCATACAGAAATTCTCTAGAGGGATGTGCATATACAACAAAAAGAACAAGATGTCAGAATGCGTACAGCATTGAAGGTGGGATCGTAAGCTTTCTTTTCTCCCCAACACGCATACCTACAATAAATTATGAAATTATAATCTATATCCCTAACTCAAATGACCTTGAAAAAAAAAAATCAAGCTCCGAGGTAGTTACCACGAATACCAACATCCCATCCACGTATAACTTTTCCAGCACCTTAATCAGCACAAGATACAGCTTTAATATTTATATTAAGAAGTTCCAAGATGTATAAAAGTCAGCGTGTTTGCAAATATATTACCAAGCTTGAACTTGTAAGGCTTTTCGCTAACATTAGACTGAACAATTTCCCCATTCTTCAACATGCCAACATATTTTATGTAGACCTGCACAAAAAAGCATAATAGTTGGCATCATTTCCTGTGAAACTGAAAACTTAGTGTATAGACCGTAAGGCCATGCATGATCAAGTAACTGCTAGCAATACATTGTCAGTAGAAATCTGTGTGAAACTGACGATAGAAAGGTCATCATAGACGGAACTTTATCAAGCCAATTCATATGAAATTGGTAACTTAAAAGCATATCCAACAGAACTCTCTGGAATGAACTAAAAGCGGCTACCTTGCAGCCATCAGAAGCCACTTTTGCATCAATGTTTCCTATTGATAGATCTTCTACCATCAACCCGTCTTCCAGTGTTCTTATATTGGACTGCTTCTCATCTTTTTCCCCTGATTGATTTTTTCTTCTTTTTCTTTGATTTCTTTTTTTATTTCAGCACCTTCTTTTGAAACAGATGTTGCATTAGCATCTGTTGTATCCCTGATCATGAGATGTTATTAGTATAGATCAGTGGGCTAGATATGAGAAATAAATAAAAGCCTAAGTAGGAACCAAAAGACATACATTGATAATGCAAGATCCTCACTGATGGCAGAATGTTTTCTTTTCTTGACATCAATAATATTTTTTTTGGTGACGTCATTTGCCTGTCCATTTTGAAGGTCAGTTCCCTCAGCAACCTTAGCATTGTCTTTCTTACCCAATGCAACAGATATAGGTACATTATCATCTTCGTCACTGCCGATATCTATTGAAGGAACACTGCGCTTGACAACAGGTTTCGTGACAGGAGTGTCATCATCACTGCTAAGAACTAATTTAGGAGCACTACGCTTGACAACAGGTTTCATTACTGGAGTATCATTGTCATCCGTACTATCTACTTGGTGCTTCCTCAAAGCGCCGCCCGCCTTTAGTCCTTACGAGTCGTTTTTCAGCTGATTACACAAATTTGGAAATTTGTTAGAAAACAAAAAGATGGAACTATGAGTAGATATTTGTACATTAAACGTATGGAATGTACAAACATTCAAGAAAGGGGTGAAACTAGGCATAAGCTATCCTTGTGCACGGATTTAGTAAATATCTAAAACATATTATATTATGTGGTTGAAATGAGCTAGTTGATACAGATTTTTTTTTCTCCTCCCTGGTGCTTGTGCACCATCATATGAGACTCTAGTATTGTCGGACTCTAGTATTGTCCCTTTAAGAAAGCTGCTTAGACAGATAATAACACATAAATGAAGAAACTAAGTATAATGGTAATGGTAAGAACATAACAGCAATAGCAATGTTAAATTCACAGCAAGGCCATTAGCTATCTAAGTGATAGTCCACCAACAGTACAATATTTTGGTTCAATGTGGGTTGAAGATATGCAGGATCAGGTCCAGACAAATATCAAATAGTAAAACCTGTTACATGGGTCAGCCTTTTTACCTTTTTGTTTGTGGCGGCGTCGAAGGGTGCACTCATAATCACTGTCATCTATAGAATCTGACCCAGACTTCTCAGACAGTGGAACTTCACGGTCATCAATAAAGTCAGATTCATAGCTGTCCTCACTGGCATCATGCTCCTCATCAGTGTCGGAGTGCCCGATATCTTCCCCAAAAGATTCTCTAATTACATGTTAAGAATCACTTCACAGTCTGAGAGTGACATAATTGAAACAAAGACATGACACTATTGATAAGGATACGATTCATCATCTCCCACATTAGCTCTGCTGCTTGCACGGATATAGTATCGAGAGAGATGAATCGAACTTTGACCAATTACTGAGAAGACAACGTCATCAACCTCCTCAAACTCAATCTCTAGATGGCATGTCTCAGCCAATTTCGGATTTATACTACAAAGTTTGATGGGGATCTTGTTGCCAACATTGCATTGCAGCACGGTCCTTGCAGCAGCATCACAATTGCCCAGTGTAGCCTGTAACAAAAATTAAGGGTACTGCATTAAACTTTTTGATCCCTCCCAAGTACATTCAATTCCAGCAGCAAGATAAAAATAGTTATTTGCAGTATCATGTACTCCCTTCCAAAATATAAGTCTCTTTGACTTTTTTGGGACATAGAATTTGCTATGCATCTATGGATGTACCGAAAAACTCAAAACAACTTAAAATTTGGAATGGTGGGAGTACTAACCAAATGAAATGATGTAACACCCATTCAGCTCCATTTAATGCAGTGTCAATCTAAATTTATATTGATCTTCATGTTTAGTTCGAACAAGCTTCTTTTAATGCAGTGTAAATATGATTTTTTTTTTTTTTTTTTTTTATTGATCTAATGTAGTGAGGTCAAGTCATCAAGGTCACATCATGTAACCAAATAGTCTCATTGGAAAACATTTCTGCGTCAGAAGACAATCAAAAGCAATTACACTGACTGAATATACCATCCTGATTTCAAGACTTTCTCTGCTACAAAACATGATAGATAGAAATCAAAGAGAACATATACCCATGTCAACGAAACCAAAGTATCAAAGGTGACAGGATAACAGATGGGGCATAGAAGTACGAAATAACAAACAGATGGCAAAAGACACACTTTAATTGGACATAGGGGCAGTGCTTCAGTGAGGTCCACAAGGGCCGCCGTGCCCCTCAGTTTTTGCAAACTCCACTGGATGTACACACTATCAACTATTAACCTTTGGAAATACTCAATCTATCAATTGTAGTTCATTGTAGAGCCCCTGTTAGATTTACATGCAAGCTCCGCCCCTTATTGGACAATGACAAATTTCAAGGGGAAAAACCCAACCTGGCAAATGCGGAGGCGGCCGTGGTCAGCCTGGTGGGTGTGGGTGTAGGGCTTCCCAGGTCTCACTTCCACCCCTGTATCCATCAATCGGACAATTCATCACATGCCAGGCAGATAAAAGATGAAACAAAGTAAGTAAGGCTGGCAAACAAGGCAGGCAGCACGCTCACCCCAGAACGCCATGGCGGGGATGGATTGGGGATTCGGCGGGAGCCACAGGTCCAACGGATGCAACTCGCAACACCTGCATCCAATCCACGGGAATGATATGTTAGGCTGGACAAAACAATCGTATCAAGTAAGCGCAATCATCCGGGACGGGAGGCGGCGGACACGGCGCGCAGGGCGAGTGTGGCGGGGGTTTGCGAGTCGGCAGCTAGAGGCTAGGGTTGCGTAGGCAACGGAGGCCGGCAGGAATTGATACCTTGGCGTGGGTCGTAGCCCGGATGAGTCCCGGCGGAGATGGTCGCAGCGCCGCCGCCACCTGCTTCGGCGGGGCCGGAGGTGAAGAGGAGGGTTCGGCGGGATGGAAAGGAGGGGAGAAGAGGGGTTTATTGATGATGCCATTTGTGGGCTCCAAGGGCCTTTCCGCTTCGAGGGCAATAGTCGTTTCGTGGGCCGCCGCTTGTTTTTGTTTGGAAAAAGTCACTTTTCGGTCCCCCTAACTTTTTACTGAAAGTCAGATTTTGGTCCCTCAATTTCTAAAACCGGACAAAAGCGGGTCCCTCAACTTTTCAAACCGTGCAGATTTCGTCCCTCGGCGGGTTTAGATGGTGGTTTCGCTACAGTAACTCCGGTTTTGCTACAGTGAAGGTGGTTTCGGTTTTTTACCTTTTCTTATTTATTTCGGCTAAATCTTTCAAAATCATAGTAAATCATAGAAAATTCATAAAATAGAAAATCTAATTTTGTTGGACTCCACATAAGTAGAGCTACACAATAAATATATAATATGGTATACTTTAATATAAAAATTTTGCTATGAAGGTTTTGCCTTTTTCTTTTTATTTATTTCATCTCAATATTTAAAAAATCATAATAAATTATAAAAAATCATAAAATTGAAAAACCAATTTTGCTAGACTCCACATGAACATCTTTATACAATAAAGATATATAGGTGTACTATTTAATTTATTGGCGGGGATCCATCGATCGGGTTCACGGCTCGGCGTGCGTGCGTGCGCTTGGTCGCAAAGACAAAAACCTAGCTAACCTAACCTAGCTAAAGAGCCACAAGTAACTACGTACTGTGTTATTGCGCCTCATGTGGAGTCCAACAAAATTGAATTTTTTATTTTATAATTTTTCTGTAATTTACTATGATTTTTTAAAGATTGAGCTGAAATAAATAAAAAGAAAAAGGCAAAACCTTCTAGCAAAAACTTTGTACTAAAGTATACCATATTATATATTCATTGCGTAGCTCTACTCATGTGGAGTCCAACAAAATTGGATTTTCTATTTTATGAATTTTTACGTGATTTACTATGATTTTTAAAAGATTCGGCCGAAATAAATAAGAAAAGAAAAAAAAACGAAACCATGGCCACTTGTAGCAAAACCGAGTTATTGTAATGAAACCACCGTCCAAACCCACCGAGGGATGAAAATGCACGGTTTTAAAAGTTGAGGGACCCGTTTTGTCGGTTTTGGAGTTGAGGACCAAAATCGGACTTTCACAAAAAGTTGAGGGACTAGAATTAGACTTTTTTTTCCTTTTTGTTTTGTTTTTCATCATGGGCCTCTTTTTAAGCGGAAGCTAGGGCCCTTAGGCCTTGTTTGGGACTGCGATTTCAGCGGCGACGAAAAGCGAAGAATCCCGCCAAACGTCTCTTGAAGCTCATCTCTACCATATGTGGACGGCAGCTCATTTTTAACTGATGAAACACCGCTTATTCAGGAAGCAAGGGTATCGGCGATCATCTCCATCACGATTTTGAATATCGCACGACTGGTGGCCACGGAAACAAACAGGGCCTTATAAGCGTAACACGGCTCTTCTACGATTTTTCGTTGGCCAGTTCAAATCCTGCAATTCGCTATTGTGGGCGGGTAGCGAACATGTGTCATTTGGTGGGTTTAACACGCTTTTTTTTCATGGTAAAAGCAACACAGTCGCGGTCCCAAACAGGCCCTACACCAAAAAATCATATGAAAAAAGTCCACGTTATCTCTCAATGTTCGTGAATATCTGTTTTTCTCCCTAAACTCCAAAATCGAGCAAAACATCTCCTTCAACTTTTAAAACCAATTATTTACCTCCCTCACCTGATTATAAGTAGTTTTGAAAACGGTTTTGTGTTTGCTTTTTTATTTATTTCAATTGAATCTTTGAAAAAAAAAATACTAAACCAAACAAAATCATAAAATGAAAATTCCAATTTTCTTGTACTCCACGTGAGTAGGTATACACTTGTGAATATATAGTATGGTATGCTTTAATTAGCATAATTTTTTGTTATAGCTTTAGATCTATGCTTTCTATAATTGATTAGAATAATTCATAGCACAGTTTCTATGGTCCAATACATGTAGGGGGAGCTCATGCTACCAAAACCGAACTTATGATGTTTGTCCAATCCTATAATCATGAGCAAAATGTTTGGACAACCATGATAGGTTCAAAAATCTTTAATCATAAAATCTTTATGCGGGTTGTCATCAATTACCCAAAAAGGGGGAGATCGAAGATATCTAGTATAGTTTTAACTAATTGATGACATCATAGGACTAATCTCTCAATGCTAAGAGATTGATTTAGATTGGAGATTGGTCAAGCCAAGGGCGAAGCGTGGTGGTCATGATGGATGGATTGAGGTGATCCAAAAGATGATCAAGTGTTTGCTTGGTGTGAAATTGAGATCGAGATGATCAAAATGGGCTCAAGGCGAAGGTATATTTTTAGGGCCATTTTGATTTCAATCAAGACACCATAAATGGTATGAGTGGTTTAGGATCGATAGTCGGACTATAAAGAGGGGAAAACGTCGGAAACATCGATCCTCATGTGCCTCTAGGTTCAACGATCATAGCTCGGGGATTCAGCGTTTTGAGAAAAATGAAACATATATTTTCTATTGCGCGGATGCAATTTGTTGGTGAAAACATGTTATCCTTGGAGCACAAGTTGGTACACTTGTTGGCTAGCATGTATGAGTAAAGGTGGAGAAGTTAGCGGCGTCATCGCGTTGTAATACAAAGTTTTATGCGCGCCCGGGGACGCCCGGGGGCGTCCGGCGCATGGTGGCTCGGCGGTCCCGAGAACTGCGTGTCGGGCGTCCGGCGGTGGGCGTCGGGACGCCGGGCCGAGGGTTCAACATCCGGCGCATGTTAGGACATTGGCGAGGCCCTTTGCAACGTTCGCGTGCGTCGGCCGCTGTGGCAACATTCGGCGCCCTGGCTTCCAGCGTCCGGCGGTGGCGGCTCGTGACCATTCCCGGATTGCGTCGCGGAGCTGCGTCGGCAGCGTTCGGGCGGTGTTGGGCGCGTCGGCGCAGCGTCCATCCGGCGCACGTCCATCTTCGCGGCGCCAACGGTTATTTTCAAACGGTAACTTACACGTGGTGATCGTTGGAGCTCCGGACGCCATCGTGCCCGCCCTGGCGCCCCTCTCTGGCGCATCCGGTGTCCCCGCGGGAAAACAGTTTGAAGTTTGGTGTTCCCCACTTCTGTAAATAGATGGGTGGTCGGCACTCTCTTGGACATTTTGAATCATTCCATACACTTTGAGCTGAGAAAAAACTTACCCCTCTCTCCCCACTTGCTTGAGACCATAACTTTGAGAGATTGAGTGAGATTCAAGTGCATTGCTTTGTGAGATGCATTTAGAGGCACTTGAGGGTCGTCGTTGCTGGTGATTTCTTGTTACTCGGGGAGAGCACCACTCCCAGACTGGCTCGGTGATTGTTGAAGGCGTTGGGAAGAGAAGGTGATTGTTTTTGCCCACCTCTCGGTGATTGTAAGGGGTTCGTGATCTTCTACGTGTCGTTGAGTTAGCCCTCAATCGCGTGGTGTCAAGAGGGCCTAGAGAGGCAAGGCATGCACGCCACCTTGATCCACCGTTGAGACGGTCGACACAACCTGAGACTAGCTTGAGGGTGCTCAAGTGAACTCCGGGTGAACAAATCAAGTGTCATCTCTTGTGTTGATTGTTTCCCGGTGATTGGTTATCTTGCCTCGGCGTGTCGGTATAACTCCTCCTCTCTACCTCGCATTTACCGTTATATATCTTGTGCTTGTGTAGAATTGCTAGTTGAGTAGTTTGATAGAATTGTTTAGAGTAATCTAGTTTGTTCACCTAGTTGGTAAAGTAGTGACATAGCTAATTGAGTGGATTACATACTTTAGCAAAAAATTGTTGATAGGTGGCTTGCCGACAAGTAGAGCTAGTACAACCGTGTTTATCGCCTTGTGTTATTCTAACAAGTTGTTCTAGTGTTTTATAGAAATTTTATTAGGCTATTCAACCCCTCTAACCATTTAGAACCTTAGTATGACATCTCCAATCTGAGGGTGCACTGGCTGTTTATAAACCACAACCTTAGAATGCACACTCATGCAATAAACAGACAACATATAAAGTGCCATACAGGTAGCACCATCGATTTTCCCCGGACAATAGCAAAACAAAAGAGCTTCACATTTTACTAGAAACAAATTATTTATCCAAAAGTTCAAAAAATCACCAAAAGCTAGATAAAAGACTTATGATCGATGTCCAAAATGAGATCGTAGGATTACTAAACTCTTCGAACAACAAAACGACAGCAATCCACAAATTCGACCATAGCTTTTGTTATGTTCAACCTATGATGATACACTTACATTATTGGAAAGCTTATGAAAATTTCTATAGTTTTGTTTTGCACTGTTTCGCAAGATTCGAAATGTAGAAACGATTGTGGCTATCAACATGAAATTTAGTACTGTCGCAAATCAGATAGAAAAAATACGTTAAGAAGGAAGTGCAAGCAGGATGATCCCCTCTTGTTTTGCTGATGAACTACAGGCTCTCTTTCGACTTTTCTTTCAACTCTTTAACTTTTTCCTACACATGACTGTCCCCTACATGAAACGGCAAAACATTTGATCACACCTTCGTGATCATTTCACTCTTAAACTGGGCCTGTTAAGTCCCTTTATTTGTTCCTACTGAAGAACGACATGTTTTGGGCCTCAGCTCACACCAAGCATGCCCCTGCAACAGTTGTATTCCCCTGTTCCCTGTGATTTCGTCAATCGTGAGATTTGAAAAAAAAAAACACTAAAGAGGCATTTGTATAACAGGACACTACCAAAACTCTGATTGTAGTTCAAATGGTTACCAAATATGGTAAAGTTTGCAAACTTAATTTTTAAAGAGAAATCTGGCAAACTAAGAATTGCCGAGCAGAACAATGTACACCGCTTATTATGTGCTTTTGTAGTTATATTTCCTCCTGAGCTGAGAATCTGAGATCGACATTGTCGGCATGTATCAATCCAAATATTGAAGTGAAGGTGCGATCTGTCTCATCGATAGCAAACCAGCATCATGCCTAGAAACTACTACTACTCCACAGGTACTACTAGGATAGCATCGTTCCAACTGCATTTGTACATTGCCATATGTCACCTCCTCACCTTCTCTATACCACACGCACTATCATGTGAAAAAAAATAGCAAACAAACAATCCAGCACACCAAGTTTTTGGCGCCTCCTCCGCAGAAAACAAGCCCAAACATCTCAATCAACAAAGTCAACAGAAGCAACCGAGATCTAAGGCTGCTTGAGTTCCGTGATGCATTGTATGCATGCTACATATATCTTATCTCTCAGTTTTCTTTGAGATGCTATATATGCTTACAATATTCGAGTACATGTGTAGTATAGGACTAATTTGTACCATCAGTGATGTGATATGTACAAACACTTTATATATATGTTGTTCTTCAATCTAGTTTGTGAGGTTATTATACTATATATACATATATATACTAGCCAGTAATGAACAATAAAGGTATTTTAAGCATTTGTTTGACCTACATGGTGCGTACAAAATAAAGTACGAGGACAAATTAACAGTCTTTATAGACAGTGACAATTACCTGTGTATTTATTTCAAGTCATTTTCAAGAAAAGGAGAAACATGTATTTATGTACGATTGAGAAATTTATTTCTGAGGTTCTAGTGCCGGCCATCGGCGTGTGCTGGTTGACAATATAGGACGGCTGATATTTTTCCCAGCAATTTCACCATCGCACGTACGGCTTCTCTTGATTGGATGGTAGTAGTAGTTAATAGGATAGTAGTAGTTAATAGGATCCACAAACACTTTCAGGGTATCAAACATAAGACTGAATGTCTTAATCAACTTCTTACGTATTTATTTCAAAAAAAAATATGAACCTATGTATTTAATTTTTGTTTGTTGTACGACACCAAGTAGAGCCGTGTGCGTAGAGGAGGAGATGATCAGCAGGTCCATTGCTTGCTAATCATGCTCTCATGTTCAGTAGACTAGTTGTCGATCAGTACTCAATAGAAGCTAGGAGTATTACTAGTAGTGGTTGATGATGGTTGGTGGCCAAATTTCAGAATTCTTGGACAAAATTACATGCAGGGAATGCATGATAGTATTACATGTTGCTGTCTCCATATGACACAAACACTGGACAAATCACTTGAAAGGGAGATGCATAGAGAGTTGTTAGGAGCTAGCCAGTAGTACTACTACCTTCTAGAATGTACATGGTGTCAAGAATAAAGAAAAACAACACTAAATGAAAACAAGTAAACTTCAACGCAATCCATGAATCAGTGTATTATATCTCTTCCTCTAGAGGGTATCTATATATGGTAATGAGGTGTGGTTATCTTGTTCATGGACCGTCGGATCAACACCTCTGCTGGTTCCTCTATTTGCATAGTCCTCTGCTACTAAGTATTTTGTTTTTGTTTCATAGGTACCTTTTTTTTTTTTTTTTTTTTTTGAGACCACGCCGTTCTTGCGTTTTTCATTAAGCGAGAATAAAGTTCAAACAACAAGACACCATGGTAACCAAACAATTACGAGGTGAAACCTAACACTACTTTTGGATTTAAAAAGCGAGGGGGTTTACATTTGGACTACTTTGCGACAAGGCGACCGCCGTAAGCAAGGCTAGGCGACCTCCTCGTCGAGGCCCTCCAAGTTGAGGTCCATGGCGGAGAGGTCGAACTGTCCGTCAAGAAGCTTCTCGAACGGCGCCGCTTAGCCGACGGCATACCACCCGGAAGGCGTTTACGACCACCTCCTCCCGCGGCGGTGGCGCCTCCCCAGCCCGGCACCTCCTCTCCCAGCTTCCGAAGCAAAAGCATGCGGGCCTGCAAAGTCACATTAGCGGCCCTTGGGCGCGGCGATCACGCTCAACTGCGGCCCGCGTAATGCATGGAGGCCGGAGGCGCTGGCCGACGGAGACGCGGTCCCGACTTGATCAGTGGCGAATCTAGCGGTACACACACCGGATCCTCAATCTCTTGCTGCCGGGACCTCAGGCACAGCGGGCGAGGAGAATCTCATCTCTGGCCGACACCGGTGGTAGGTCCGAGGAGTAGCGACGCCACGTCCCGCATCGAAGGGCGTCCCGGGCGTTGGCGATGGACTAGGGGTCGCGTACTCCGCCACAATATCGCCGACCATACCGGTGCATCGGGACGCGGCGCCGGGGGGCGCGTCGTCGCGGACGCGGCGCGGAGCATACGGCTACAAGCTCGCCAAGCATTGGGTCCCCACGAGCGGGGGACTCCGCGCGCCGCGACGCGGCGCTCGGCTCCAACGGGTCGGCGCCACCCGCTGCGTTGTAAGGCCATCGGCCGGTCGAGCCGAACGTCGGCTGCAAAGTCGATACGCCCGAGGAGTCGGACAAAGGATCTATCCGGACGAGCAAGGAAGCCACCTCCCGAGAGCACCTCGACCCGGCTGACGTCGGCGGCGCCTCGCAGAATCGGAACGGGCCGTTCGCAGGGCATGACTCCGCGACCGGCCCGGCCAGCGGGGTGGGCGATGATGCCGGCTTGCGGTCCTTGCCGGTGCTTCTTGCCAGCAAAGAAGGCAGCGTGAAGGGCCGCACCGTGCTGCAACGTGATCGTCGGCCGCCAGTTGAAGCGAGGCCAGAGAAGGCGGCATCGGCCGCTTCTGACGCAGGTGAGGCGTGGCGACGGCGGCGGCTACGCCGCTGCAGTGAACCCATCCGCGTCAGCGGGGCGGAGAGGCGGGCTCACGTTAACGCGATCGCCGCTAGGCGGCGGAGCCTGACGGTCGCGCGGAGGCGCCGGGTGCGAGGGACACGCCGGAGGCGGGTCGCGGACCGAGCGTAAGGGTCGCGGGCACGGCGATAGCTCGGGGTCACCCGGCGGTCTTCCGGACAAAGCGCGGCGATACGCCCGGCACCCACTCGCGACCTCTGCGGCGATGGGGCCAGCAACGGCGAAGCGGCGCCCGACGCGGCTGCGGCGGGGCCGACCACATCCCCACCGGTGACACCACGGTGGTGGTGGCACCGAGGCCACGGGGAGCGGAGTCGAACCGGAGCGCGGGTCACCCGAGGCGGGGGAGCCGGATGGCAAGGCAGCGCCCGGCGTCGGTGGAAGTGGCCTCGGCTCGACGACCTCATCTTTTCGTCATCCGGCTCGAGAGAAGTTGTCCACCCACCGCATCTCCTTGGATCTTCCGGCGAAGGGGAAATATGGTGCACGCAACGGGGAAGGGTCTCGCCGCCGCGGCCGCTGGAGACCACCTCTAGCGGGGGCATGGACGAGGGAGGGCGACCGGCCGTGGGCTGCAGCACAGCCGTGGAAGTGGCGTCCGACTCCCGAAGCCGGCGTGGCGCTGGTGGCGAGGGCGTCCTCAGCGCCGCGGCCCTCGCCCGAGCGGCACCCGTGGCGACGATTTGGGCGCCACGGCGTCGCTGAGCGAGCCGGGGGGCGGAAGGGCGCACGAGGGAGATGTCCAACCCCGACGCCGAGGAGCCCGACGCGAACCGGGTGCCGAGGCCGAGGGTGATGGCCGACGGCGACTTCGGCTACAGTGCGCGGTGCCGGGCGACCGTGGAGCTGGGGGCTGGTGACGGCGAGGTCCGACGGCGCCGACGAAAGCAACCAGGAGCCGCACAGGGTCGCCCCAACCTCCCCGCGATGCAGCGGTGGTTGCACGGGAGGCCCCCGCCGGCGGGTGGCAGCAGCTGAAGCGCATAACGCCCGGCGAGGCCGCCATGGGTGCCCGTGGTGGCGGCGAGGCAGAGAGGCCTCCGGCGGGCTGGAGGTCGAAGAACACCCCATGGAGCGGTAGATCCGGGAGGTGGGGGAAGCCAGAGGTGGTGCTGGATTGAGGAAGAGGGGCTGGGCGGGGGGAGATCGGCGTGGGGATGGAAGCGCCGCCGCCGCCGTCGCCCAGGGGGGCGGTCGGGAGGTAACGGCTCGAGCGGGTCCATCCTCTCCCTCTCCTGTCCGATGCTTAGCATGCATTGTTTCATAGGTACCTCATTTTGTATAAATGTACCAGATTGGTGAGAGCATCATGTTATTTTTTCTTTTATCCGTTTCAGTGCAGCAAGCACATTGCTTGCCTGAACTTGGAGAGACCATTACCCTAAACAAACAAAGCTCTCCTTGTGTCATTTGCTCATAGATGCAGTGAACAAATCATTCATCCAACAGTACATATTTAACTCAACTAATTTGACTTCAGGTATGGAAGGTTTTGGATCACATTTGTTTTCTTGTTGGTTTCTTAGCATTGAGATGTCCTACTGTTACCTTTATATATGGTGCTGAATTGAAAAATATATCTTGTAGCCATTATCCTTCCATGAAGAGTCTGTTAATCAAGTTTCTTCAAGTGCTGTTGTGTTGTCCATTATCAATTTGATGCAGTCTAGCTAGTATTAAGGAATTCTTGTGCATATATAGTGCTTGTTTAATACACAAAGATTTAGTACTTTGTAAGACGTATATACCTAGCTTTATCCAATTGGAATACAGAGTTAAGAGTCTCAAGTTATATTATTAAGTAGCTAGGGGACATTGAGCAACGTGTTGCATGCTGACATACAGCCAAGTAAGATTTGAAATAGTACCTACGGTGAAATTTTAAATTTACAGAATGTCTTGGTTTGCACATTAATTGTGGTGGAGTAGATAAGAGGGAAAGGTCCAAAGCTACTGCCATTTTCCCCATCCCCTATAATTAACTAGTAGGCTAGGAGTGCTAGCTTCTAGACAATAATGTAATAAGTAATTAAAATATTTTGAGTTAAAAAAGGTTAGTCTTAGATCCTTGTTTCAAGACATACACAACTTACAAGGTCCTGATCTTGGATGTATGCACCTATTGTATTGGAAAAAAGAGGAGAAAAGGGGAGTCCTTGCTTTGTTTCATGCCCAAGGAGCCATCTCTGGCTGCTTGCACAGGGCTCAACCATATGGGGGGCTCTAAATTCATGCATTTTGATGGATCTGTCACCTGGAGCCTCAACATTTCAGCCAGCCTCAGTCAGTCAGTATACAAACAAACGCATACGCCCCTATACAAAGCCAAACAGAACGTGTCCAATGGGGAAAAGGGCCGTTTGGGAGGTTCCCCTGAGACCCCTTCCCTAAAATCCTAATAACAATGGTTATTTGTGCATAAATTTGTCTTACTAAATAAATTGCGTTGAGTCTTGAAACAAACATGAACGAGTGGAGTAATTTTAAATTCCATTGACTTGATTAACTTGTTCCATACTTCTTACAAGACACTATATACAGTGAATTTTTACAGCACTAGGAGTAACTGTCCGATGAATAGTGCCCTTCCACAATATCTTTGAGTATGCATAATAAAGATCCTTATTTAAAACCTTCAGATGCACTCATCCCTACTAATAAGAGAAATAAAAAGGAGTGACAATCTTGTCTCAAGTGTCCTCAGAATGGGGAAAAGGTGATGATGGATTGCATCGGAGAAGCAATCCCCTGTGCAGCAAGCTTGCACACCAATTGCAATAAACAAAAAAGCCTGCGCAACCAAATGCTTCCACATAACCAAAACATTAAGAAATGGTTGCAGATATCAAGGCCTCAATCCCCCTTCTTCCCAGGGTGTTGTCTACACTCTGTGGCACCAACTCCATGGATCAAAAGGTACAATGGTGCGGCTGTTTATAAATGGTATGACTATATAGTGTTTAGGAAAAGGGGATTAGAAACAAGTGAGACTAGCTGCATTCTTCCTCTTGCAGCCACTTGCTATTTCCCTTCCTTGCATTGTCTGCCGGCCAAGGCACACGGCCGGCGCTAGAACGTACTAGCAACAAGGTGGGTGCTATAGACATATACCGCGCAAATTAAACCTCCTAGATCACTATTTTATTTCAGGATTTATTGATCCAGATTTGTATTAGGTTTGTGCCTTGTAGAAATACTCCTAGATTTTTGTGTTAGCATATACTATAGAGGCAGATGTCTACCCTTAAGAAAAAGCCTTGCAGTGGTTATTCCCATTAACAGTATGACAACTTTATTTATTATATATAGGAAGAAATAAAAGTTGTTGTCTTTTTTGATCATGGACACACTAGCTACTAGAAATAATGGTGGGCGGGCGGCGGCATCCCACAATGAGGTCAGATGAATTCAACAATTTGATTGGAGTGATTAAAAATGGGCCGGCTATTTAAAAAGGTTCCTAAAATTTATGTTTGTGCGAGTGAGAAATTAAAATTCAAAACATTGAGCTCACATGCATGCATGTATTTCAGATGGGATATTTATATACATACAGTAGTAGTATATATGAGTCCGTGGCTGGGACGCAACTCCAACGCATGTGTGTAGCTTGACGTTGAAGAATGGGCGTACGTGTGATAATAATGTCATTAGCTTAGGTGTATAAAATTCGGCCACCAAACATATATACCCGAACCGACTGAGTCACCCGTCCATAAACAAACATTTGACGGTGCAACATGCTGTACCCAATTAGCTATCATACATGCACCTCTCCTCTTCCTTTTGTTTTTTGTTTTTTTGGGTTAAATTCCCAGTCGAATGAAAATGCATTCATGCATGCTTGCTTCGTTTGCAAATTATAAACCATTCATTCATATCATCATGGTATATATATAGTACTACTGTACGTACACACCAAACTAACAATTTGAAAGATCCTAAATAAAACAAGTTGAATTTGTTTTCATAAAACAAAAAACCTGAAGAGATGCATCCAGCTGCAGATGGGCGCTAGCTGCTACAGATGAATTTGCGGGCGCTGTCGCGTGACGACTGACGCGCTCGAATGCCGGCGTTTGTCGCCGTCGCCGCCCATCACGCACCACCCGGCCGATCGACGGCGACCTCCCCTCCGTCGGATCCGGACGAGGGACGCTCCATCGCCCCTTTCTTCTCTACCACCGCCATCTGTACTTCATTTTCTCAGCACGGCCGGCAGCTCGAGCAACCGACGGATCGGGGCATGTGCATGTGCGCACCTCCGCTACGCCAGCTTACAATTACAACTATTTGGGTGTTGTTGGGGGATCCATCTGTATTTGATGGGACGAGGACGAGCAACATCATTTTTTTTCATTTTGGATGTTGCCAACTGCCGCGGCCGGCGTACGTGCACATCTATCCATCTTTGACTACATACAATATATACCCCCAAAAAAGAGAAATTATTTATGCGTGTTTTCGAATGATATCATCAAATTGGCACGGAATTTCATATGTGTATATACATGGATGTGGATGACATAAACATATGTGACGATCAACGGTTTTATAAGTGCCATTATTGAGTCTATATATCGTCAGCCACGTTAGCGCAAACATTAAACAAAACACACACATATGGCTATGTTAAATCTCTTGGCTAGCTTGGTTTACGAATCTGATTATTTTATGGAAACCGTTGTGGGAGACACCCGTGCGTGAAGGGTTTGATCCGAGAGAGTAGGTAATAAGCATGCTGCAAGCATGATTAGTGTTTGCTTTTCATTGCCTCATCGTTTGCTTGCAAGCCGTTCTCACGTACCCAACTTGCACGCTTGCTGCTAATAATGAAATATTTATATGTAAAGAAGATAAAAGACTAATGGCTTGTCACCTCAAATGCAGAAAGACGACTTGGAGGAAGGAAAAAAAAACAATAAACTTTTGCTTGGATAGATGATGATACATATATGCATCAATCAACAGCTAATAATATATAGATACTAGTCTCTTGTTTGTCGGGTGACGATGCATGATAATGAGGCTTGTATATATAGATGTAGCATGCGCTGGAAGACGTTGGGAGATCCATTTTGGTTCTGGAGATATCTCTCCTCGATGGACATCTGGAAGACGTACGTCTGTAAACCCATATGATGCATTCTTGTTCTTTGTCAATGATTTAGGAACCATTTTTGGTTAACCTTGCGTGGAGGCATGCACTAATGCATACATACTCCATCTGTCCCATAATGAGTAGTATCGTTATGGAATTTTTGCTAGTTAAAATTTCTTAAATTCGACCAAGTTTGTATAAATAAGTTTATTAAGGAATATATTTGAACAATTTATCTAATGTGGTAACATAAATTTTAATATCTTCTTTTTATATATTTAGTCAAAAAGTTGAAAAAAATATTTGAATTCTTCGAAATGAGAATAGTATTTTCTATGTGGCAGAAGAGTATATGTTGAGTCTTGCAAACTCACAACTTCTTCCATTTATTTATTCTAGTCTAGAAAAAATAGCTTGTTCTTCTTTCAGCGGTAGATAACATGCACGCTAGAATTTCTTCCAATTTTTGGGACTTTGCACAAAAAGAAAAAGAAATATTTAAGGCCTATGAAAAAAAAAAGTGTACTAGTGTATATGAAACTTGGTAGATTCCTCATGCGTTGCCATGGGAATTTAATGTTAGTTTTGGGTGACCATCGATGAATGAAAGAGATATAAAATATGAGTTATTTTATAAGAAGTGCAAACACATAAACCTTAAGGGTTTTAGGCATCAAGAAAGCATTACCCCAGCGTGTTTCCGGAAAATTGCCAATGATTTAGAATAAAATTATTTATAAAAAGATAAACAATTACTCCCTCCAAATTTGGTATTAGAAGTCGCTTTTTTGGACAAGGTTTTGGTCAAACATTGGGAATATAAATCATCAATAACTTTTAAGTTATTGAGTTTATAAATATGAAAATTATATGAATAGATTTGTCTTAAAAATACTTTGATGAAAGTATACATATATCACATTTTTATAAATATTTTTTTATAATAATAAGAGGTCAAAGTTGTGTTTTGGAGACCGTGTCATTTGTCCTAAACGACTTCTAATACCAGCCCGGAGGGAGTATAAGTCAATGTTAATGGACGATGTGGCATAATGCTATTAGTGGATAGTGGATGATGATGTGTCTTGCTCACATGTACTATACCATAATTGCAAATGCTAGTTCATCCGATAATGGACTAATGAGGTTGAAAAACTTGTATGTTGGGAGAAATAACTAATGGGGTTTAGCTTTATAAGATAACAAGATAAGATGTAGTGTTTCGTATTTACATTCACACTGAACTTGTACCTAGGCTTTTTACCTTGGCCCATCCTTGAAAACATTTGTTTCCAACGCAGCATGGAAGGTCAAGGTCAAAATTATTCTAAGCACGTACTGGTCATTGCATTGTTGTCTCCTTAAAATTGCAAAACCTAACCTCTCATATAAATATGCAATTATGAAGATAATCTGAAGTTACATCCGAGTCGTTGGTGAGAAAGCGAGCGAGCTGCTGTCATTCCACACGTGGAAAGAGCCGTGTGCCTGGCCCTGACACACCAACGGCAGTTTGTTGGCTAGCCTTGTCTTTCCCTGAGCAGCGGGACCCACAAGCGAACTCCGTTCTGTTGCAGATCTCTGGTTGTTCCGGGTGGGCCCCGTGGAAGGTCTTTCCGTTCGTCGAGACACGCACCCGTGCGGGTCCAGCTGTGTGCGTGACGCTGGTTGCTGGCTTATCTTTAGTTTGTCATTTACGTTCAAATGTCTAGACAGCCCCCACGAATATAGAATTATAATATAATAAAGTAGAAGTACTTACTCATCAACGACTATAGATGCAGTTTATAGGAAATTAGTACACCTCGTGTCATTCTCAAATACTTTTATGGGCCCTTAAGGGAATTTTTTAGCACTAACAATATTCTGGTTCCGGGTACACTGTACATTAATTGTCGTTGCAAACATATCACTGAATAAATGTTACTTTAGAACTGCATGAACACTTATCCAGATGCAGATGGTTATATATTGTACACACGCTTACCTCTATAACTGCATGAACACTTATCTAGTTATCCTATCTATACTACAAAAGATTTAACACCGTAAATATTTCATTCGATAAATACAACTTTTTCTGCAAACTTATGTTCATATACACTACTACAAAAATAAGAGACAATGTCCAATGTCCAATCATTAACGGAGACGTTCAAAAATTCAATTGTCGCCTAAAATACATAAGCGGTTTAGAGAGTTCTGGTGTGGTGTCATAGGCAAAGGGAGGTTGGTACGCGTAAGAGAGTGTCATTGCGGTGCCATGGGGGTAGCTAGCGTGAGCGGCGAGTGAGTAGCAACTCGGTGCTACCGACGAAGCTGGATGAAAAGGCATCGACACATCATGGGGAGGTACCAACATGGGTGGGAAGGAGAACAACATCGCAGATGTGAGATGTTGTTGGTGAAGATGCATACATATAGATGGTAGAGATGCATACAAATATATGGTAGAGATGCACATTGATAGAGAAGAAGATTGCCTAACTGTTAGATGCGTCCATGTGGTGCCTAACAGACCTGTCATCCTATTTATCCCAGGCAAAAAATAAAAAATAAAAAAAATGGAATTGTTCTATCCTAAAACAGCTAGAATAGAACCACCCTATCCTGCCTTGCTCTCAAACCAATAGATCCTTAGAATGCACACATCTATCAATAGAATCACCCTATCCTACCTTGCCAAGGTAAATAAATTCCCTTGGCTGTCTCACGTCGAAAGCATAGGTCTAAGGACCGCCCACTCATAGGGCAATAGTACTGCTGTGTATCGACGGGGCATGGCGCTCGAGGATTTCCTCAGGCCATGTAAGTGGATTTCTATTTGCCTATGTGAGATGTCTTCTACCTTAAGAGGGGTCGGTGGAGGGAAGTCTTCCCCGCAACCGAAGTTTTTAAATTAAACTGTAGAACATCACTGTTTACATACTCCATCTATTCATGAATATACAATTCTCATAGTTTTCTTAGATTGATATTTTTTTAAAAAAAAAGAATTGACCAAATTTCTTTGAAAAACATATCAAGACCTACTACACTAAACAAATATTATTAGATACATTATAATCTGTATCTATATTTTCATAATGTGCTCTTATTATAATATTTGTTCTTTTAATATGAACTTGGTCAGAAATAAAAAAAAAAAGTTTTACTTATTATAAGCCAATTCTAGGAATTTATTTATTTAGGACAGAAATAGTTGTTTACGGTAGTACATACGGAGTACTGTGTTATTTACAGCAGTATAAGTTGTCGGAAACAGCTATGTTGTATTTGTACTGCAGTTAAAAGATGTTCACAGCTGTAACATACTCCCCACGCAGTACGTAGCATGCGACTGCCATGTGCCTAATTGTGGTCAAACGTTTGAATACTTCCAGTAATACCAAACGCATACGCTTCCCATGCTACACAACAAAATCAGAAACAATAAATCAGGGCTAAGATATATGATTATATGGTGATTTAGTGGCAGCAAATTGCATCAAAGCTCTCTAATCACATGAACATTATATATCAAGCGTCCTAGAATGTGATAAGGGAGTGTATTCGCGGCAGTAGACTGAAGTTTTGTTTGGGCGTTAGTCACCTACCTGAGCCACAGGATCCTGATCTAATGCTGAGGTCGCGTTCTTTTTCCTGCCGGCAGCATCCAGACCCAGTTCCTGTGCATTAGTCTCTTGCAGATTCGTCCTGCTCCTCGGTCGTCATTGTCCTCGCTGGGGAAGATGAACAGCACAGGGCTGGGCGTGTGTGTGGGCACGGGTGATTGACGCCTATGCAGAATATGATGCGCATTATTGGTTGTTTCTTTTATGTTTTTTTTCTCGAAACCATGCATATTGCACATCTTGCATTAAGAGAAGTTAGAATTTTTTACACGAAGCACGGTGCAGCCAAAACATTTGGCTGGACCGTACAAAGGCACACATTACACAAGTCGCCGGCTCGAACGGCGTTGCTTCGGTCGGTGTACTAGGTAAGGACACAATTTTGCTCTAAAGGGTGGAGGCTGGATGCTTCGAATGCTACCTTCCCTGCGCCGCGGCGATCACATGCACGAGGCCGCTATACCCTGCAGCGATCCACTCGTCGGGCCTCTGCACGGATGGCTAGCAAGAGCTCCCCCCGGCGCGCGTGATCTTTGTCAAACATCCTCGGTTGCGCTTCTCCCAAATCTCTCAAGAAACCAACAAGACCAAGGAATCAAAACCCTTACTTAACACCTTTGTCACCTGCTTCCTGGCTCCTAGCCACCAAAGCACAAGGGAGTCCGTCGCAGTAGCGCAAAGGCGGTCAAGGTCAGCCGGTAGAAGAACACGGTGCCACACCTCTCTCGTGTACACACAAGCTGCAAGTAGGTGGTCCGCCGTCTCTTCAAGCTGCAAACAAAGGATGCAATCTCCGCTCCGCTGAAGTCTATGGCGCTTACGGTGCTCCGTCGTCCGAGGCGCCCGTCGTGGAGGCCTAGCCAAGAAAGAAGAACTTGACCTTGGACGATTGTTTCTTTTATGTAATATCGACCTATTGTCGGGATGGTCCAACTACGACTATGTTACCTTGAGCTCCTACGACACTCGCATCATTTATCTCATACAATGATACACAAATCTTTTGTGTATTTAAAAAAAAATTATGACAGGGATTAACGCCTTGATATTAAAGAATCCACAAAATGATTGCGATCGGTCGTTGTCATTTGATTTCCCTAAAACCAAATGTGTGCCTTATGTGCTTTTCTCTCTACCAATGTGATAAATAATTAGAATAGAAGTTTTACAGTTGTTGCAAAAAAAAAAAAAAAAAATAAGGCTAAAAAAAAGGGAGGAAAATGAGGTGGCAACAAGGTAATGAAACCCTCTTTTTATATGCATATGACACCTCTTTTAAGGCTACATGTTCAATGACTTCTCCCAAGATTTCTCTCAATAAAAAGCATTCAGCGTTTAATAAAGAACTATCAAAATGTCGTCATGTTCTAATAATTAACACATCGTTGAGCGGTAATTTGTTTGTGAATCCATCCATGTTTACATTTTGAAATAACACTGCCATAGTGGTGATAGATTTGCACCATGGATTAACTATTTCATGGCATAAGCAAATAACCAATCTGGGTGTAAAGAGTGTACACCATCATAAGAATAGAAGCAAACAATTTTAAAGGTGTGGTCACATGCTAGTAAAAAATGTAGCAGTGATGTAAAGAAACCAAGGACGACACAACATAAATGGAACTAGAGAAATGCCATGATGCATTAAATAGGCTGGGTGCAATTCTTTTCCGGCCGGCAGAGACACCCACCGGAGCAACGTAGGAATAATAAATGGCATGTGAAGATATCAAATTTTCAGGCTTGGCCACAGCTTGTTCAGCTTTTTTTGTGTGTGTGTGTGTGAATGCTTCATCAATTCCTGCTGCCTTCCTGGACTTTTCTCATACTCCTATAGTGCAACGGACTTATAGTAAAGGTTTCAAACAAGTTGCATGTTAATAATACCTAGCGATGGAAGCCAATTGTGTGTTGATGTATTAGGTCAACATATCAAATTTAGGAGTGTCTTGTTATCTGTAACTGATTTTATGTGGTTTAATCTGTCATATTTTTTATATAAATGCAACCTGTAGTTATAAAACCCGTTTAAGTGATAGTTGCAGCACAAATCCTAAAGCACAATCAAACATTCAGAAATATGATAGACTTAGTAAAAAGTTTCAAAAGATAGATAGCATTTTATAAGGTTTTTACCTAGCTAAAAGAATACATATATTTTTATAATAATTATTATTTCTTAGTTTTTTGCGACTATAAGGTTTGTAATAATACTTAGTTAAAGAGGATTCAGAGGAAGAAGGGAGCTGAAGATTATACATCAAACCCTCTTTTGCTTTTTTTCTCACGTCACATGCTGTCAAAACTAAAGAAACCTAATCTTGACTTCCAAAGCTCCCTACTCGCTGGAGTCAAGATAATTAACAAGCCCATAGCTGCCTTTTAGGCCTTATCTTTATACTCCACCACCATACAGTAAGAACATCAACATGTGACTCCAATTTGTGACCGTAGGGTTAGATGCTCAGGACTCTTTTATGAGCCGTAACTTTTCTTTGTTTATGGAGAAATTGAGCTGTAATTAGAGGAACCGTCCAAACATCTTTAGTGGCTCCATAGTAACTTTTCATATATGCCTAGCTTAATAGATACACACACCTAGCTATTGCTTCTTTCTTTAATGTTTTGAAAGCGTTTAAGTCATTAACTGGAACATGGTTCTATACTTCTTTTTAGCATAAGCTTAGTAAATTTCACTTAACTTTGTTCAAACTATATATATTATTATTAATAAAAAATCATCTTTCTGTAACGTGTTTACAGTTTAAGGACGACAGTACATGTATGAAAGTATGAGACAATCAAATTAATATTAGACAAGAGATAAAAGAACCAGGAAGAATGAGCAAACTTAGCTTAGCTATCAAGCATTTTCACGGTGGTAATAAAACTAAGTATAAACTTTTAACTTTTTTGGGTGTTAATAATGCGGGAAGCCTTTCTTGAAAGAATGAAACAAATTTTGCAGATGCCCCAATGATATCATGTTATTGTTCCTCTAAAAGTGACAAAATGGAGCCGCCCTAAACCCTAGGGGCGCCGCCGCCTCGGCTCCGTGTCCACCACCGCTGGTCCCGTCCCTTCTCCTCGCATCACGCAGGGGTTGAAGGGAGTGGGGATCCATCGTTTTTAATAAGTTTTTTCTCTAGTAGATCGAGTCTTCAAGGTTCAAGGTTTCTCCGGGGAGATCCAATCGAAGAGATTGGCCCACGGCGTAAGGCATCGTCAAGATCATCGATGGAGCAATGGAGCATGTCGTTCCTCCCCGGTGATGGCGGGGCGAAGACATCACCATTGATGGAGAATAAGGTACTCCGGCCCTTCCTTTGTCTCACTATGGTTCTATGGCGATGGGCTAGTGAGATTTAGTTTTCCAACGATATCTATACGGATGTCGGTTGGACTTGTGTTCTCTCATGACAAATCTGGTGAAGGCAACGGCGATGAGTTTGACGATGTAATCGGGCGGCGCCAATTTCATTATGTTTGCATGTGGAGTTTTAGCAGTTTATTCCTCTTTTGCAAAAGTGATGGGTATGAGGATGACGATGGTGGATGGTGAGATGGCCCTGTTGTTCAGATCGGAGCTTGCGTCCGTGGCATATCCGTTTGGGATGGTTGAAAGGTCCTAAATGGCTAGGGGGGGGGAGGGGGGTGAATAGCCTAATAAAATTTTCTACAAAACACTAGACAAACTTGTTAGAATAACAAAAGGCGATAAACGCGTTTGCTCTAGCTCTACTTGTCGGCAAAGCCTCCTATTGACAATTCTAGTTGCTATGATCTCTAGTTCACACACAAAGGCTAAGTCACTACTTTACCAACTAGGTGAACAAGCTAGATTACTCTAAACAAGTCTAAGCAACTAAGCAATTCTACTCAAACTACACTAGCACAATATATATGAAAGTAATGCAAGTGTGTAGAAGTGATATACCACAATGTCGAGGCTAGTCAATCCAATCACCGGGGATGTTGTCACAATATGAATAATGAATCCAAATGCCAAGAGACAACAATCACAATGGAGAGACACAATGATTTACCCCGAAGTTCACTTGAGCACCCTCAAGCTACGTCTCCGTTTGTGTCGACCTTCTCGCGTGTGGGTCAAGGTGGAGCTCACTCCCAAGCCAAATGCCTTTAGGCTTCTTGAACCCAAAGCAAATGAGAGGTACTCACCGACACGAGCAATGTATTATCTTGCAATTCGTCGTCTCGACGAGGATGCACGGTCCTCTCACAAATCACCGGAGGTGGCCAAGAACATTCACCTTCTCTTGCCAACGCCTCCACCAATCACCAAGCCGGCTAGGAGTGGTGCTCTCCAAGAGCAACAAGAAAACCACCGGCTCACAACGATCCTCAAGTGCCACTAGATGCAAAGATCAAAGCAAGTGCACTTGAATCATCTCAACTCACTAGAATGGATGCTCTCAAGCAAAGGAGTGAGGAGGAGGATGAGTGCTCAGCTCTAGAGGTGTTAGGAATGATTTCAAATGTCCAAGTGACCTCCCATGGCCGGCCAAAGGGGTATAAATAGGCTCTACCTAAAAATGGAGCCGTTGGGGAGAAACATGCAATTCCTGCGGGCCGACCAGACGCGCCGACCGGACTCATGCATGAGTCCGGTCAGAACCGACAAACCCAACCAGCCAAAAATAGAACCCCTTCGCATGCGTCCAGTCAGGGAATCATGCGTCGGTCATGCTTCCGGTGCATGCATCCGGTCACTCCTCGCCAAGACCTCAAAAACATGCTCTCAGTAAATTGCGACCGGAACCACTCACCGGAGCGCCCGGTCGGATCTGCATGCTTCCGGTCGCTGGTCCGGTCACCGCGATCCGGCCGCCCTCTGAGCCGCGAAATTCTGTCGTTGTGTTGCCGTTTCTTCGCCTTTGCTCCAAACCGACTTCCGTCACTTGATTCTTGTTGCCGACACGTCGAAGAACACCCCGACACCATGTGTTAGCATTTTAAAAACATTTCCCATCAAGTACGGAGTTAGCTCTCTAGGTTAGAATGCATGCAAATGATTTTGAACCTAGAGGCACATGAGGATCGATATGTACGATAGTTTTCCCCTCTTTATAGTACGGTTTATCGATCCTATAATCACTCACACCCTCTATGGTGTCTTGAGTGTAAAATCAAAATGGCCCTATGGATATACCTTTGCCTTGAGCCCATTTTTGATCCTCGATCCACTCCAAGTCATGCACTTGATCATCATTTGAATCATCTCGATCCATCCACCATGACCATCATGCACAAACCTTGGCTTGACCAATCTCCAACTAAAACAAACACTTAGCATAGAGAGATTAGTCCTAAGGATGTCACTAATTAGCCAAAACCAATCTAGAGATCTTCAATGGTGATCCTAGATGGTGGAATTTATGGTTTTTCAAGGTTCCTTGTCTCCAATCAATAGAGGTGGAGTAGTTTGGTTTACTTTTGTAACGAGAGGATGTAACTTGCTTTAGTATCAATAGAATTTTTCCTTATCACAAAAAAAAAAAAGTTGACAAAATGGATTGGTAGCTTGATTTCTGACGATGCCACTTGAAGGTTTTGTTCCTTACGATTGTCTCATATGTCTTTTTTATTTGTAGTTGATTTCGTCTTCCTAACCAGGCCTAAAAATTGATTTACAAAGATGGTTGCTTTAATAAATTGTGCATAGATATTAAACTTAGCTATTTTTAGGGATGATGGACATGAGAATAACTACCCCTTAAAACTATTTTAGAAGCATCTTCTTATGTCAACCACCATTAAAAAGTAAGTGTATTTCTATATAGGTGGTTGGCTAAATCAATCACCCTTCAAAATCAAATTTTAGACCCTTGAAAATACTAGTTGTAAAACAAATAACTTAATACAAAATTATAAGGTTTGAGATATTTTAGGTGGCCAAATTTATATTTTAAATTCTTAAAATTTGAAATTCTCAAAATTACCCTATGCCAAATTTTTAGTGTTCGATGAGGTCTAGAGCTTTTACGGTTGAAACTTTTTTTTCATTTGACATCGTTTTAGGACAAAAATATTAAATACAACATTTATAGGTTATACAAAAAAATATAGCATCATATATTTGCTCATAAGGGACTGTGCTACTGTGGTAGGACGGGTTGCACAAGGTAGCATGTTCTTCTAATTGAATCTTGGTGGGTGCAATTGTACAAAAAAAAATTATCACATTAATACTTACAACTATGCGATAGGCCCTCGCAAGAAGATAAAAATATGTTTTTCATCCTCGGACAAGACAAATATTTCTCATTTTTAACCTAATTTTGTGTATTTTTAAATATTTCTAAGCACATATGCTAAGCCAACTTTCAATAAAAACGAAATCATTTTCAAGGGATGTTGACTTAATAAAAAAATCAATTCCTGTACATAGTTACAAAAGCCGCTTCTAAAAATGTGATTCTAGGACCGGGGGGGTGTAGTATTGGTTCCAAAACCAACCCTAAACTAATTTTGAGCATATGTTTAAATTGTTTGTGTGGTGATGTTTAAAGTTGCTTATTCTATACCTATAGGGCTCATAGGTATACAAATCGAGGCATATGTAGCGGTCTAGCTAGAATTAAGTTGCATGTGATAAGTTCATAGAAATTAAAAAAAGTGGTAAGTTCACAAACCGAAGTATTAGGTAATAATACTAACAATCATCGACCTCTCGACATACACCTTAATGAGTGATTGTGTATGAGCTAACATAACTATGTTCCTAGTGATGAGATGTCCAACAAGAGAAGCAGCCTTCCATCATTTTGTGATGTTATGAACATGATACAAAACAAGAAGATATCAAACTTCAAATATAATTGAAAAATTGATTGATCACATGAAAAATCTACATGAAGATGGGGTCATTTTTTATAGTTGACACATATTTACCATTGTAGCATTAAATTATAAAATACATGGCATTGGTTCAAAAAACTTATTCATCATATTACAAAACATGAAAGAAAGACATAATTTCCCTCCTTTGGTACCTACTTATCATAGATAGTAGACTCGGTAGCACCCTTGTAAGGATCATGTTCCCATGATCATAGCTTTTCATTATGGTGATTTAGGTGAAAACACAAGGCTAGGACTAACATGTGTTCTAAAGATGTATTAGACATGTTATAAATTTATAATAGGTCCTAGGGATATAAGGTTCAAGTTTGATCAAATCTAGACATGTGTAGCAGTGAGTAGGGGGTGCACTCGAGGCGACGATGGAGGTGAAGTGAGATGGTGGTGGTTTGGTGGAGGAGATGAAGCGTATGGGATAGGTAATGGCGGCTCGCGTGAATACGCATGGAAGGGGATGGTTTCATTCTTTTTGGAGAGACTTACGTGGTGGGACCCTTGATGATTTGGCTTCATGAAATCATAGAAAAATAGGTTAATGTGTTTATCTTATTAAGGTATAGTAGATGAGGTTGCTTCATTCATATGATGGTTCTAGAGTGCCCTAAGGCTATTACAATTTGAAGTAGGTGTTTCAACACTCGGTTCATTCTGTAGAGCAGTGGTGTCTTGGTGTAGGGAGGACAAGGAGACCCCCTCTTACATGGAGAAACTTGATAGTGGATAGGTCATCACGGTGACCGTGATCGGGTGGAGGTTGTGAGACTTTGACTCACTCCTACCTTTGGTTTGCTTTAAACACCATGATCAAATCTAGTCACAGTGGTGGCAATTGTGAGACTTGGTGACTCAAGAAATCGCCTATGGTTGGCGGAGGCCACGTGAGGTAGTCCAACACCACAGTAGCGATCGAGTGGCATAGTGAAACTTTATTCCTCCATTACCACCGCTCTAGCGAACACCACGATCGAGAGAGACTTAGTAACTAGTCGTGTGTTTGGTTGGAGTGTCGGGTCCAACCGGATGGGTTCAACCCCCTTTTTAGACTATTTCGATGGGGAGCGGCGGGGGACGGGTTCGACCCACTAGGGAATATTCGCACATTATGCGCGGGTTGGCTCCCGTCCATTGAAATCGCGGCGGACGGAGCCACCCTAGTTACTAATTCGGGAGCGCGCGTGACGCTGCGACGATCATCCGCCCTCGTGCTCACACTCATCGTCCGCGCTCGTAGTCCGCCTCGTTTATCGTCCGCCGGGCGGAGCTCGCCATCCATCTCGTGGACCGGGCGGAGATCTGCGCTCATCCGTCCTCGCTCATCGCGGCTTTGGTAGAGATCCGTGCGGTCGCTGCCGCCGGGCGCCATGGTGCACGCCACCCCTCTGGCTCGCCACCGCTTCGACGGCAACCGGGGCGGAATCGCTGCTCGGGCGGTGTCGGGTTCGCCGCTCTTCTTTTGTTGAAGAAGAAAAGGGCATGAACGGAATTTGATTTCTATCCTGGGGTTCGATGCTTATTTGCTAGAGAGGGATTTTTAGATGTGGACTTATTTAATTCCTACGATGTGTAGGGTTTCGGATGAAAAAATGTGCGTCCCCTAACGAGTGTTATTTTGCCTTCCATCCTGGATTTTCAATTCCTTCAACCAAACAAAAATTGGACCGAACCCATCCCCAACCCAAAAAAATGAACCAAAGATAGAAGGGGTTAGAGCCGTCCCCAAAACGAGGGTCGGAGCCACTCCAACCCACCTACCCCGCAACCAAACAAACGGTAGAAGCATACCTCGGTAGAGCTCCAATGAGGACTTGAGTTTCATTTTGGCAACAGATACTATAGTGTAAATTGACATGTGTTCAGGCGTTTTCCTCTTTATTTTTAGCCTTTACTTACCATGTTTATTTCTTCCACATGTTCTTCACTCATAATTTATAGTTGACTAAAGTAGCACCCTTCTGCAGCCAATCCCTTCATATCCAACTGATCCCATTCTACTCCTATAGTAGTAAAGGCTAGGGCATCTAAATCGAGAGTGTCGCTTGAAAAACCATTCATTTAGCAATGGTTCTCTAACAAAACTAATGAGAAGTGCATTTCCACGTTCCCATCGTAGTTGATGTGTGATGAGGATGTCAGTTGGACAAATGTTCTTATTGTTCTCTATAAAATAACTAGGGCTTTAATATCTCTATTAGCATTTCGCCCCATACCATCTATCTCTATACAAGATGACAATCAACATGTTCGCTTAAACTTATGCCCAATGATCTTGTATGCAATACATTTTGCTGCATCACTAGAATACAATAATAATATACAAAATTTCACTTCACATTTTGTAGCAAAGATGCACATAGAAACAAACATGTAAACAACTTCCATAATAAAATAACAAAGGAAAGTCACAAACTACTCTATAATTATCCACACACAATTCTCCAAGACAATTTTTAGTGGAAATAAATGTAATAAATAAACCTAAAAAGGCTAACACTATAGAGAAATTTGTTTGGGTAAAGAGAGAGAGCTGGGATGGGATGGGAGATGCCAAAAAAGCCGGGCTCGGGGAATCAAATCCCAAGTTTGACTGGGCTCGGATGCTGAGACACACAACTGAGAAAGGAACGCCTTTTCCTACCAGCCCCTCGCAACAAGCCAATATTATTCTTCCACGGCCTCTAGACAAATGGATTATTTTTGACTAAACAATCCGGCCCTCTTTCCGGGGCTAATTGCCGTCGCAAGCAAACAAAGCTCACCGAGGTTTTGTTAATCCGAAGTGCCAATGGCGGGGTTCAGTAGCTCCCTCTTTCCCTCGTCCTACTTAAATACTCTCAAGTGCCGCTGTGTGTGCTCTTCTACTTTTTGCTTCTCATTCTTTCTCTCTCTCCTCCTCTGCCCCCTTCTTCTCCCTCCCTCTGCCTCTTCGTCTCCAATTGCTCAAGTAGTAGGTTGGGAGTTGGTCTGTTGGTGCTGTTCTTCCATTCTTGATGAGGGGTTGGGTTCTTCGCTCGGCCAAGGTGAGCAGCGGCTTCTTCTTGGGTTTGATGAAGTGGTTTCGGGTTTGTTCTTGCGTTGAAGAAATGTTTGGTTGTTCATTTCGGTACCTGATTAATCTTGATTTTTTTTTGGGGTGGGTTTCTGGTCCTCTGGCGGTTTATATTCGTACAACCTGATTCGGTTCGTTTCTTTCGTACCAAATTGGAGTTGGTTTTCTTCTCGGCATGGTATAGTTCTTTTGAATTCTGGAGGAAGAAACTACCTCGGGGTTTGGTGCGCAGTTTCCGCCGATAATTTCGCATTTGCAACTGTTTGACTGTTCTTGGCACGGGCGCTTTTCCTCCAAATTAAGATTCCTTGTGCTCTTCTCTTGGCGGGGAGGTTAAATGATTCGAGAATTTCCTGTGCGAATTTGCAGTGAGGTCATCGGCTCCACAGTCATGTGAAGGAACTTGTCCAAGAATCCGGCAGGACGCAAGAACCGGCGGCCCCTCTTCTCCATTGCGCGCGTGCTTCTCCGAATCGACGCCCGCGATCGAATTGGAGCCATGGCCGCCCCACGACGGCGGCCGCGTGCTTCTTTGTGGCGCTGGTGCTGCTTCACGCGACGGCTCCCGCCATTGCTGGCGCAGAGGACGAGGCGGCGGCGCTGCTCGCCTTCAGGCGTGCGTCCGTGGCGGTCGACCCGCGCGGCGCGCTCTCGGGATGGGCGCTGGCGAACGCCACGGCGACGCCGTGCTCGTGGTCCGGCGTCTCGTGCGCGCCGCCGCCCGACGGCCGCGTCGTGGCCGTCAACCTCAGCGGCATGGCGCTCGCCGGCGAGCTCCGTCTCGACGCGCTCCTGGCGCTCCCGGCGCTCCAGCGCCTCGACCTCCGCGGCAATGCCTTCTACGGCAACCTCTCGCACGCCGCCGCGGCGTCGCCGTGCGCGCTCGTGGACGTGGACCTGTCGTCCAACGCCTTCAACGGGACGCTCCCCGCGGCGTTCCTGGCCACGTGCGGCGCGCTGCAGTCCCTGAACCTGTCGCGCAACGCCCTCGTCGGCGGCGGCTTCCCGTTCGCGCCGTCGCTGCGGTCGCTCGACCTGTCGCGCAACCGCCTGGCGGACGCCGGCCTCCTCAACTACTCCTTCGCCGGCTGCCACGGCCTGCGGTACCTCAACCTCTCCGCCAACCAGTTCGTCGGCCGGCTGCCGGAGAAGCTCGCGCCGTGCAGCGCGGTCGCCGTGCTCGACGTGTCGTGGAACCACATGTCCGGCTCGCTGCCCGCGGGGTTCATGGCCGCGGCGCCGCCGAGCCTGACGCACCTCAGCATCGCCGGGAACAACTTCTCCGGGGACGTCTCGGCGTACGACTTCGGCGCCTGCGGCAACCTGACGGCGCTGGACTGGTCCTTCAACGGCCTGAGCGGCAGCGCGCTGCCGCCGAGCCTCGCCAACTGTGGCCGCCTCGAGACGCTGGACGTGTCCGGGAACAGGCTCCTCGGCGGCCCGATCCCGACGTTCCTGACCGGCTTCTCCGCGCTCAAGCGGCTGGCATTGGGCGGCAACGAGTTCTCCGGCACCATACCGGACGAGCTCAGCCAGCTGTGCGGCAGGATTGTGGAGCTGGACCTGTTCAACAACCGGCTCGCCGGCAGCTTGCCGGCGAGCTTTTGCTATGCACGTCACTCCGAGGTGCTCGACCTCAGTGGCAACCAGCTCGGGGAGCTTCGTGGACAGCATCGTCAGCACCATCTCCTCGCTCCGTGAGCTGCGGCTCGTTCAACAACATCAGCAGCGAGCAGAACCCGCTGCCGGTGCTGGCGGCGGGCTGCCCGTTGCTGGAGGTGATCGACCTCGGCTCCCAACGAGCTTGGGGGTGAGATCATGGAGGACCTCTGCTCGTCGCTGCCGTCACTGCGGAAGCTGTTCCTCCCCAACAACTACCTCAACGGCACGGTGCCCAGGTCGCTGGGCAACTGCGCCAATCTGGAGTCCATTGATCTGAGCTTCAACTTCCTTGTTGGCGATTCCAAAGGAGATAGTGGTGCTGCCAAAGCTCACTGACCTGGTCATGGGCGAACAGCCTGTCCGGCGAGATCCCGGACATTCTTTGCTCCAACGGCACCACGCTGGAGACGCTGGTGATCGGCTACAACAACTTCACCGGAGGCATTCCGCCTTCCATCACCAGATGTGTCAACCTCATGTGGGTGTCGCTCTCCGGCAACCGCCTCACAGGCAGTGTGCCTCCCGGCTTCGGCAAGCTCCAGAAGCTTGCCATTCTGCAGCTCAACAGGAACCAGCTGACTGGCCCTGTGCCGGCGGAGCTCGGCAGCTGCAACAACCTCATCTGGCTGGACCTCAACAGCAACAGCTTCACCGGCATAATACCGCCAGAGCTGGCTAGCCAGACAGGGCTGATTCCGGGGGGCATGGTGGCAGGGAAGCAGTTTGCGTTTCTGCGGAACGAGGACGGTAACATCTGTCCGGGTGCTGGTGTGCTCTTCGAGTTCTTCGGCATCCGGCCTGAGAGGCTGGCTGGGTTCCAACCCGTGCACCTCTGCCCATCCACAAGGATATACGTCGGCATAATGGACTACAAATTCCAGAGCAATGGGAGCATGATCTTCCTCGACCTTCCTACAACCGCCTCACCGGTGCAATCCCGGCAGGCCTTGGGAGCATGATGTTTCTGGAAGTCATGAACCTGGGGCACAATGAGCTCAGCGGCACAATACCGCCTCAATTCTCAGGGCTCAAGTTAGTCGGCGCGCTTGACCTCTCCAACAATCATCTCACTGGTGGCATCCCCCAGGCTTTGGTACTCTGAGCTTCCTGGCTGATTTGGACGTGTCCAGCAACAACCTGTCTGGTCCATTCCGACGGGTGGCCAGCTCACTACGTTTCCGCAGTCCCGGTATGCCAACAATGCTGGCCTCTGTGGCATCCCTCTGCCTCCCTGTGGCCATGATCCAGGGCAGGGAAGTGTGCCATCATCTTCTTCTGGTGGAAGGAGGAAGACCCTTGGGGGAAGCATTCTTGTTGGAATCGCGCTCTCCATGCTCATACTGCTGCTGCTGCTGGTTGCTCTCTGCAAGCTCAAGAAGAACCAGAAGACTGAGGAGATGAAAACTGGGTACATCGAAAAGCCTTCCAACATCTGGCACGACAAGCTGGAAGCTTTTCAGGTGTCGATGAGCCACTGAGCATCAATGTGTGGCGACATTTGAGAAGCCTCTGAGGAAGCTCACCTTTGCGCATCTCCTCGAGGCGACCAATGGCTTCAGTGCTGAGACTCTCATAGGCTCAGGGGGTTCAGTGAGGTGTACAAGGCCAGGACAAAGGACGGCACCGTCGTCGCCATCAAGAAGCTGATCCATTTCACAGGCCAAGGCGACAGGAATTCACAGCAGAGATGGAGACCATCGGCAAGATCAAGCACCGCAACCTCGTGCCGCTGCTGGGATATTGCAAGATTGGCGATGAGCGGCTCCTTGTCTACGAGTACATGAAGCATGGCAGCCTAGATGTTGTGCTGCATGACAAGGCCAAGGCTGGTGTGAAGCTGGACTGGGCAGCAAGGAAGAAGATCGCCATCGGCTCAGCGAGGGGGCTCGCCTTCCTCCACCACAGCTGCATCCCCACATCATCCACCAGGACATGAAGTCAAGCAATGTGCTTCTTGACAGCAACCTGGAGGCCCGTGTTTCTGACTTTGGGATGGCGAGGCTGATGAATGCACTAGACACACATCTGAGTGTGAGCACGCTTGCAGGTACTCCTGGGTATGTGCCACCCTGAGTACTACCAGAGTTTCCGGTGCACGACCAAGGGTGACGTATACAGCTACGGCGTCGTGCTCTTGGAGCTTCTGTCGGGGAAGAAGCCGATCGACCCAACTGAGTTTGGAGACAACAACCTTGTCGGCTGGGTGAAGCAGATGGTCAAGGAGAACAGAAGCAGTGAGATCTTTGATCCTACTCTGACAAACACAAAGTCAGGGGAAGCTGAACTCTACCAGTATCTCAAGATTGCTCGCGAGTGCTTGGACGACAGACCGAACCAAAGGCCAACCATGATACAGGTGATGGCCATGTTCAAAGAGCTGCAGCTTGACTCCGACAGTGACTTCATGGATGGATTCTCGATCAACTCATATCGACGATAGATGAATCGGCAGAGAAATCAACGTAATGCATGTTTTCTTCTGATGATCCTTGCAGATTTTGATTCTCTCTGAGGGATACAATTACAAATACAGCAGCAGCTAGCTCAATCATTTTATTTAGATCCTTGCCTCCTCCAATTTAGTAGGAAAGGTGGCCTCTCCAATTTAGTAGGACAAGTTGTGGTTTTGATTCCAGTCACTGTAAATAAAGCACACAAGCATGGGAACAGGGAAGATGGGTAGGGTACAATTGCAGAAAAGCTGTTCTCTCCTCTCCTGTTGGAGAGACCTGCGTACGTGTAATTTGGAAATCAATCAAATTCCCAGCATTTCAGCATCAAATTCTAGCATTTTTCCATTTTCTTGCTTACACCAGAATTTTTCCTACCATAATATACAGTCTTTGCAATAACTGTCATTTTTATTAGAAAAGACACAGTTTCTTTGTGACTTGTATTTTCTTAAATTTCTTAACCGCAGCTGTCTCTGTTGTTTGACAAAAAACTGTTACGCAGATGATGACAATTGCCATAGTCCATAGCATGTTTGAAAACACTGTTACACAGATCCTAAGATTTCGTTGACAGCACATGAAAAATGACTTGTACACATAAAAACAAAAAAATAAAATCGTACTTCCCTGCTCGTCGAATGATTGCTGGGAATGACATAACTGAGCAACAGAATGAGTTGTGCATCCCCTGAACCTGAACTGGATGATGGCCATCTTTTCCTTTTGCTGACATGGTCTGTGACGGACGTAGTAGGTGTGGTACCTGCCTGTCGCCCTAGTGGACACCCTGACCAGGAGAAGGTGAGAAGATAAGACACGCATGGCTGGCTTGTGTACATCTTCTTCTCTGGCTGCGTGTATGAACTGTGCACTCAGTCTCTAATAATCAATCAATCAATGAGATGTTCGGCTGATGGTTTCTGCTCGTTGATAAACTGCTGATGCTGTTTTGTTGTAAGAGAAAAACAACATACAATGGCTGGCATCCAGTGTGGTTCACTTGAAGGAGATTAATCAGCAGCTGACTGGGGTGTGAGGACGTTAATCCATACTTTGAATGCGTGTATGTCAAAACCGAAGACTGAAAAAGTGGTGCTAAATTCTACTTTGATTGGACACTCAAATCTTTTCAGAGCTGAATACTTGCGTTGCTTCCTTAACTCAATTCTTCTCAGGAGTCGTCAGGACCCTAACTTTCACACACCTTTCCCTTCAGATGAGATAAAAAAATGAATGAAATGTCGATCTGTCTGGGCGTGTGAGGTGGGCAAGCAAGTCACTTTCAGTAGTTTCAAAAGGATTTGGTATCTGTTAGCTGAGCTAACCCAGCTAGCAGGATAAGACAGCACGGCAAGCGTGCGCGTGGGGAACCCGCACGTGCGCTCACACACACACACACGCTTTTTCCGTTGTCAAGGCCGGATCTCATTCATAATCTCATTCGTGTTGAATGGTCAGAAGCGTGTGATGGCCGATAATCGCGACGTGAATTAGGCAGGCCGGAGAATCCAGACTTTGAGACGACGACAGTGACGACCAGTGATCGAGTGCCTTGCATTGATCACCTTCTTCAGTGAGCAAGTAGAACGACATGAGACCACCAGCAGCAGCAGCAATTCTTGACACCCATCAGAGTCAGCTCACTCATCGTCTCTCCTACTCCTATGGATTGGTTCGGAACGTTCGATAGCTGGTTCAATTGCTCACCTTCATCTGAATATCTGAACCGTTGATCGACGCAATGGACGGTCTAGAACGGATGTCGTGTGGTGGCTACTTGCTTTTTGGCATCCCAGGACAGTGGTTTGATTTGTGTCACCATCACTTTGCATCTAATAAAGGGGCGCTCTTTGCACACTGATCTCAATTTGGGGCGCCCTTACGTCCAAAAAGGCACACAGATAGGATGGTATGGTCCTCAGCCAGCTGATTGATAATGTGAGTGTCGCGAAAAGGTCAAACACCACTTGCGTCTTCCTTTGGGTTTAGGATCTTTAGTTGTTGGGCAGTAGAGATACGCTTTAGAAAATGCAAGTGCCATGGATGGGATGCTTATACATTGTTTATTTACTCAAGATGAAGATTTTTGCATACTAAACTCCAGCCTATGTTGACGGAAGACTTTTCTTGAGTCGCGTCTCAACATAGCCGGTCCTAAGTTCGGTAAAGGAGGAGGGTTCAAAGTTATTTCCGAAACCAGGCGAAACCAGCCACTCTAATGGATATGAAACCCATAAGAAATTCGTTGGGCGTAACCCTCTTAGCGACGCGCACATCGGAACCCGGTGTGGTGTCAAATGGGCAAGGGCCGGGTCGCCATCCCTTAGTGGCGCGTCGTATCCCGGTCCGGTGCGATGAACAAGTGAGCAAGGGTCGGGTCGCCGCAACCTTAGTGGCGCGCTACATCCGCGCCGGGTGTAGTGAAAAATGAGCAAGGGTCTTGCACTTTCCTCGACCCAGTGCGAAGGGTAAGGAAGCTAGCGAGCCAACTAGGATTCGTCTAGGTAGTCGAACGTAGGGTCCCTAATGTAAGTTAAGAGAGCTAGTCGATGTGGCAACTAGGAGGCGTGTAAATATTCTGCGCTCAGAGACCAAATGGAAGGGCCAAGGCGAAAGAGGTGGAGGCACCGGCTTCAAGCTTTGGTACACGGGGACAACATCGGGTAGGAATGGTGTAGGTATCCCGATGGATAGGAGCCTTAAGGATGGAGTAGTGGACGTTAGGAGGCAAGGTGATCGGATTATCCTAGTCCGATTGGTCGTTGAGACCGGTCTTGAATGTGATCGTGCCTATGCCCCTTAGGTAGGTCTTAGTGAGAGCGTCAAGAGTCGGCTTTGGGAGGACCTAGATAGCATGGTTAGTACTGTGCCTATCGGTGAGAAACTCTTCATAGGAGGAGACTTCAATGGCCATGTGGGTGCAACAAATGTGGGTTTTGAGCGAGTACCACGGGGGTTTCTGCACGGTAGTAGGAACGAAGAGGGGAGGATGTTTTGAATTTTGCTTTGGCCTATGACTTGTTGTTAGCGAATACCCTCTTTAGAAAGAGGGAATCCCATTTAGTGACCTTCCGTAGTGGACAACACTCGAGCGATCGACTTTATCCTTGCAAGAAGGGAGGATAGGACCGCTTGCCTAGATTGTAAGGTGATACCGGGAGTGTGCGGTCCCTCAACACAAGCTTGTAGTGGCGGACTTTCAAGTTTTTACAGTGCCCACCGGGACAAACGTGTCAAGATTACGAGGACGAAGTGGTGGAAGCTTAGAGGGGAAGCGGCACAATCGATTTAAGAAGAGGATGCTAAGCAGGGGCCTTGGGAAGAAGGAGAAGACGGGAGGCGACATGTGGTCAAGATGGTAGCATGTGTACGGAAGGTGGCCTCTAAGTGTTGGGTGAGTAGGGGAGGCAAGAAGGAAGCGAAGGACACTGGTGGTGGAACGACGAGGTACAAAAAGGCTATTAAGGAGAAGAAGTGCTTCAAGCGCTCCATTCTCGACAAGAGTGCAGCCAACATCGAGGGCTATAGGATAGCTGTAAGAGGGTCGCAAAGCGAGCTGTGAGTGTAGCAAAGGGTCGCTTTTGATGACCTTTACCAACGGCTAGCAGGCACGAAGGAAGGGGAGAAGGACATTTATAGGATCGCTAGGATACGTGAGAGGAAGACAAGGACATAAACCAAATCAAATGCATCAAGGATGGGACAGATCGGCCGCTGGCGAAGGGCGAGGAGATCAGGGCGGATGGCGAGAGTACCGATAAGTCGTGTCAATGGGGGAGAATGATAGTCCTACCTTGAGTTGGACGACTCATTTGACGATACTTGTAGACGCTTTGTGAGGAGAATCTCAGGGCGAGAGATCGAGAGGCTTTGAAGAGGATGAAGGGAGGTAAAGCGATGGGCCACGATGGCATCCCCATTGAGGTGTGGAGATGTCCGGGAGGCAGAGCGGTAGTATGGTCGACTGCTTTTTTTAACCTCATTTTTCTGGTCAAACAAGATGCCTAAAGAATGGAGGCGAAGTATATTAGTACCAATCTTCAAGAATAAGGGAGATGTTCAAAGTTGTACTAACTACCGGGGATTAAGGCGATGAGCCATACGATGAAGTCGGGAGAGGGTTATCGAGCATCGCCAACGAAGGTGACAAGTGTGACCCAAAACCAATTTGGGTTCATGCCCGAGAGGTCGACCATGGAGGCGATTTTCTTATTACGGACGCTTGATGGAGAGATTTAGGGGGCAGGAAAAGAAGGACTTGCACATGGTCTTTATTGACCTCGAGAAGGCGTATGACAAAGCAAAATAGTGGAACGTCATGTGGTGGGCCTTAGAAAAACACAAAGTCCCAACTAAGTACATTACCCTCATCAAGGATATGTACAAAGATGCGACGACATGTGTTCGACATGTGATGGCGATACCCGGTGACTTTCCAATTAACATAGGACTACATCAAGGGTCAAGACCGAGCCCTTATTTATTTACTCCGGTGATGGATGAGGTTACAAGGGATATACATGGTGATATCCCTTGGTGTATGCTTTGTCGATGATGTGGTGCTAGTGGATGAGTAGAGCAGGGGTAAATAGGAAGTTAGAGCCGGGAGGCACACGCTAGAGTCGAAAGGGTTCAGATTGAGTAGACCAAGACCGAGTATATGATGTGCGACTTTAGCCCGACTAGGCACGAGGATGGGGATGTCACCCTGGATGGACAAGTGGTGGCCAAGAAGGATACTTTTCGGTATTTAGGATCTATGCTACGTATGATGGCGACATTGATGAAGATGTTAGACATAGAATCGCAGCAGTTGGCTAGCGCGCCAAGCTTCGGCATCCTATGTGGACAAGAGGGTACCACGTAAGCTAAAAGGAAGTTCTATAGACGATTCGCCGCATGTCGTCATGGAGTCAATGTTGGCCTACAAAAAAGGCGCATATGTCCAACAATAAGGTGACTGAGATGTGATGTTGGCGTTGGTTTATGGCATACTAGAAGGGATAGAGTTCGAATGAAGATATTCGGGATAGGGTCTGGGTGGCCCTATCGAGGAGAAATTGATTCAACATCGGGTTGAGATGGTTTGACATGTTCAACGGAGGCCTCCCGAGGCGGTGCGCTGTGGAGTTCTAGAGCGTGGTAGATAATGTAAAGAGAGGTAGAGGCCGACCTAGACCGACTCTTGGGACGAGGCGTGTTGCTTGGAGACCTTAGGAGTGGAATATCTCCAAGGATTTAGCTTTGGATAGGAGCGCTTGAGGCTAGCTATTAACGTGCCCGAACCATGACTTTGTTTCCTTTCTATCTACCCTAATCTTTATCCTTTGTCTTGTGCCTTCTAATGCTTTGTCAAGCTTCATATGGGTTTATCTCTACCACTCCCAACTAGCTTGGGACTAAAGGCTATGTTGTTGCTGTTGTTGTTGTTGTTGTTGTTGAAGATTTTTGCATACTACAATACAACTCAAATAATAACTTGCTTGGTCTTTTGAGCCTTTGAGGTGCCGTCCTGCAGACAATTGGGTTCTATCTGTGATGGTCATCAGATTACCTGCAAAATGTCCAGGTCTCAGTTCTCCTGCTCTGTCTAGCAATTCTCTTCTCTGCTCTTGTTTGTTTAACTGACGCCTGGTAATTTTCTAGTATTGACAGCAACATTTGTTTGGTTTTGGGTTTCTGTTTGTCATTTGTCAGAGCATGAGCATGATGTTGCCTGTGCAGGTTTTGCTCTGGCAGCCCCTACCAGTAGATTCTAACTACTGCCACAGGTGCCTGTACAACCTTACACAAGTATGTACACTAGTGCCAGGCTTTTCCCAGCGTGCTGGTTACAGGTGTGCCAAATGAAGACCTGCACATGTCTTTATAGGCAAAAGGGGAGAGAGAGGGAGAGCACTGATGAAATTTTTCATCGGTTAGTTCAAAATTCAGCCTTGTCCTGACTCCTGGTCTAACATATAACTAACTTCACCTTTATGTTATGGGAATCTCAATTCCATTTCTACTAGCAGATTGAAAAAACAGCATGGAGACATGGAAATAAGGCACGAGCACAAAAAGAAGTGACCTGATAGATAGACCAAACTGGCCGGTTGGCCATCAGATGCAACACATCTCGAAGAAGAAAGAGCAGCCTATGACTTTCTACTGCTCCTGCAGATGAAAGCTGGGACAAGGTAAACAACAGAAAGCAGCAGCGTTGCAGAACAAGTATGGTCACGTTCAACCAACAGTGATGGACTTAACAGTCTCAACGAGACATATGCAAAAAGTTTCGGCAAGGCAGTAGACCTGCAAGCCTTTTTCAGTAAATAACTTGTGCCATTTGGAAGCAGTGGATGCATCTGGAATACATGTAACTGAAGAAATTGAATTTTGGCATGCCGGCAGGCAATCAGGATTCAGGACCACCTGTTCGAGTCACGGGGTGCAGACCCACGTCTCAAATTCAGAACTAAGTGGCGGTTAATGGAGAACGGAAGCAAGCCATGATCTGAATTATAACATCTTCACAACTTACAAACTGCTACTGGTTTCTTCACATGCAAATTCAATGGACACAAATGCAGTTCAGGGAACAAAGTGTAACCAAGGTTTTGCCAATAACTCAGATTTATCCAGCTTCAAAAGTACTGTACAGAGAGAAACTTTGTTCTGAGAAGCTAATATATTTGACACAGCCATCTGGGCTCTTAATACGGGTCTGATGATCTTTGCAAACCAGCCAACTTTAATTTTACGACGTCCTGGCGACCTTTGCAGTGGCAATATTGTCCAGTGAGACAGAATCAGCCCATTGCGTACTTCTGGGTCCAGGCCCGTGCAGTTTCCTCATAGCGCTGCTCGCTGGTTCTGTACATGTGGGCGATCTCAGGACAAGGGGGTCGTCTGGGTTGGGGTCAGTGAGGAGCGAGCTGATGGAGAGGAGGACCTTTGATATGGTCAGAGCAGGCTCCATTGCTCCTTGAGGATATCAAGGCAAATGCTCCCATTAGAGTTGATGTTTGGGTGATAAACCTGTATTTTTTTCAGTAAAACAGTCAATTGAATTAGTTTGTAAGATAAATAGCTTTAAACAAAAACCAGAATTGTGGAACAGTTCATCTTGTTCAGTATGCAAGTTTATATATGCACTAGTACCAATCAA
>JADLZK010007940.1:0-193545 GCA_015847255.1 Hyparrhenia diplandra
AAGTTTCTTGTGTAGTTATGTTTGTGTTTCTACCGAAAGAGATATGCACTTACTAGTATCATACATCATGAAGCATTCATTCATCATTCAAATCTTATTTATAAGCAAGTCTATGTTTATGCATTTGTAATAATCTTTTCTCCATCATATGCATCATCTCAGGATCGGGGAGGTGATCGAGGAGCTGGTCGAGGAGCGGACCGGGAACTTCACCACCTCGGAGTGCAGCCGAAGAGGTCATCGGGAGGAGGAGAGTCCACCCGTCGAAGCTTCCCGAGGTGCCCGAGCACGCGTGCACGCTCCTCGTTCTGCGAGGCAAGCCCCCGGGAGCATTACGCTTTTCCTATTCTTCTCAATTAATTTGACTTGAGTCCTTTTATATGTTTGATGCATTAAGTTTAGGAAATTGGTTGAAACCGTTGTTGCCACAGAGATCCTTGCTGAAGTTGCCCTATCCTATTTAGAAGTCTAGGTTAAATGCTCGGTATCATGATTGCGCATGAGGCGGTGATTCCGGTCACTTGAGAGAATGTTGTGAACAATCACATGGGTGATTGTCATTTCTGCCGCTGAAAAACCTGATTAATAAAACATGTGAGATTGGATGGATATTGTGGTCTTTCAATCTGATCGATTAAGGACTTACCCTTTGTCGGGCTGTGGTCGTAAGTTGAACGTACCTGCTCATATAGTAGGCTCCGCGGGGTCATGAGCCACGAAGCTTGTGGGAATGTTAGGGGCGGCTTTGCCCCGCTTTATCGCTCCTCCTTTGGCATGGTAGGTTGGGATTGATTGGGCGGCAGCGAATGCGACGACGTGCCGTCTTGGTCGCGCACTTGGTGGCCAGAGAAGGAGGGTAGCCGGGGGGACGAGACATACGCCCCCTAACGTCCCGGATGTGATTAGGGCTACCTTTGCAAAGTAGACCTAGTGTATGACAGGGTATTCGCCAGCTGGTTTGCAATCGATTCGAATCGCCATCTCTCCTGGACAGTGAGAACCCGGGATGCTTCTAGATTGATAGGGCTCGGCTTTATCTTATCATAGATCTAGTTGTCTTTAGTGTTTTCAATGTTTATTTTATCGTGTCAATAGATCTATCTCGTTCATAGTAGCCGAGCTTAGATCAATCTAAATTGTCACGTGTTGCGGGTTCATGTCGCGTTTAGATCTTGACAGATTTGTATCATCTAATTGGATACAGATCTTTGGGTTACTCTAGAGCTAGTCATCCGGTAGACTAGAGATCAGTTTAATCGATAGGTTTTTTATGTATGAGTTCCTTCCTCATGGATCGATTCGCAAGCTTGCCGAACACGGTTATGCTTACACGTGTTTATGATTTACCCGTTTTTGTCTATCATGTTGTCAATTGATTCGATCCACGCAATGAGCTTTATGATATCATATCCTGATGATCGATTTATTTTGTTCAAACATGTCTTCTCATGTTTATTCGCAACTGTGTTTTTACATATTCCATATATTCTTGCCGAATACATTCATAAACCTGTAGACAGATAGCTTTCATAGCTATATGTCATTGTAAGTGGCTTCGTGAGCCGCATATGCGGAACTATCTTGGTCTCACCAGGCATGTTCCTGATCTTACACTTTGTCTCCTTGTCAATTTACAGGTCAAATTGACTGGCACGCTACCGCTCAAGACACCCGGGCATCAAGTTAAGCTAACTACTTCGCTTGTCGGTGTGTGCGGCATAAGAGGCACTTTTTGTGTCAACACCAAGCAGCTCGCAGTCCCTCAGCCCTCCTGTTCGTGATTGCTTTTGGTCTGTTCGTTCTTCAGCAGTGCCGCTCGCAGCCCCGTGGTCTGTGTCTGTTCGGTGCTAGTGCTAGGATTCCTTACAATCAAAGCAAGCAGGTGCTCGAGATGGGATAGCAGGCATCAAGTTCGTGATTTCATTTTGATTTACTTGACTTGTCTCTTCAAGCTACAGGAAGCGGTTATTTAATTGGAGCACCATGTTGTGCTTGCCTTGAATCAAGGTGGTTCCTTGTTCTTGATTGGTCAAATTTGTTACTTGCTTCCAGTGGTGCTGTCCAGCTCTCGCCTTTGCGGCGTGCCTTGATCAGTTTGAGCCAGCAACAATACTGACCTGCAGTGCAGGCGCCAGGCGCCCTGGTCTCTCTTCTCAGCTAGTAGAACCATTTCAGATTAGGATGCTCTGATTTGCTGGTCTCGGTTTTTGCTGTCCGTTTTTTTTTTTTTTCCAGTGAATTTCTAGCAAGCTGTTTTTGCCCATTTGTGACGCTTGAGCTCTGATTTGATCTCTCGTTTGTTTCGATTTGGTTTTGGTGTGAACAATACTTGGCGTATGATATCCTGCTACTAGTTAGCTCGTGTGTTACTCGTTTCTCGTTTGAGTTTTTTTTTTTTTTGAGGTTAGGGGTTGAGCCGATGATTTCGAAATTGAAAAGGAAAATTGAGGCTCTCATTCACTCCCCACTGGTCATCGTTTCAGTCCTTCAATTGGCGATGGACATTGGCTTTGTCTTTTGTTTTGGTGTGCTGAGGTCGAATTCTACTCAGACTCCATCGATTTCCATACTGGTATCTTCTATGCCAAAGTATATATCTGCTTAATCCAAGAGGTTGTTGCTGATCTGTAATCTTATACCTTCAATATTTCATTGTTGAATAAAAAAGAGGTGGTATCAGAAATAGTTCATATAATTGGGATTCTAAAATCCAATTGAATTTCAGTCATCCATTAATTTTCATTAAATCTCCACATAGAAATTCTGCTACATTAATATTATAATAAATATATTGATATATATGGAAAAGTTCAAGTTAGATAAAGATACTCTTCTCACACTTGTGGACTTGGTGCTTAAAACCGAATTGTTTCTAGTAACAGGAAGGCACGTATTCCTGCACTTGATACTAAGAAGCTATGACGAATATTCCTATGAAAAAAATTCGTAGTTATCGCATCTAGCACAATGCATTCCCAGCAAAGGAGAATTTATTCTTCACGACTGACTTCCTAAAGTATATAAAGTTTAATTTTGTGTGTTGTTGTATTCTATAATTACTGTAACAAAGTGTGATAGCCTTTAATTTGAAGTTGTTCTTGTCTGCCAAGTGCATTTGATATACAAAGAAGCTATGTAATATTCTTATAAATTGACATTTAATTTGATGGAATAACCAAATAGGTGATCCTGTACGTACAATATCATTTTGCCAATGTTGAAATTCATGGTTGTTTTCGTAGCCGGGTCGAACAGATAATTCATTTATGTTCTTGGATAGTTGACGGTAAAATCTTGGCTCGGAGCATGGGCGACTAGGCGTTACCACTTTTATGTTTTCGGCCGATGTTAAAATTCAAGGTTGTTTCGGTAGCTGGGTTGAACAGATAATTCATGTATGTTCTGGGATGGAAGAAAATCCTATATGACGGACCCAAATCGCTGGACCAACTCTCATGTCCGACACCTAGCAAAATGAACCTCTTCTCCCAAATTCCCAACTACCAAATCCCTTCTCCAGCGCCCCACCCTCATGCCTCCGGTCGTCACTCCACCGAACAAATAATTCATGCATGTTCTGGGATAGCTTATGGTAAAATCTTGGCTGATAGTCCACTCTTAAGTTGTATAAACAAAAGTGCCACTACAGGAATCCGCTCCTTTGCCGAGTGCAAAAATATTTACCGAGAGCAAAAATGTCGGGCACTTTCGGCAAAGAGCTTATTTGCCGAGTGCCAAATAGAAAAACTCGGCGCAAAAAAAACACTCGGTAAAGAGCTTCTTTGCCGAGTGTCAAATAAAAACACTCGGCAAAAAGAATTCTTTGCGAGTGCCAAAAAGGCACTTTCGGCAAAGAGGCTCTTTACCGGTGTTTTTTTGCACTTCGGCAAAGCATGTTTTCAAATCAGTTTTGAGGCCCTAAACGAGCTTAAATAAAAAAGTTTTCAACTACAAAGTTTCATAACTTCTCAAGCTCTACAAGTTTATTTTGGTCATTTCTTCATTTGACAAAGCATCAATAACGTTGTTCACAAAACTTACATCTCTTTCATATCCTTTCATAGTTTCCTACAACTAGAAGAGATTAATAAGATTTTAGAACAATGTTACTAACATTTTGTCATATCCTTTCATTGTCTCCAAAAGATATGAATCTTTATAGTACAAAGCTTTTTGATTCCAATTCATCTTATCATGCAAAACTAGGTCTAAAAGCGCTCTCAAATTTAAAATTCGAATTTTTCAAATGACCTCGGATGGAAAAACTTCCTAAATATATGAGGAGCTAATACAGAATCTAAACACAAGTGACGATTGTAGTGCAGTGGTAAGGCAGTAGACACTTGAGGGAGAGGTTGTGGGTTCGAATCCCACTCACCGCAAAGTGTGAAAATAGTGTAGAAAAAAACTTGGAAAAAAGACCATGGTTGAGGGCAAGTGGTAGCTGGTCAGTGGTGGCCTCTCAAAAAAAAAAATTTTTTTGCTATTTTTTGGGTTTTTTTCGACTTTTATCTTTGCCGAGTGTTTTCTTTGCCAAGTGTTTTTGGCTTTCGGCAAAGCCTTTGCCAGTGCCGACACTTGGCACTCGCAAAGAATGCTTTGCGAGTATTTCTTTGCGAGTCGCGGCACTTTCGGCAAAAGCCTTTGCCGAGTGCAAAGGGGGCTTTTGCCGAGTCGCGACGAGCACTTTCGGCAAAGTGCAGGATTCCTGTAGTGTGCCAAGACAATCAACGCCGCTTATAGTCCCACCGTGTCCTTGGATAATATTTTTTTTTTCATTTGTTTTGTCCAAGTCACAATTCCATTATGACATCCGATTAATTGTTCCGTGCATTGTTCATGAGACACGTTGTCCCCTTTAATTTTCGTACCAGCGCCCATCGCTATCAGACACCAAATTGTTCTTTCCTGGGCGCCACCTGATGCGTTCTATAAATAGAGGGGCTTCCATGAACTATGAGTCCATCGAAGTTGCATCAGACTGGGACAAGCACACTTGCTAAGTTCGGTTTCGGTTGAAGTAGCTCGGCCTTGGGAATGGCGGTAAGGCACCTACTAGCTACTACTATATATATGTGTGTATAACAGAACATAGGTATAGTAGGCTGTCAAACGGCGCATGTATACATACAAGGCATGTGCCTGAAACAATCAGCTAATTTGGCAGGAAGGTGTTGACAAATTAATTTGTGATGTAGCCCCGGGCCATCATGAAGGTTGGGACATGGGGATCAAAAGGGGCACATCTGTGGGCATCAGCAGCTGCAGCAAGCCCGCACGCCTCAAGAGCATCACTGTTCGCCACAGCACCATCCCTTGGGGCCGTATCTATGCCTTCTCGTTCGTGTACGTCGATCAGAACGGGAAGCCCATCTCCATCGGCCCGTGGGGCTCCATTGCCACCCCAGGATTGGATCAGGCGGTGAGTATAGATTATTCACTCGTATCTCCACTCCATCAAGGTTTTTAATTTCGGAAAAAGATTTTTTTCCTTGATCTCCACCATAGTCATCCCAAAACGGTGCTCGCAGATCGACATACAAACGGGCGATTACGTGAACCACCTCAATGGCACCACGGACAGCGAGGGCGTGACCTCGCTCAAGATAGTCACTTGCAGGGGGGCGGAGTACCAGTTCGGTTACCCATCGGGAAGCACGTTCAGCGTGCCTCTGTACGAGATCAATGGCGGCGAGGTGATCAGCTTCTTCGGCATCTCCGGCGCCAGCAGCCTCGCCGCGCTCGGCGTGTACGTGACAGGGCAAAAGGACGTCGTGAAGATAGGCGCATGGGGTCGGCCCCAGGGCCGGACCATGGACATCAACCTGAAGAACATGCCAAGGCGCCTGCTGAGCGTCACCATCTATAGCAACGACCGTATCAATGGCTTCTCCTTCGAGTACGTCGACCAGAATAAGCAGACCATCGAATTCGGCACCTGTGGCTCGGAAGAGGGAGAGGAGAACCAGGTTCTTTGATTAATGATTCATAGTACTTCCATATCATTAATGAATTAACCATGCATCTCAACTCAATACTCCACATATGATGCTGGTGGTGCAGTTTAATATGGCGCAGGGAGAGTTCGTGAACTGCATCAGTGGCACCACGGACGACTACGGCGTGACCTCGCTCACCTTCTCCACCACTAAGGGAGGGCAGTACGGGCCGTACGGTAACCCTGATGAGTCGACCAACTCGTTCAGCGTGCCGCTGCAGCAGGGCACCGGCGCCGCACTCAGCTTCTTCGGCCGCTCCGCCGGCAACTACATTACCGCCTTTGGCACCTACGTCGGCCAGCGCACTGGCTGAATCACCATCAACCAACGATCACATCCGCCATGGATCAGCTGCTATGTATGTATAGTATGTGTGTGATGAATAAGCAGGACGGGATCCGATCACATGCATGCATGCACCGGCTACTCGATCACCCTAGCATGTGTGTGTAATAATATAAATAAATAAATAAATAATAGGGATGCATGTACTCCACTACTGTGCATCTAAGTTTGTAACTGCCTGCCCCCTAATACAAATTAAATGTTCCAAGAAATTAAACTATATATACTAGTCGCTGTTGCAACTTTTTATTATTATTCGTTTTAAATATCTACATAATCTACTACACCTATGTAGCAAAGCCCCACTAGGGAGTTCTCTGATCTCTCCTTAAGCCATGTCATCGAGAGGGCCCATAGCCACAAGCAAACCCCCACTGCCATTCTATTTTGTTTTCCTCTCACTTTTTATGGTGCTTGAGCTTTGAATCATGCAAACTAGAGCTTAGGTTTGGAAGTGCTAGTGGAGATTAGTGGGAGTGTTTGATTAGACTCATTTTTAGTCTCTCTTACATGATTTTAGGGGACTAATAAAATAGCTAGGGTTCATGTGTTCATGGTGGATGAACATGTTTTTTTAATTCATAGTGCAAATTTGTAACACGTTTTTTCTGTCTCATATAAAGTCCAAATGCTATGATTTTTTCTAAAATTTTCTAAAATGATAATCTATTAGTGTGTGCTACTTCTTTTTATATTTATGACTTTCTTAATTTTAACCATTTAGGGTTTGCATTGTACATGTATTTATATATCCGACTAATTAGTCCTTTGATGTATTTTCTTTTATTGTCGCCCTAAAGGATGGAGTACAGGAATGCCTGGATGTATGGCACGTTAAAGGTGGAAGACAGGTTTTTCGTGGAAGAGCTGGATAAATTTATTGAAGCTGCTGAGAATCATGCGAAGACACTGACACAAGATTCAATAATATGTCTGTGCCGCGATTGCAACAACGAGATAGCATGGAGAGACGTGGAGACCATTAGACAACATTTGATTACATTTGATTATTATTCTCTCTGTTGAGTTTACGGGTTCGTTGTTTACCTTTCGGTGAATGCTCTAGTAGAGGACTCCTGATGAAGACGGAAGCTCCTGGCCAACACTAGAGTGGTGTCTAAGTTATAAATCACCCTCGTTTGCTATGCAACCCACGGTAGTGAGGTAGGGGGATAGGTGGTGACAGCCCTGTTCGCCCATTGTATTCCTCCACGTTCGGTTGCGGAGTAGAGCTGTAGGCCGGCATCACTTGGCATACCAGGTGCGATCCGGTGCCCGAAGTAACACTCACAGAGGTGAAGTTAGCCTGACTTAGTCTAAATACTGGAGTAGAACATCACTACCCAAGTCTACCTCCTTCATCTTTCTCTGGGTAACTAGATAGAACAGACTTAATGCCCGTTCCCTGTGGAAATTATGATACCCTGAATATTTTCGGGTGAAGTGCTACAACGGTACTTTCTGTGCGCTTGCGGATTATCCTGCTTACGCTAAGAAATACCAACAAGCATTTCTGGCACCGTTACCGGGGAACGGTTGTCGTTATAGTCTTCGAAACTAGTCTATCCGTGTGTGCCCTACCCCTCACCATTCTTTTTCATTTTTATTTTAATTATGAAGCAACCCATCTCTAAACTTTCTGCTCCAAAGGGCGAGCTCTTAGTACGTCCATCCCCATCAAAGCCAATCACGGCTTCGAGATTTGAGCTCCGCCCAGGCTTAATAGCCATGGTTCGGGAACAACCCTTCTCCGGATTAGAACGTGAAAATCCATATCACCATTTGCAAGAATTTGAGCAGCTCTATGGTTGCCTCATCTTTGAAGGCATCCCACAAGACACTCTGAGGTGGAAATTGTTTCCTTTCTCACTTAGTGAGAGGGCAGAAACAATGGTACGCCCATTGTTTGATGGATTTTTGGCACATTGAAATCCATGTGTATCCATATATTTGTGTGTTTGTTACATACAACAAGCAAGGCTAAGAAGCTAACAAGGCTTCTACGTGCTGCGCCGTATATGCATATATATCAGAAGCTAATAACAAGCTTTGATGTGCTAAGGCCATGCACGCATTCATACACTTTGACGTGCCAGCAAGGAAGCTAGCGCGTGCGGTATGAGACGTATATATACATGCACTTTATATACGTGTATGTACGTTCAGATAGCCAAGTGTAGAGTTTGTAAATACGCCGGCCTATGTAGCGTATATTCCTGATATTCTACAACTTGCGGTATATACGGCCAACACGTATGGATTCCCAGCTAGGCGACGTACGTCTATCAGCTACAGATCGTCGAGTCCAGATGATGTATATCTTGTTCCAGAAGATTAATGAATAGCCCTCCATCTTGCTGGGCCCGCATGGGAGAGGTGCTGATGATTGATCTCGGTGTTAAATGGAACGCACAAGCGCCGTGTACACGTACGTCTACGCGGCCTAAATATCTCGGCTTCTAGAAACTCGATCATATCATGTGGGATAAGTACGAAGGTGGAATCGATTCCTGATATCTCGGCAAGCCACAACAACCTCCTGGCGGCGCAGGCGTGCGGCAACAAGGGCCTGCCCCCAACCCTAACCCTTGCCTATATAAACAACACCCTGGACTCCAGAGAGGGGGATCACACGATGCATCCAGGCGCCGTCAGGCTGCCTAGCAGGAAGTGTGCGAGGGCGATCTGCATCTGAAGGACTAGGAAGGCAGCCGCCAGCACGGCGCTACCACCGCCATGAACCAGAGGAGATGCTGCCCGGCAAGACGACGATCTGCATCTGGAGGATTATAGGAAGGCAGCCGCCGGCACATACGGCGCCGTGTATCATCACACTGCAATGGCAAGCAGCGGGCAAACGCCGGCAGCCTGTACGTGGCGCCACCTCCGGCCAAGATCACTCGGCCCAATCCATGCATGCTACGTCGAGATCACCCACAAGCATGCCATCGTCGAGAGGCCCGCGGGTGGATCCATGTAACATCTTCACGAGACGACGACAAGGATGCCCGGCCGATCCGATCGCTGGAGCAGACGAAGGCAGCCTTACCAGGAAGGGGTCGGAGCAGGTGACAAGATCATCACGGGAGGCAGCCGACTGGCAGCCGCCGATCTCGATCCGTTCAACCGGCCGCACGGAGGGCGCTCACGCCTCGGCTGCGCCAAAGCTACTACGCCGCCGCTGACATGACAGGCGCCCGCCGGAGATGAGGGCCGGCCGATCACCGCGAAGTACAACCGCCGTGGCCGGATCATCGAGGTGCAAGACGGCTCCTCTTGCGGCGCGCCACCGGCCAAGCTAGACCCATCCACGAGCAGGCCATCGTCTCACGCCAAAGAGGTCGGAGGGCGACCGGTTGCGCCTGCGCTGCTGAGAAGGCGAATGACACTCGGCTCATTGGATCAGGCCGCCACCACGGCGCCATCCAGATCGAGACTCGTGCGGATCAGCAAACGAGACAATGCGGTCGCCGTGTCCTGAACGACGCACACGTCCGCTGTGCGGCCACTCCGTGTACATGACGACCCGAAGGCGATACCCATCCACGGTGCACGTATATGTGCCCAGCATGCATGTGTGCGTGTGAAGATGCATACAGGGAAGATGCAAGCAAGCAAGGCGAAGTATAAGCATGCGCCTGCACCATCATCTGCCCCAAGTTCAACGGGCACATGTTTTGATCAGCTATTTTCACAATGGCTCACATTTACAAGGCGGTCGCCGCCGTCGATGCCACGCCGAGGAGCCAAGCCAGCACGTGGTCGACAATGGCTCGATCTACTCCGACGCGGCCGTCATGTTGAAGAGGGAGCCCGGATGCTATCGACAATGGCTCCACATCTACAAGGACGCCGCCGCCGTCGTCGACAGCTCCGCATGCACACCAACGCCATCGCTGCACTCCAGACGCGAGGAACGCGTCATCGGCGTCCACGGCAAGATGATGCACACATGAGCAACTCCACAGAGGTGATGCCGTCGTCAATAGCTCCACACCTACGCCGGCTGCCGCGCACCAGCAACACGCGCGTCAAGTGATGGCTAATCGACGCACACCCATGCCATCTGGTGCCGCAGTCGAGATTACGGCACGGTGCTGTGGAGCACCACGATGCATCGGCAATGATGCATGCAACGCATGCTAACAAGCCATGAGAGCACCAACAATCATCAAGCTGCATGTGTACATGTATATGCATATACGCGTACGTGCGTGCGCACTGTGTGCCTCACAGACCAAACTACAATCCATCAAATTATCAGGAGCTCGGCTATCATTCGAGCCCTATTTATATAATTTTATCTTTTGTGTATTTTGTGTGCATCAGGTGAAGTTGTTCAGGCGATCGAGCCATGCACATATGCCTACTACTTCATCTACCACTACCACTACGCGCCAGCCCACGCCGACAAGGCGGACGATGTAGGCGAGTGCAAGTCTTCATCAACTACAACCTCAACGACTCTACGTGATCAAGTTCCACGGCGTGCCCCGACGACGTTGCCGAGGAAGTCCAAATCAGTCAAGCTACATCAACCATGCAAGTGCTTCTACCACTACATCGACATGTGTCGCTCGATGCGGCGAGGCGGACGACACAGGCGGCGTGGCTAATACTCTAGCCACGTTCTACCGCTCATGGACCGACGAGGCCATGGCACGCCGATGCCATCCACATCTACACCAACACACATGCATGGAGAAGTGAAGCTTAAGATCGACGACGACGACCCACGCCCGAACTGGGACACCCTCAGGCGCACTCAGTCCGAGCTGAATCAGGTGAAGGGGGTGATGGCCCGCCTTACCCAACTTGCCGACGAGTGGGAGGCTCAGCACCGGTTCCTGTCAATGGACCTGGCCACGGCCAGGTCCGTGGCGGCCAAGGCGAGGACCGAGGCGGACCAGGCAATCCGCGACTTTGAGGAAGGTCAGGCCGAGTCCCTGAAGTTGCTCAAGGAGGCTCGTGATGAGCGTGACTAGGCTCGGGAGGAGGCCAGGAAGCAGTCGGAGATGGCCAATTCCCTGAACGCCCGGGTGGAGGAGCTGGTGAAGGAGCTGGAGTCTGAGAAGAAGAATGTGGAGCTGGTCCGGAATCTGTCCATCAACGAGCATAACGAGATGCTCAAGTGGCAGGAGAAGTATGAAGGTACGTTTTTCTTCCCGACCCCAAACAGCTCTGTGTCATGTAGGTGCTTCCCTGATTTCTTGTTGTATTCTTCTTGTATATCTTCTGCAGAAGCCGAGAAGCTCTGGGCAGAGGCCGTGGAGGCCGCCACCAGCATGTCCCAGTGCCTCAACACCGAGGAGAATTCGCATAGGGAGCTGAAGGAGGTCATGGCGGATCACTTGCACCGGTTCGGGCCTCCAGATCTCGTGTCGGGAACTTCCGTTCAGAGCCAGCTGAGTGCCCTCGGAGGGTACATCCGAGGAGAGATCCGGAGCGCATTCCGGAATGGGATGAAGTGCTGCCTGGCAGTGATGTGCTCACATTTCTCCCTGGAGGATAAGACCCTTGGGATCCTCTCAGACGGGTTCTTCCTCGGTCGTGACGAAGAGGAGGGCGCTGCCGACGAGAAGACCAACGGGGAGAAGATTGCCGAGTTTTATACTCGGGCGGAGGGACCGGCGAACGTGCTCGCCACCCATTTTGAAAACGAGCTCATCCCTCCTTACTCTCCCATAGAGTCGGGTTATGAGGCAGCCCCCGAGCCGATGGGGAGCCGCCGTCCGAGGACGCCTTCACGCCGCATACTCGAGGAACGGCGACGAAGAAACGAGTACCTCGGTGGTTCCTCAGCCCCAGCCTTCTGTTCCAGACGTCGGGTCGTCAGACGCTCCGGGCCCGTGAGCCCTTGTGAAAAAGAACTTGGTTGTAATGTGTGTGGTTCGTGGCCCGAGGGGCCTTTGTATCTCAATGGTTGGAAACTTGGTGCCTGTAAAAACTTGATGCTCCTTTATTTTTGTGTCGATAAGTGTTCGTTTGAGTCATTTTTGTATTTTCTTTCCCGAGCTGAATGAGTATGGGTACCCCTGGGGATGATCCATGAGCTCGATTTGTCTCGTTTCAGAAAGTTTACGAAAGACCCCTGCGACTTAGGCAAAAAAATTTTCGGAGTGTTCAAATTTTTCTGAACAGAGTTTTTTCGAGGGACCGTCGTAAGGGGAGGGGTTCCTCCTCTGGTAGCCCCCGAGGGAGGTTTTTGTCTTGTGGTAGCTTAAGACAAAACCTACCTAAAAAACACTTTGACCCATTGATTTGGAGAAAAAGATGTCTTTTATTGCTTCTATATAAGTTTTGAGAGTACAAGGTAGAGCACTACGCTTCTAAGGGTAGAAATGGCGTAGTTGTTCTATGTTCCAAGCATTGGAGTACACCTCGCCCTTCTCATTCTTGAGTTTGTATGTTCCTGGTTTGAGTACTTCGGCGATGAAGTATGGCCCTTCAGGGGAGTCAGCTTGTGGTGGCCCTCGGCTATCCCGCTTCAGCTTTAATACGGGGTCATTGACTTGGAAGCCTCGGGGTTTCATCCTTCGCGCATGGTATCGCCGAAGTGACTGCTGGTAGCGTGCTGAGTGGATCAGTGCTATGTCTCTTGCTTCCTCCACCTGGTCCAAGGAGTCCTCTCTTGCCTCTTGGTTGCCTTGTTCGTTGTAAGCTCGAAGCCTCGGGGATCCAGACTCTATGTCCGAGGGCAAGATGGCCTCGGATCCATAGATCGGGAAGAAAGGTGTGAATCCCGTGGCTCTGCTCTTGGTTGTCCTGAGGCTCCAAAGCACCGAGGGCAACTCCCGGTACCACTTCCCGCCGTCTTGGTTCAGCTTGTTGAAGATTCTTGGCTTGAGGCCTTGCAAGATCATGCCATTGGCTCACTCTACTTGGCCGTTGGTTTTGGTGCACGATCGCATTTGTACCCACTCGATGTTGTAGTCATCACGAGAAGTCCGGTGAACTTTTTCCCAAACGAAATTTGTCCCATTATCCGTTATGATGGAATTAGAGACACCAAATCGTGAGATGAGGTCTTCAAAGAGCTTTACTGTTTCTTCTGTCCGAGGGGTGACGACGGGTCGGGCCTCAATCCATTTGGAAAACTTGTCAATCACCACCAGAACATGGGTGTAGCCCCCGGGCGCTTTCTTGAGTGGTCCAATCATGTCCACACCCCATACCTGCGAAGGGCTAGGTGATCGGGATTGTTTGCAAGGCTTGCGCGGGGAGGTGTGTCTTGCGTGCATAGTATTGACATCCCTTGCAGGTTCGGACTATGTGAGTTGCGTCTCGGACCGCCGTCGGCCAATAGAAGCCTTGCCTGAACACCTTCCCTACTAGTGTCCGAGGGGCCGCATGGTGCCCACATTCTCCTCGTGGGTGTCTACCAGAGCTCCTTTTTTGTCCTTGGGAGATGCACCGATATATCCCCGAGGCTCCTCTCTTGTATAGCTCTTTTTGTCGTTACCAATCAGCACAAACGACTTGACGCGCCGGGCTATCCGCCTTACTTCTGTTGGATCTTCGGGTAGCTCCCCTCGGATGAGGTAGTCCAGCAGCGAAACTCGCCAGTCTTGCGGCTCTTCATCAACCTGCATAGCTTCGGGGTGCGGCTGACTTGTTGGCCGAGAGTCTTCAGCCCCTGAGGGCTCCCCATCAGCCCCCGAGGGAGTTGCATCAGCCCCCGAGGGGGTCTCCTGGATTTGGTACTTGACTGATGGTTTGTAGAGGTCTCGGGCCAAGATGTTCGGAGGTACGTCCGCTCTAGTTGATGCGATCTTCGCAAGCTCGTCGGCGGCTTCATTGTATCTCCTCGGGGTATGCCGGTGTTCCAAGGCGTGGAACTTGTCCTCCAGCTTCCTCATCTCCTGGCAGTACGCCTCCATCTTCGGGTCATGGCAGGCGGAGGCCTTCATCACTTGATCAACCACGAGCTGCGAGTCTCCCCTCGTCTCTAGACGTCGGATCCCGAGGTTGACTGCGATGCAGAGGCCGTTGATGAGTGCCTCATACTCTGCTACATTGTTGGAGGCCGGGAAGTGTAGCGATCACGTAGCGGATGTGGACCCCGAGGGTGAGATGAAAAGGGGCGGCGCTGCTCCGTCTTCATAAGAGACCCGTCGAAGAACATTGTCTCAGCACTCGGCTGGATCGTGCCGAGGGTAATTTGGGTATCTGTCCATTCGGCGACAAAGTCGGCAAGGACCTGAGACTTGATGGCTTTCCGAGGGGCGTATGTTAAGGTTTCGCTCATGAGCTCCACTGCCCACTTGGCCACTCTTCCTGTGGCCTCCTTGTTCTGAATGATCTCCCCGAGGGGGAATGCCGACACTACCGTGACGAGATGTGCCAGGAAGTAGTGCCGCAACTTCCTCTGAGCTAGTACTACAGCGTACAACAATTTCTGCATCTGAGGGTACCTTGTCTTGGTTTCGGATAACACCTCGCTGATGAAGTAGACTGGTCTTTGGACTGGTAAGGCGTGCCCCTCTTCTTGACGCTCGACTACTATGGCCGCACTGACCACCTGAGTGGTGGCGGCAACATAGAGGAGTAGCTGCTCTCCGGGATTTAGCGGTACCAGCACTGGTGCATTGGTGAGGACCCTTGTTGACATTTACTTAGCGTTGTCACTAGAAATAGATATAGGACCTATCCCTAGCAACAGCGCTAGAAATGATTGTTGGTATTTCTAATGCTCATGTAAGATATTCGCAAGCGCACGTAATTACCGTTGTAGCATTTCACCCGGGAGTATTCCAAGGTATCGTTATTTGTATTTAGCCCATGGGAAGCGATGGCGTAGGATGTGATAACTAACAATCATGTATCCACCAACTAATATACCTTCTAGACTAAGGTGGGGGGTAAATGATGTATATGATATAGGCATTGACACACACAGGAATAGTCTAGACACACAAATAAGAGAGTAGTCTAGCTAGCAGGGAGGACAACGAGTGAGCAAAGGATTCCTATGATTCTTACTTTACTTCTATGATACTAATCTAGGCACAAAGGGACGATACAACTAGTTGTGGTTCATAGGACAAGTATGCTAGGCAGTAGGTGAATAGTGGTGGATAAACCACCACTAAACAAGCTACTATTTTTTGGAGCCTTACCTTTTAAGAACTTGCCTAACACGTGGTGATCTATACAGAGACCGTAAGGGTCTGTCACCACCACACCTTGGCTATCACAATCCATCGTGCAAGCAAGTTTATAACCACAGGCAAGATCGAGTCTAAGCACCATGCTTATACTTCCTCTCACTACTCTAGATGCTATAGCACAGGCCAACTAGAGCACCTCTTACGAGACAATGATCGCATACGGGCATGGGTTCAAAGTGAACCATGGCTTGAACCATAACTAAGTGTGAAACGCCTATATGCTAGATAATATCATAACAACTATATTCTAGAGAACTAGAATAAAGTTGTACTAAGTAAATACTCAATAGAGTAAATACTAGAGTAAAGTAAAGAAATGAATTATAAATGTAAAGATCTTACTACAAAAGGAATGATAAAAGAACAATACGGACCTCCTAGAAGACCAGCTCTGAAACCCAAGTGAAGCTCACTACTCACTCTAACTCCCAACTATACTAACACTACTACATCTTGATAGAGTGGAGAGCTCCTTCCTTATGGTGTGTCTTGGAAGTGAGGGGGTAGGGGGTATTTATAGCCCCAAGGTGGAGTAGGGGCTACTCCCAGCCATGTCATCGATCCGTGTGACCTCTATTGCCCACCATTGGATCTAACCGCCATGCAACCGCCTTAGGATCAACGTGTGAGGTAATTTCAGCATGTGGACAATGTGATGGGCGTGGGAGGACATCTTTGGCTAAGTGGGCCATGGTCGGCCGACCATGGTCCATGACGTGGGCCATCCCCTAGTCTTTGGGAATGTTGGCCCCACCGCCGGTTGCGTGTCTTGAGTCTGGAACTTGCCGTGACGTTTATTTTGTACCAACACGATCCATGTGACGTATTGATGGACCAATCAGGTGCCTTCTCTTGTTCTCCCACGGATTAGTGACGTGGCAGGTCGTATTGGAAGAGTTTGGGCCAAAGGTCATGGGTCGGTCGATGCTTTGGTCCATTGGGCCCCGGCCTTTTCCAACTCTTCTAGAAGGCGCCCCCACTTGTCGCCGTCTCAGGATCAAATGGCCCTTGGTCGGCCGATGCTGGTCTTGTGGCCAAATGACTTCAAATTTTGTGTGGAAGCATCCTAGAACATGGAGATCATGATGGTGATGATATTTTGTCCATTGGCCATACTTGGGTCACCGATTTGGATGGCCACTATTCACGTCGTTTCGGCCGATTTCCTTCGAATTCATATCTGCATAAAAATAATGACATCTACATGTGGAACTAGGTTATTGGGTAAAATATGTTCATGAAATGTTATTCTTCCTTTCAAAACAGGGATGTTGACGGTGTTTTTATGATGTAAAATAAGGGTGTTTTCACCGTCAACAAGATCCCCAAGCTTAACCTTTGTTCGTCCCGAACGAAGAATCAAAACTTAGTCTTGGTGGATTAGGAGTTACTACTATGCTTCATATTTCCATAGTACTATGTGCACAACAAAAGACTTCTCTTGAATGGAAAACTTTTAGCAATGTTGAAAAACTCACCCTTATTACCTTAGTCCTTCATGGGGCATATGGCTTCTTCCTTGTCTTTAGTAATAAGGGATAGACCACCTTTGATTTGAGCTCTAATTTTCTCATTCCTCACAAGTTTCATGTTGGAGTGTTTTGCAATGTTTTCAAAAGAAAAACTTAATGTTCCTCAAATGGTGCTCTCTTGGTCACTCAAGTGGTGGTTGGTTTCCTCACCGAGGCATATGTAATATTGCCTTCTTTTCCTACATCTAAATGGCTTATGTGGATCTTGGGTAGGGATAAAGTATGGCATACCTACCTTGCATATGTTAAAAGCGTCAAAACTTGGATCCAAGGAGAGAAGTATCATGCTCTAAGATCAAGATGTGCATGTGTGTGGAAAAACCGATGAACAATACTCCTTTATTTGATCTCTCACTCTCTCTTTCTATTTAGCATTGTGAGACATGGCTATCTTCTTCTTTTTTTTTTTTTTTTGGGAGAGGTGGGCTCTACTCACCCTCGGACTTGTGTCCATTATTTCCTCTCTTTTTCTTGGAGACACATGTCCATTTTCATCTCTTTTTTTTTTTCTTTTTTTTTTTATATATATATAGCCAACGTCTCTTCTACTAGAAACATAACTAGAGAGAGGTCATAAATATAACTGCATGGAGTATATTTATTTAGTGAAAAGGATGGATGTCATGTTATTGCGTACTTCTAGTGTAGAAGCAAGCATGTGTATGGTGGCGTGTACGTGCACTTGATTTAATGAGCATGACAAATCTCTCTACAAGGGTCAACAAGACTTGACAAAGCACAACACAAAGCAAGCAAAGCATATGTAAAAGCTTATATCATGAAATAATGAGTATGGCTTTGGTAGGAATTTTCACCATAGAGGAAACATCAAGTGTTTTATTGATTTTTAAAATAAAGACTCCAACAACCATACTTATTTGGAACAATAGTATAACAGCTCATCTTAGGATGAATCATATCTCAAAAATTACTTTAGACTTAGTTGAAAGCACTTGCAACCCATAGAAGTTTTAGGTTCATGATGGTTTTCATGTGAGCTAAGTAATCCATACTTAGAGAAATATTGGGTTGTATACTACTAAAGAAACATTTAGCAGAGCAACTATTCATCATTTCCAATGGAAGATAAACATTCATGAAGCATACGAAAGGAGGATTGTTTATTCTTTCATTCATATTTTATTAAGATGCAAAAAGGATTTGAAATAACAAGAGTTAAGAATACTTACCTTAGTGAGGGAGGGAACCTCCCCCAAGCTTAGCTCTTGCTCACTGCTCTGGTGGTGGATATGGTGTCGGGTAGACTCCTATCTACGCCCACCATTGTACCCATTGATGGTTGTTCTCTACTTGGATTGCTTGAGCAATCAGAATGGGAGTGTTCTGAGTGATAAGAGGTGGGTCCAGGAGTCCAAGGTGGTGGTCGGCCGACCACTCTTTTGGAGCTCCTGACCATTTGGCCTCTGTGGTGCTCTTCTTCTCATCTGATAGACCAATCCTGCACTGACCGTTTTTGAATTTCTGAAATTTTCTTGGTCGGCCGACCAACCTTTTGTGGCCATTTAGGCTCAAATTTTTACAGTGTGTTCTTGATGTGAAGGTGATCAATATGGCAAGGTCCAAACATTGAGATCCTTCACTTGTGTGGTCGGCCGATGTGCCTTTTGGGGCCATTCAGGCTCAAATTTTTGCAGAGTGTTCTTGATGCAAAGGTGATCAACGTTGTAGGGTCCAAACGTTGGGATCCTTCACTTGGGAGATTGGCCGACCTCCCCCACATTGGCTTTTGGCATGGTTTGAGTCACATCAGCAGACAAACAATCAAGTGCAGGCATCCTGTTGGTGGAGAAACACCCATAGTATGCACATCGAAACCCTTTATAGCTTTCTTTTTATTCCCGCAAGCAAAGAGAGAACACAAACCACAACTAGGCGACAAAGGATTAGCGTTAGTGTTAGTCATCCGGGGTTAGTCGTCCTTGTGGGGCTTGGTTGCCTTTGTGAAACCATTCTTTGTGGGTAAAGATATACCATAACAAGAGAGCAAGAGGCAAAGCTTGCCTAAACACTACATTTTTTATTATTTATTTATTATTATTATTTTATTATTATTATTTTATTATTTTATTTATTTATATATATATATTTTTTTTTATTTTTCTTTTATATATATATATATTTTTGACTATCTAGAACTATCCTACACTTGAGAAGCACTACTCATGAAGTTCGAGAAGAGAAGAAACTCTAAGCTCAAGATTTTTCTCGAATGAGTTGTGTGTGAATTTGAGCTAGAGATGGAGGGGTATTGATAGCAATAGTGTGCAAGCCTCGGGTGCCACAATGGTAGGTCGGCCGACCTACCTTGTGCCCCAAATGATGGAGGTGCCCCATTGTTGTTGATGACGATGCCTTGCACAAGTGCTCTAGAAAATATGAATGTGAGGTGACACCAAAGGTAGGTCGGCCGACCTACCAATGTGATTACCACACAAAATTGGCTAGTGGAGAATGCATCTTGTGCTTGGTAGAAGTGAAGGGTGATGGAATTAGTGGCAGAGGCATCTAAAGCCTGGTCGGCCGACCTAGGGTTGGATGCCCTTGGAGAAATGGTTTCTGGATTCATGTTGTGGATGTCTTGGTGATGTGAATGGAGGAATTTGGAAAGTGAAATGGCTAAAGAGGGTGGTCAGCCGACCTCCCCAAGCTAGGGTTTTATCCGTGTTTTTGCATGAACATGTTTCAAAGTGTGTAATGGTGATGAGAAGAGATGGTGGATGTGTGAGATGGGGTGATAGAGGGGTCGGGCAACCTCTCCATAGACCCCATGAGAGATCAACAGATTCATGAAATAATGTTCTCAAGTTTTTATTATGCAAGAGAAATTTGTTTGTTGAAAATTAAAACATGCAAAGATGTAAAAACAAAAACTAGCCTAAATGCATTGAAAAAGGGAAATATGAGATAACTACCAATTTACCTTTTTGGCGTGGGCTCCATGTTTTTAAGTCCGAAGAGCAGGACTTCTCCTCCTTGTTCATTTTTTTAGGTGCATCGGTTGGTCCCGGAGGAGTGGATGTATGGTTGCACCTCCTTCTTCTACCAGTCTTGTTCAAACCTTGATGGTGATGGTGGGTTGGAAGACTTATTTGAATTGTGGGGTCTCCTCTAGTTGATTTGGCGGATCATCACTTGGGTGAGTCGGTCAACCCCCTAATGGGCCGTAGCCCATCTCCATTCCTTCTAGAAGGTGGTCCCACATATCATAGAGTGTCTTGAATGGTGGCAAGGTGGAAAGGTGGGATCGGCCGACCAAGGTTGGGGTCGGCCAGACCATCCAATGGATGGTTTTCCACCTTCAATTCTTCTACAAAGCTTCTCCCACATGTCAAGATGACTCAAGGATGTGTTATGATGAAATAGTCATGGTCGGCCGACCACCATTTTGTGGCCGCATGGGCTCAAATTTCTGGGGTTTGTTCATGATGGGAAGGTGATCAAGGTGGTAGGTTCAAAATGTTGAGATCCCACACTTGGTAGTTCGGCCGACCTCACTTTATGTCATGTGAGTCTTCTCCTAGGTCCTAGATGTCATCCCCACTAGTTATTGACTTCATCTTTAGGGTGGAACTCATCGAGTGCCACATCATCGATCCATGTGACTCCATCTCGTGGCCACATGACCGAACCGCCTCGAGAACCGACTTTCCGTGAAGGGGACGAGATTTTTTAGCATGTGCACAATGTATAGTCGGTGGGGAAGTTGGTGGACCAAAGTGGGAAATCCTTTCCTTAATGACATGCTCTAGGATTATCCATTCTATTAGGGAAGCAACTTCCAAGTCATGCATCATTGTTTCATCCTCTTAGATTTGAAAGGTTTCCTCTGAGGGGTTAGTCCAAATTGCAACCAAATTCTTGATTGATGAATTGACTAGACAACTCATTCCCCACAATCTGAGATGGAATTGTGAGTGCTTTTGTTCCGTCACATATGATGATTTTTCTCCATTTTGGCGGTGACCTTTTCTTCATTTCGCACGGGGGTTAGAATGTATACATATACTCACTGTGGAGCAAGCAAGGTTGAAGTTTTGATGGTTCGTGAATAATCAAACACCCCGGGCTCATTCTTAATACTTCTTGTTCTTGTGGAAAGCACCGAAAGATTGAAACGGTTGATGCCCCTGTTATTCCACATTCCACAAGACAACGATATCCCCACAATAGCTAATGGTAACATATATTAGTGGACATCAAGTTTAGTATCAACATCTTTTTGCCAATTGCTTCCCAACGGCGCGCCGAGAAATGCTTGTTGACATTTACTTAGCGTTGTCACTAGAAATAGATATAGGACCTATCCCTAGCAAATGCGCTAGAAATGATTGTTGGTATTTCTAATGCTCATGTAAGATATTCATAGCAGTTTATGTAATTACCGTTGTAGCATTTCACCCGGGGAGTATTCCAAGGTATCGTTATTTGTATTTAGCCCATGGGAAGCGATGGCGTAGGATGTGATAACTAACAATCATGTATCCACCAACTAATATACCTTCTAGACTAAGGTGGGGGTAAATGATGTATATGATATAGGCATTGACACACACAGAATAGTCTAGACACACAAATAAGAGAGTAGTCTAGCTAGCGAGGGGAGGACAACGAGTGAGCAAAGGATTCCTATGATTCTTACTTTACTTCTATGATACTAATCTAGGCACAAAGGGCGATACAACTAGTTGTGGTTCATAGGACAAGTATGCTAGGCAGTAGGTGAATAGTGGTGGATAAACCACCACTAAACAAGCTACTATTTTTTGGAGCCTTACCTTTTAAGAACTTGCCTAACACGTGGTGATCTATACGAGAGACCGGAAGGGGCTGTCACCACCTTCTTGGCTATCACAATCCATCCGTGCGCAAGCGATAACCACAGGCAAGATCGAGTCTAAGCACCATGCTTATACTTCCTCTCACTACTCTAGATGCTATAGCACAGGCCAACTAGAGCACCTCTTACGAGACAATGATCGCATACAGGCATGGGTTCAAAGTGAACCATGGCTTGAACCATAACTAAGTGTGAAACGCGTCTATATGCTAGATAATATCATAACAACTATATTCTAGAGAACTAGAATAAAGTTGTACTAAGTAAATACTCAATAGAGTAAATACTAGAGTAAAGTAAAGAAATGAATTATAAATGTAAAGATCTTACTACAAAAGGAATGATAAAAGAACAATACCGGACCTCCTAGAAGACCATTTCTGGAAACCCAAGTGAAGCTCACTACTCACTCTAACTCCCAACTATACTAACACTACTACATCTTGATAGAGTGGAGAGCTCCTTCCTTATGGTGTGTCTTGGAAGTGAGGGGGGTAGGGGTATTTATAGCCCCAAGGTGGAGTAGGGGCTACTCGGCCACGTCATCGATCCGTGTGACCTCTATTGCCCACCATTGGATCTAACCGCCATGCAACCGCCTTAGGATCAACGTGTGAGGTAATTTCAGCATGTGGACAATGTGATGGGCGTGGGAGGACATCTTTGGCTAAGTGGGCCATGGTCGGCCGACCATGGTCCATGACTGTGGGCCATCCTAGTCTTTGGGAATGTTGGCCCCACCGCCGGGTTTCTGTGTCTTGAGTCCGGAACTTGCCGTGGCGTTTATTTTGTACCAACACGATCCATGTGACGTATTGATGGACCAATCGGTGCCTTCTCTTGTTCTCCCACGGATTAGTGACGTGGCAGGTCGTCTTGGAAGAGTTTGGGCCAAAGGTCATGGGTCGGCCGATCTTTGGTCCATTGGGCCCCTGGCCTTTTCCAACTCTTCTAGAAGGCGTCCCCACATGTCAGGCTGTCTCAGGATCAAATGGCCCTTGGTCGGCCGATGCTGGTCTTGTGGCCAAATGACTTCAAATTTTGTGTGGAAGCATCCTAGAACATGGAGATCATGATGGTGATGATATTTTGTCCATTGGCCATACTTGGGTCACCATTTGGATGGCCACTATTCACGTCGTTTCGGCCAGATTTCCTTCGAATTCATATCTCGCATAAAAATAATGACATCTACATGTGGAACTAGGTTATTGGGTAAAATATGTTCATGAAATGTTATTCTTCCTTTCAAAAACAGGGATGTTGCCGGTGTTTTTATGATGTAAAATAAGGGTGTTTTCACCGTCAACAACCCTCTTCAAGTTGCCGAGGGCCTCTTCTGCCTCGGGGGTCCTGGTGAACCGCTCTGATTTCTTCAGTAGTCGATAGAGTGGCAGCCCCTTTTCTCCTAGCCAAGAGATGAACCGGCTGAGTGATGCCAGACACCCCATTAGCTTTTGAACTCCTTTGAGGTTGGTGATCGGCTCCATGTTTGTGACCGCCGAGACCTTGGTCGGGTTAGCCTCAATGCCCCGCTGAGAGACAATGAATCTGAGGAGCATTGTTGGCATTTGTTAAGTGCTAAAAGAATATGAAGGATTCTGCAAGCGCACAGAACACCTACCATTGTAGCTTTTCCCTAGGATGAGTGTTCTAGAGTATCGTATCCATAGGGAAGCTTTGGTTAAAGAATTCTAATAAGTCTTAATCATGTATCCACTAACTTAGCAAACCACTATACTATAGTGAGGGGGTAATTGTTAAAAGATAAGTAAATGTCAATGCATAAAATAATAACCTACCTAAGAAATCAAAGAGTACCTAAACTAATCAAGAGTTCAAAGGGAGAGATCAAGGTTCCTGGGTAATTCTCTATTACTTAGGTTCTATGATAGCAATTATACTAATGCACTTTGGAGCAGCAGATCTGTCCCAACTCTCGAGAAAGACTGGGAAGAAGGTAGTTGGGAGAAGGCTGCCAAAAGCTCTACGAAACACCAATCCGAACGTGGTGGACTACAAAGGCCTTACAGAGCTGTCACCCCTGGGGCTACCACAACTATCCGTGGGATTAGGCGCAACCTCAGGTAACCAATAGCCTAGACACCAAGTCTACACTATTGATTACTACTCTAGCTACCTAGAATAACTAGAGCACTCAATACGAGCGGAGATCCCATGCAATAGCATAACAACTATACTAACCATATATGAAAAGCATGGAAGTAAATAGAGAAGATAAATATATGAATCATAAGTCTTGTAGAGAAGATACAAAGACATACCATACTCTGAAGACATCTCCAGAATAGGAGCATAGCTCCTCTCTCCTTTACTCTTGATTAGATCTAAGTTAGATCTAATCTAGTTCTAATTACATGGCTAATCTATCTCTAATCACATGACTAATCTTCTTCTAATCTACTTCTAATTCACTAATCCCAGAGAGAGGTTATCCTTACATTGGGACACCTCTACAAGCGAGATAATGAATAGAATGAGATAGAATGAATTAGGGTTTTACCACGGGGTCGGGGTCTTCTTATATAGGCCTTGGCGATGAACGATAGCCCTTGGATCAAACCGACCTTGGCAACGGTGTAGATACAACCTCAAAGTCGGTTACAAAACCGACATAAAAGACTAAGCTGATTGGCTAAAATTGCTGGCGGCGGCATAAAATTGCCTGGCGGCCGCCAGGTCATTGCCTCCTCTCGACCTCTCGTCTCTTCGGTGTCTTACGGTATCTTCTAGAGTGTTTTAGTCCATATTTCGGGTTGAGTTACTTCACGGTCAAGTCTTGTCATCGTATGAGATGTATATTCCGGAACTTTCTCCATTCTTCTCTGCATTTACCTGTTAAGTCCCTGTAAAGATATAAATCACCAAAGCTCATGGAATTATGTTAGTAAAACCCCTAGTCTATGTTGATATTCATTTTACGCCCTTATTTCATGTTTAGTTGACTATTAATATTATGCTATAACAGGTGTCAACAAGTTCCCCCAAGCTTACCCTTTGCTAGTCCCTAGCAAAGCCAAACTTAGCAATGGATCGGGAGTTGCTACAACGCCTTCACACCTCGAAGTACACATGCTTTCAAACAAAATTTCTCCTCCAGATAAAACTTGCTCAAATTTCAACTTACCCATATTACCTCTTACCTTTTGGGGCTTATATCTCTTTTCTTTAATCTTGGGTAATTGAAAGATAGAATAGTCAAGTCGAACATTATATCTCAAACTCTTTTGATCAACTGTCCTTTTGGAGTTTTTTTGCTGATTTTCAAATAAAACTCAAAGTTCCTCAGTATGACTCTCTCTAATCTCTCATTTGTGGTATTTGTGGATCCTCCCTAAGGCAATAAGGTAGTGTTGCCTTTCTCTCATGATATGTAGTATTTTTGGCTAAGGCAGTGGCACATTATGCCTTCTTCTCTCTCACCCTATATTTAAGGCTTATATATCTGGAGTTCATAGGTGGAAGAAGATTAAATCTACTTACTAAGCATATATTGTAAATTCAAGCAATGGATCCAAAGTTACAAGTCCTTCGATCAAGTGGTGCATGTGTATGGTGGATAGAATATAGATAGTAGGGAATATAGTAAGGTGTATAGAATAGATGATGGGAAATATTACTTTTGCTCCTTGAGGAATCTTCTCTCTTTTGGATTTGGAAACTTTATAGAGAACCTGGGTTGTATATTTTTTTTTTTTTTTCTTTTATTTAGAGAGGTGGGCTCTGCTCACCCTAGACTTTTGTCTTTTATTTCCTCTCTTTAAAGATGTGGGTTCTACTCACCCTCGGACACTTGTCCATTTTTCATCTTTATTATTTTTTTCTTTTTCTTAGGGAGGTAGGCTCTACTCGCCCGTAGGACTTTTGTCCATTTTTCATCTCCCTTTCTTTTTTTTTAATCTATAACCCAGATCTCTTTTGTAATAACTTGTGAGAGGTAAATAAATGTAATGGAGCTTTTGTAAGATATTGACTAGCAACGAATGAGTGGATAGGTATAGGGAATATTTTTGGTTGTTCTCTCCTAGGATAGGAGTAGAACATTTTTTTGTGGATATTTAGTGGATGCTTTGTGGATGCGTACTTCTAGGGTAGAAGTAGCATAAATGCAAGTGGATTAGAGTGGAGTGGAATAAAGTGTGCATGATCAGTATGACAAGTTTCTAAGGGTCGACAAAGATTGAACAAACTCAATGCAAAGCAAGCAGCCTATATATATGTCAAAAGGTTTTTCTAATCTAGGGAGCATGTATATATGGCTTGTGGTAGGAGATTCAACACTCTTGTCACACAGGAACTTATCATGTGCACTTTAATTTTCAAAAGATAAATCTCCAGAAATCTAGTATCACTAGGAGTAAGATAAATAGCAGCTCAGACTCTCATATATCATATCTGTCAATTACCTAGACTTCAGAGCTAGCATTTGCTACCCACAGATTTTAGGTTCAGAGCAAATCTTAAGTCAAAGCAGTTGCATTAAAAACTCGAGAGAAATTAAGCTTGAAAGGTAGGTACTTGAAAGGAATTATGATGGAGCAACTATTCATCATCTCCAAGGCTAGAGATTATCTTCAGAGTTTATTTTATTACCACACTCTAATAAAGACTCTTTAGTAAAGACTAGATAGACTCTATTTATTTAGTTTCCATAATTATGCATCTTTTTATTTCTTTCTAATAAAGCAAACAAATCTAGCTAAAATTAAATAAGGTATAAGAATACTTACCTAGATACATGGGGGTTTCCTTCCCCAAGCTAGATGTTGACATAGTCTTTGATGTTCTTGATGGTTGGAAGTAGAGGTAGATAGTGATGGTGGCCGATTGATCTTCTTTAACGCTAGACACCATGTGTGTCATGTCTCTCTTCCTTGGAATCTCTTGAACTCAAATAGACAACAAAGCTAGTGGAACTTGATTAAGCATTAGGGGTTAGCCACGTTGCTTCTTGTTTAAAAGATTAGGATTATTCCTTTTAAGGCGATAGTTCAGCAATATTAATATTTTTGGATTTTCTATGCAAAAATAAAGAATGATGATGCATACATATTTATTTTATTTTTATGCCACCACAGTAAATATCCTTGTGGGTTGTTACATACCACAAAATTACTCATATGGGGCTTAGAGTTTTTTTTCAATGTATATGCAAAGAACAAATATTTATTTTTCTTTTCTAATGCAAGGCTAGTGCTATAATGTAAATATGCTAAAGGAAATAATTATGCAATGCAAGGAAATAAATATGTTATGCATGTGGATAACTACCGATCTTACCTTTCGGCGAGGGTTCAGTGTTTTAAGTCCTCTCGAGCGAGACTTCTTACCTTGTCATTCCCTTGAGTGTGTTATCTGATCTTGACGGTCGTGCTCCTTGAGATCGTGAAGGACAACGTCACCCATGTTCTTAGCTGGTCTTATGAGTTGGAGTGAAGCGTAAGCGGCTTCTTGTTTAGTGTGCATGCTTATAGGACATTCACTTGTTGAATTTTGGAGAGACCGAAAGGCTTCTCCACCATTTTGCTCAAAGTGTGTCCGCTTGCAAAGTCATGGTAGAGATCAAGTGCATGGGCTGTTGGTGGGAAAACACCAACAGAACCAAAACTTCATTCATTCTTCTCTAACCATAAGCACATCAAACAAGATAGAGTTGATTTATTGTATACTTTACTTAAACCTAACTTGGGTGACAAGATCGAGAAGATTGAGCATATTTGTTTATGATTAAAACATTGGCAAATTAAATCAAGCTCGTTGACTCTTGGAAGGGTTTTCTTATCTAAACATTAAAAGCATGATTATGATTCTTCCAAAGCAAGGTAAGCAACTTTCTGGCTTACAAGATTAGGACTGTGAGATCAAGAGAGAGGTGGTAAGAACACTTAACAAACATGTTGAGCTAAAGACGATGGATCAAGCAAGGGTGTTGCTCTAACATGTTTGGCTCTTTGTTTATAAACATTCCATAGTTAAGGGAAAGCTTATTTATTGACAACTTACCTCAAGATGTTACGTTAATTGTTAGAGCATGCCGGCACCGTAACACCTCGTGGTGGATCTTTCCATCTGCTTGAAGCTTTCCTTATTTGACCTCTTGTGTATCCTATTCTTCACTTGTCTCCTTTATTGCATCGTCCTTTCTATTTTGTCTTTAAATTGTGCTTAGACCTTTTTGCTCCTCTCATGATTTTATTCCGTAATACTAGTTGACAATGGATACCCGAAGGAATATACAATGTAAACAAGGGTAGAAGCTGTCATGGAGCTTAAGGTTGCTTTTATGCCGGAAAGAAGTTTTGATTGGATATTTTATATGCTCACCATTACTTTCTCTCTAGTTGGAAATTTTATTATATCTTAAATTTGATTTTTATGCATGACATCTATTAACCATTCAAACTTAGAGAGACAAAGTAATAGTGAGTAGAGGGATTGCAAACCGGTATGTCGAGTGCGGGAGCTTGAGTAAAGGAGGAGTTTGTCGGATGATCTTTAGAGGAGTCGACCTTCCTCCCCCATGCTTGAGCCTTCACGTCACTTGGCACTTCAAGTGTGAAATCTTTGAATCATCCCTAATCGTGTGTTGCAATCACCATGTCCTTAGGCGTTGTTCATCCTTTTCGTTCTCGCAAGTTTAGTGACCAAGAATACCCGAAGGGAACTTGTCCTAGGAACATGTTTCTTTTACCATGAGCCTTCATGTGCTCGATATATATTATTATTATTTTATTTAGAACATAAGACAAAAGTTATATACAAATATGTGATTTATATTCACTTACCTGTCTTTGATGTTCTTTTTGGTCTACATTGCTTTGTCCATCCACTTCTCGAATGAGAGCTTCTTCTAGATCGTGTTGTATGACATTCTTCTTCATTGGATAGACATAGCATAGACTCTTTTTCTCGCAAAATATTAGTGGACACATACCCGAAGGAATATAACTTGAGGGTTGAAACAAGGGTTGTTGTCCAAGGTTCATATGATCTCATCTATGCTAATGAAAAGGTGGTTCTTTGATTACCTTAGCAACAGATTTTGTTTATTCATGTCTTAAAACACTTTTTTTTTTTTTATGGCTGCACTCGTATGTGGATCAAGGCAAAGGTAACTTATAGCAAAAAGAGAGCGCGAATGATTTGATACTTACAATTCTTCCGTCAATGAGCCGTGTCTTTTTGCACAAAGTTTAGAGTTCATCATATGCCTTGCTTCATCTCCGATCTAAGTTCATCTCTTGACTTACCCAAATTGGATTTGAGAGTTTTTACGCAAGGGTTAGTCCAATACAATAACCAATGTCTACATAAGCAATTTTTAGTTCAATAACCAAACTAGACGCCATGTCTAATTCAATTAAGGAAGGTATTTTAACCTAAGCACCACGCTTAATTTAAAAGCCTTTGGAAGTATGTACAGATACTTCCAAACCAAAGCATACCATAAAAAGACAAAGGTAGAATAAAAGCACGCCAGAGATTTACTCAAATTAGATATGAAAGAGCATGATCAAGGTGAGAATTTTTTTTTTAGACGCAAACATGGATGGATGCAAGGAACTAAACATGCAATGGATCAACTATGTGAAAACATAAACTAAAGCGGAGTGAATGCATGAATTGATAAAGTAAAAATGCAACGCAATGCAAGAAATTAAATGATAACTACTCAATCAATTTATAGTCCATGAGCAAGACTTTCTCACCTTTATTGATCATACTTACCATGATGTGTAGCTTCTATGTACGTCACTTGAGATGTGTGCATTGAATTCTTGTGACGGCGACTTCTTCTTCAATCTATACATGGTTAGAATAATATATATTTAAATACATACCTTTTTTTTTTTTTTTTGACAAGAACACATATATTATATTAATCCAGCAAACAAGTTACAAATAAGACCTCGAAAGAGATCAAATTACAACTAGGTCCTGCATCTTCTAGAGGAAGGAAGAGCTCCATCCGAGTTTCTTGGGAGAAGGTGGAGCCGCCCGGTGAAGCTGGCGCGAGGGGCTTCGAGTACGAGGCATACGCCGGGGCGGAGGCCGCGCAAAGCGCCATTTGTTCAAGGGACGTCGCGCCATCGAGATCAGCTTGCACCGCCCATCGAAGAGTATGGGTGAACTCGTCGCCGGAGGTACTTGCAAAGACGGGATCCCGGGTGAAGGCGGAGAACTCCAACTCGCAGCTAAAGGTGGAGAAGCTTGGACGCCGGGTTGAGAAGCGTGAACCATTCTTTGGAAGAACATGGGGCGTACGGTGGGGGAAAGGGGAGGGAGGATCTGGATCTCGCGGCGGATGCGGTGGGGGGGGAGGTGGAAGGAGCGAGATCCGATGAGGAGTGGGGGGATTTATTTTATTACCACATACCTGGAGCACATCGTCGACGGCGACGGCGAGGAGAGCGCCGAGGAGGACCACGGCGACCACACCGACGACGGGAGGGACGACCGAGGCGGGGACTTAGGAGCCATAGCGGCACAAGCACAAGGCAAACAACGGGAAAAAGCTAAAGGAAAGGGAAAGCGGTAGATCAAACGATTGGGGAGGGGACCCTACCCCTCTCGCCCGCCGGCGAGCGCCCGACGGGGAGGAAGGCGGAGGGAGGCTTCGAGGGGAAGGAAACCGAAGCTTCACTTGTAAACCTTGAGATAGCGGGGTTCCAATGTGTGATGAATCTTGAATGATTAGGCACCCTGGGTTCTTCAATCTTTTTCTTTTCTCGTGGAATCTTGTCGGAAGATCGCTTAACGACATCTTTTCCCTGTCTATTCCACAATTCAACGAGAACAAGGATAATCCTACTAAAGCTAGTGATACACTAAATTAGCAGACATCATGATCATTACTAGAATCTTTAGGCCAATTGCTTCCCACGGCAACGGCACCAAAAAGCTTGTTGGCATTTGTTAAGTGCTAAAAGAATATGAAGGATTCTCGCAGTTTACGTAACACCTACCATTGTAGCTTTTCCCTAGGATGAGTATTCTAGAGTATCGTATCCACGGGAAGCTTTGGCTAAAGAATTCTAATAAGTCTCAATCATGTATCCACTAACTTAGCAAACCACTAGACTATAGTGAGGGGGTAATTGTTAAAAGATAAGTAAATGTCAATGCATAAAATAATAACCTACCTAAGAAATCAAAGAGTAACTAAACTAATTAAGAGGTCAAAGGGAGAGATCAAGGTTCCTGGGTAATTCTCTATTACTTAGGTTCTAGGATAGCAATTATACTAATGCACTTTGGAGCAGCAGATCCGTCCCAACTCTCGAGAAAGACTGGGAAGAAGGTAGTTGGGAGAAGGCTGCCAAAAGCTCTACGAAACACCAATCCGAACGTGGTGGACTACAAAGGCCTTACAGAGCTGTCACCCCTAGGGCTACCACAACTATCCGTGGGATTGGGCGCAACCTCAGGTAACCAATAGCCTAGACACCAAGTCTACACCATTGATTACTACTCTAGCTACCTAGAATAACTAGAGCACTCAATACGAGCGGAGATCCCATGCAATAGCATAACAACTATACTAACCATATATGAAAAGCATGGAAGTAAATAGAGAAGATAAATATATGAATCATAAGTCTTGTAGAGAAGATACAAAGACATACCATACTCTGAAGACATCTCCAGAACAGGAGCATAGCTCCTCTCTCCTTTACTCTTGATTAGATCTAAGTTAGATCTAATCTAGTTCTAATTACATGGCTAATCTATCTCTAATCACATGACTAATCTTCTTCTAATCTACTTCTAATTCACTAATCCCAGAGAGAGAGGTTATCCTTACATTGGGACACCTCTACAACTGAGATAATGAATAGAATGAGATAGAATGAATTAGGGTTTTACCCTGGGGTTAGGGGGTCTTCTTATATAGGCCTTGGCGATGAATGATAGCCCTTGGATCAAACCGACCTTGGCAACGGTGTAGATACAACCTCAAAGTCGGTTACAAACCGACATAAAAGACTAAGCTGATTGGCTAAAATTGCCTGGCGGCCGGCATAAAATTGCACGGTGGCCGCCGGTCATTGCCTCCTCTCGACCTCTCGTCTCTTCGGTGTCTTCGGTATCTTCTAGAGTGTTTTAGTCCATATTTCGGGTTGAGTTACTTCACGGTCAAGTCTTGTCATCGTATGAGATATATATTCTGGAACTTTCTCCATTCTTCTCTGCATTTACCTGTTAAGTCCCTGTAAAGATATAAATCACCAAAGCTCGTGGAATTATGTTAGTAAAACCCCTAGTCTATGTTGATATTCATTTTACGCCCTTATTTCATGTTTAGTTGACTATTAATATTATGCTATAACAGGTGTCAACAAGCATCCCGCGGGGGACCCCGAACACACATTTCTCTGGGTTCAGCTTGACCCCTTTCTTGTTCAGGCACTCGAATGTTGCCGTCAAGTCTCCCACCAAGTCTAACGTCTTCTTGGACTTTACCACGATGTCATCTACATAGGCCTCGACTATTTCCCCTATGAGTTTGCCAAACACATGCTGCATGCATCGTTGGTAGGTCGCTCCTGCGTTCCTCAGCTCGAATGGCATAGTGAGGTAGCAGTACATCCCGAAGGGGGTAATGAAGGAAGTCGCGAGTTGGTCGGACTCTTTCATTTTGATTTGATGGTATCCGGAGTACGCATCAAGGAAGGAAAGTGTTTCGCATCCTGCTGTGGAATCAACAATTTGATCGATTCGAGGTAAAGGAAAAGGAACTTTGGGACATGCTTTATTAAGACTAGTGTAGTCAACGCACATCCTCCATTTCCCATTCTTTTTCTCTACTAATATAGGATTCGCTAACCACTCTAGGTGGAACACCTCCTTGATGAACCCGGCCGCCATTAGCTTACGGATCTCCTCCCGATGATCTTGCACTTGGCGTCATCGAATCGCCGTAGCATTTGCATCACGGGCTTGAGGCTGGCTTGGATGTCTAGGGAGTGCTCGGCGACATCTCTCGGTATGCCCGGCATGTCAGAGGGACTCCCGCAAACGTCTTTGGCGTTAGCCTTGAGAAAGTCGGCGAGCACTGCTTCCTATTTCGGATCGAGCTCCGAGCTGATGGTCAGCAGCTTCTCGCCTGGGCGCTTGGGGTCAAGCGGAATGGTCTTCGTTGCCTTGGAGGGCTCAAAGCTGCCGGCGTGGCGCTTGGCCTCGGGCTCGCCGCATATCTCATTGAAGCCTTTGGAGATGCGGCAATGAGAGTCTCGGCCAAGACAAGGGCCTCGGCGTACTCAACGCTCTCGACATCGCATTAAATGCGCATGGCGGTACGTCGGGCCTGTGGTGATGACTCCTTTTGGCCCCGGCATCTTCTTAAATTTTGAGGTAGGTGTAGTTTGGTACAGCCATGAACTTGGCGTAGCATGGTCGACCGAGCACCGCATTGTAGATCCCTCGGAACCCGAGGACCTCGAAGGTTAGAATCTCACTAGTAGAAATATGATCATCGTGACGATTTGCTCGTGGACGCTGCACACTTTCGTCATAGAAGGATATGTCTTCAATGACGAAATGTCTATTTTTCGTCATAAGTGTGCGGTGACGAAGTTTTAGCTTGAATATTAGTGGCGATACTAAAAAATAAGGTCCGCGAAACGATTAAAGGAGGTCGTCATAGATTATGTTTTGCTATGTCGACTCGTTTGGGACACCTAATGATCAAACAACTTGGTCACAGATCAGTTTTGGTAATCGTTATTAGGTAACCTATCTGTTTTTCCTCTAACGGCGTTTTTTTTTGGTGCCACAAGCGCTTCCCGCTTACGCTTCCCTTTTTTTTTTTGGCGCCCGACCGACGGCGTTTTTTGGCGCCCACAATTTGCTTCCCGCTTTTTTGCCACATCTGCATTTTTATTTACAAAGTTGAAAGCAGAATTTGTTTTGGCAAAAATCTTTCTTTTGCAAAGAGAGAACGTGGCGATGTTAGGTCCCACACGAAGGTTGCACCTTTGCGAGTTAATTTGTTTTGGCAAAAAATCTACTCCCGTGAAGCATTGAACCCATGACCATCGTTGCACAGGTAGGAGTGTTACCACTAGACTCGTCAACATTTCTTATCGAAGTGATGTAATTTTTTATTTCTAACCTTTCAACATGATAATTGGATGGTGGCTCATTTAGTTCGGTCGATCGGAGGTGATGGCTCTAAACCCATAATCGCTCATTCTGGCGGCGACGATCGCTTGGACGAGGCGGCGGCAGAGGCCTCTCGATGGGTGATCGTGTCATCGTAATTGTCCCCGGTGTGTGGCGGTGGTGAAAGCGGCGATGGCGAGGGTAGAGTACAAGGCTTGATTTTTTCTGAATTAATGTTACATATATGGATGTGTTTGATTTAGAAGAAAAATCAAATTTTTGTTAAACTCAAAATAAAAATCTCTACAAAGTGGAGAGATAAAACACCCTATTTGCTGCAACTGTTAAACTAGAGTTTCTTGTAATTAATTAATTAAACTAGTTTTGTGTTCCAAAAATTATGAAATTTGTATGGTAGCTCACTTTTGGCGTGTAGGATTTATGATAAAAATTTATAATCATTGGATATGGTATTAGTGAGTTATCAATTTATCTTACAAAAATGCAATAAAAAAATTGCTTCATTAAAACTTTGAACCCAAGACGTCAAGCATCACAACAAACCACCTCCCATTGAGCTACAACTAGTTTTGATAGAGTTGATGCACTTTAACGTATATATAATCTTTCTCACACGTGAATTTAATTTTCCTTCATAAATCAAAACTATTTTTCCCGAGCACCACCCCCTCTAGTCACGTGTTTAGATGTCGCCCGTCCACTCCAAGAAAAAACTCAATCTAGATGAATAAAAGAAAAAATAAAACATAAGTGAGGAATTGAACTTACAACCTTTCAATTAGGAGCTACCAAACTTAACCACTAGGCTAGAAGAATGCTTTGTTTACTCTCATCATCTTGCCTTACATAAACAATGCAGTATGTGTTCGAGGGGAAACTAGCAGGCATGAAGTTCATCATAAGAGTTTTAGAACTGATTAGAATCTATTATTAGACAAAATAGTACTATCCATCCTGCATAACCACGAACATCTCTCACCTAGTCATATAGGACTATATGAGTTATATTTTCCTTTGTGAGTGATGTACAACAATACTTTGTCAAAAATCAGTTGAATTTTTTATATGATGTTTCTACGCCAAAATCACATGGCTATGAAAGTTTTTAGATTTTTCTAGCCACTTTATGGAATTTCAACGTTTATTATTTAGTAATTTAACAAATAATTACGGTAATAGGTAAACTTGGTCGAAAGTTTCAAAACTTCACACAACATCATTGTTTGGATCCACAAGCATCCCGACAAATTTTGAAATGATTTGGAGGGCTGGTAACACGAGGGATGAACATCTATCACTAAGTGATAAGGGCATGTATGAAACATGTATCCTTTTGTGGGGATGTGCATCACCACTTCAGAATCAATTGAAACTTTTTTGACAACATAATACACCAAAAGGAGGAGCCCATGCCAGTTTTTAGATTTTTTTAAAGCTAGATTAGATGATTTTAACATTTATTCTTTATTAAGTCAACAAATAATTACAGTAATAGGTAAACTTGGTCTAAAAATTCTAAACCTTCACACAACATCATAGTTTGCATCCACAAGCATCCCAAAAAAAATTGAAATGATTTAGAGAAAGCGATACTATACATCCCACTTTGGGATGATCATCTCCCACTAAGTGACAAGGGCATGTGTGAGACATGTATGCTTTTGTGGGGATGTGCATTACCACTTTGTCGGAATCAATTGAAATTTTTTGGACAATATAATACAACAAAAGGAAGAGCCCATGCAAGTTTTTAGATTTTTTAAGCTAGATAAAATGATTTTAACATTTATTCTTTATTAAATCAACAAATAATTACAATATTACGTAATCTTGAGTGCGCAAATTCCAAAAGTTCACACAATATTATAGTTTGGATCCACAAACATCCCAAATTTTTGAAATGATTTAGAGAAACTGGTACTATACATCCCACATAACTTTAATGGGCATAGATACATTTTAGACAACAAATATAAAATAAATAAAAATAGCGAAACAACTTTCCAACCTTGTCTATATTTGGAACAGCCCACCGTCTCCCCTACGCATTGCTAATTGGGCTTGATTGGCCCGGTCGGGCACCGGCTCTTGTTGCCGTCCGATCGGATCGGCGGCTCACGTTCCTCCCTTCCCTTAAATTGGTGCCGGCTTCCTTTCCCCGTACCCTAACTTCTTTCTTCCTCTCTATTCTCCTTGTTCCACTCGAACACAGCGGCGGCGACCACCACCGTGTGCTCCTGCTGTGGCCGAGCCTATCCACCCTCCCACCTCCCTCTCCTCCCCAACTGTCGTCATCTACACCCCATTGAGAGATATGGAAAGGAGCGACGAAGACGAGGTCCATGGCATCGATGGTGGATGGATCTGACCTCGTGATCCCCAACTTCCAGATTTCCCAACGCCTACCTCTCAATCTCTATCTCCTTGCTCGCGGTTGGATCTGACCTCGTCGCTCTCCCTCGTAGGCCTTGGACCTCCAGGACAAGGTCGAGGTACTTATAGGCGGGGACACCTGGGTCTCACGGGTGCTCAACGGCTGGTCGTCCTCGTCAGCTCTACGGAGGCAGATCGTGCGTGGCATCACACTGCTACCAAGGGGAGGTCGACATCAACCGCGGCCACCCTCCCAGCATTATCTGGTACCTGATAGCAAGGTGCGTGATTTGCTTTCTAGCCACTGCTCTAGGCACCCGGGAGCCTCTCAGATACTAGTACGTATATATATATCGTACATGTACATCTATTATCTATTATGTATTATTAGTTGCTAGTATAAAAGAAAACAAGTCCATGAATTAATGCAGTTATAGAGCGTATCAAATGATAAACTCTTGAATTGGTGATAATTGTTGCTAATTTAGATAACTAACCCTGTTGAAGACATTGTTTATTGGTGATACATTGCAATGTTGCATCGAAGAACATTAGAAGACAATTCTAAAGTAATTTAATATTTATCTTTTATCTGATATGAATATTGCATTTGCTATCATACTACCCTTTACTTCCACCAGCTCGTACTAGTACAGGTACAGATCGTTCTTTTAATACTGGGATCTAGTACAGGTACAGATGTTATGAAATCTGCGACCCATTTCTTTGTCAAATATGCAGGGTAGTTTTCTGACCGAGCACTACAGCAGGTTTTGGTTAGTTTTTTTTGTCGTCTCTGTGTGAGCTAAGTTCTCAAATGCTATGCACCATTGTTTTCCTCTCCTGATTATAATTAGAATAATATAATAGGTAGCTAAAAAGACTGGAAATTAGGGGAACTTTCGCTGAACATCAGCTATACATGACTAGACTTTTGATGTTTATTAACTCCAAAATGGAACAACTGAAGACCACAACGTGATTCCTATTGGTAGGAGCTAGTCACAAGTAGCAAGCTCTGCTAGTTTAAGGAAAAAAAAGTCTGCTTTAAGTAAAGACTAGTATCTTCCTTTACCTGTTAATAACTTAAACTATAATGTTTGATCTTGATTTCTGTTTATAAGAGGCGCTGATCTGCGACCATTATGAATGAATCCTTTTTCGTCTTTATTCCTGATTCACCTTCTTTTGGGCTGACATGATTGTTGTTTATAGTTGCTTGTAGCTAGTAGATGCAGTAATTATTTTGTTGTAGAATTAATTCAAAGGGATGTATTGATTTAATGGGCATGTATATTATTATTTTTGCATAGCCTGGACAAAGGGATGCACCAATGCACTCTTTCATCCGGAGGAACAAAAATAAGTCATCCTTTTTCTCTCTATCTCAGCTTAACACACGTGAGTAAGCATGTGTATCTTCTTATTCTTCCATGCTTTTGATTTCATGGTATCATCAATATGGTTCACTTGTTGGATTCAGATAGGGGTCAGATCTATTTTAACTTGAGTAGGTAGTGCCAAGTAAGCAACTAAAAGGAATTTTTGTTTTCTGCGTGCACTATTACCATGTTTAAAATAGTTGCTTGAATCTTGTGATTTTTATTGCTGCAATATGCTAATCCTCAATTCTATTGGTAATCTCATCTTGATTTTTTTTTCTACTACACAAATCGTGCTGTACAAGCTGCTCTTCTTGACCTTGTTATATTTTTAGCTTAACTGTAAAAGCTGCTCTTATTTATCTTGTAATGAATTTACTCTTCACACACTTACTATATATATGCTTGTTGGTTACAGTATTATTAGAAATCTACCAAATTTAGCGTGTTCAATTTTTAGTAACATGCATATGTGCTCTGCAATTTCTCTTCAAATTGTACAGCCGTGCTATTAAGTGTTTGAGATGCAATATTTTATTGCTTTATTTTTTCTTGAGGGTAAAGATCTACGTCTGCCCTCTGATGGTCACAGAGTAACTTTATCACAGAAGTCAAGTAGTGCCATGATACAAGTTGCTATCGTTAGAACCCCATAATTCTTAGTGTATGTATATGGGTTGTAATAGTACATACTTGTAATACTGGATATATTTATTTATGGAATTGTTTGATCATATCAATATTATTTGCAAATACTAATGAAATTATGTGAAATCTATGACCATTTCATATCAAAAGTATGACGATGAAAAAAAAGAGAATTACGTGATGATTACAAAATGTATTTACGTGGCGATTCTAAACAATGGAATTGGTGACCAAAACATGGCGTCATAGGGCGAGCAGACGCCGTTAACGGCACCGTCAAGGCGCCTATCGGGACGCCCGATGGTGTCGAACACGGGGGCATAAACATGACCAAAAGCAGATCGTCAAAGAATGATTGCACATCTTTGACGATGGAATTATCGTCATTGAATGGAACAACATCTATGACCAAATTTGGTATTTTCGTCACACATTAACAAATGTGACGCGACCCCCTGTGACGATATGATTTTTCGTCACAAGGTCGATCCGCAGGTGAAACTATGTGGCGTTTCGACACATCTGATGACCAAAGGTGAGCGTCATCCATGAGCATATTTCTACTAGTGTCTCTCGGCGAAAGTTCGAAGGGTGTTAGAAGCATACGGGTAAGTCAATGCCCGAGGGGCTTAACTTGCTTCCGGGGACAATGCCGTTAAAGGCTGGCCCCCTCGGCGGATCTTGGACTTGTCGACCTTGAGTAGGTCGAGGGTCTCCTCGTATATGAGGTTGAGGCTGCTCCCCATCCATGAGGACCTTGGTCGGCCTAGTGTTGCCAATGGCGGGATCCACCACCAGCGGATAAGCCCCGGGCTCGGGATGTGGTGAGGATGGTCTGTCTAGTCGAATGTGATGGCCTGATCCGACCCGATTCTATGAGCTTGGGGGTCGCCGGTTCCACCGAGAAGACTTCCCAATGCTCTTTCTTCCTTTGCCCGGGGTCATGTTGCTTGTCTTCCCTCAGAAGATCATGAAGCGGTTGTCAATCTTCGGGAACCGGGTCCTCCCGGCCTCCCCCTCGGGATCCTTCTTTTCTTCATCCTCCTCGGGGATTGCCGAGCTTGTTGAAGTGCTGCGAAGGGTCTTGCATTCCTCGAGGGTGTGCTTGACGGGGAACTTGTGGTTGGTGCGCGGCTTCTTGAGCATGTCATCAAGCGTTCGGGGGTGCCCGAGCCCCTTTTCGGTCGGCGGCGGCGGCGAGATCCTCCTCGGCGTCATTGAGGGCCTGGCCCTTACCCCTTTGTTCTTGTTTTCTTCTTTTTCTTGGCATCGGGGGTTGGACCCCTCGGCCTCGTCCTCCTTTGCGTTTTCCCTTCTTTGGAGATTTGATCGAAGAGGGCCCCGACGGCCTCCTCGCCGTGGCGAACTTGGTTTGCGATGTCCATCGGCTCGTTGGCCTCGGTTGGGGTCCGGCGCCCGGCTTTCTTGACGAGTTCCGGCAAGTGGTGCTAGCCAAGAAGGCCCGATGACGTCGGAGTCCGTCACGTTCGGGGAATTCATTCCTACGCTTGGAGAAGCGTCGGATATGCGTGCGCAAGGATTCACCGGACTTCTGTCGGCGGTTTCGGAGGTCCCGGGAGTTCGAGGCGCGGATATGTGCCCCTGGAAGTTTCCCTTAAACACTCTCACGGGTCCCCCCCCGGCGATCCGGTTGGGTGGCGGATCTCGAGCCATGCCCGCGCCGATTCGGACGGGTAGAGTGGTAGGTTGCGGATGATGACCTTGTCGTCGAGGGCACACGCAAGCCCGACATGCTAGTCAATAATCATCCGGCCCGGACCTCGGGCGTGTTTATTTGGAGTATTTCTCGATATGGTTCGGGGTCGAAAACGCATAGCGGTAGTGGAGCCCTCCGATCTCCACGGTGAAGACTTGTGGTCCAGGGGGGTCGGGAGAGTGGCTTCGCTTGTCACGGTTTCCCGGCATTGTTCAATTTCATCCACGAGATCGGGGAGCCGGCGGTCCTCCCGTTGGCTTTGGCCTGGTTGGTTTTCCTCGAGGGCGCTCCCGGGCGATCTGGTTGGTGCGATTGTCGTCGGACTCTCCACGGCGGGGCAGCGCCCGGTGCTTGGCTTTGCCGGGCTCGGCGGAGGCTTGCACGCTATGGGTTGGCTCGGATGTCTTGATGTTGCGTAGTTCCTAAAAGCCGAGCTCTCGGCTGTTGGATTTCTTGCCGGTCAAGGAGCTCCTTGAGCCCATCTCGACCCATACGCCTCGGTCGTCGAGGGCTCGGGCATTCGAGCGAGCATCGCGGTGGGCTGCCACGTTGAGACTTGCGCGGTTGAAGGGGCCGGTACCCTCGGGGGATGCGAACCATTCGGTCTTTGGCCGGCCACTCGGGGGGCACGCAGGCGCTTCTTCGGTTTCTTTCTCATTGCGCTCGTTCTTGGCGGATGGTTTGTTCCAAACGTCGCACTCTTGCGGCCTCGGCTTGAGTCACGCTTCAATGTCCCGGTTGTGGGCCCTGTCCGGCGGGGACCGCAAGCTGGCTGGGCGCGGACGCGGGTGGTGCCGGAGGAGCACGTCGCCGGGGTGGAACTGCGTCGTTACTACTTTCCTCGGGGTCCGTGAGATGTCCGTCCCTACGAGCTCAACGTTATAGCATTCGAGTGGGATCATAATAATCACTATCAAGGGGATCAAAGTCGGGATCACCAAAGGTGTACCACACACTAGAACATAACCCTAGACTAGCATCTTTGGTCATGGATCTCCGGAAGTAGGCGCCAATCGTCCCGGGGCCGGGAGGCTCCACCGGTCCGCGGTGGAGCGAGATCATCCCCAATCTGGGCTAGCCGCATTGGGGTAGTGGCCGCGCCCGCCCGCCGCCATCGGTCCGGCTCTGGGGTGCGGCGAGATCTTGGGGCCTCTGGTTGTTGCCTTGAAGCGCCCGGTGCGGCCGCCGCCGTAGCCGCAGGCTTGGGGTCCCTCCTAGCCGTCGCCGTCGCCGTCGCCTTTCGCCCGCCACACGAGCCACGGGCTCGAAGGCGCCTTGGACATTCTTTGGCGGGTGGGGTGCAGGACCGCCCTTTGTCTGCTTGCGAGTCACGGAGGCCTCTTGCTCTTCGTCGGAGGCAACGAACACGGGAAGAGGTCGAAGAAGTTGCGCCTTGCGCGTCGGCGGGGCGCTTCATCTTCTTCATGCGGCGGCCGTGGTGGCGGGTGCGCCGCTCTAAAGAGAGGGAGAAGTTGCTCGCCGACTCGGTCGGGAGCAGAGGATTGCACGTAGTCGCGGCCAAGCACCACGAACTCAAAGGCTGCCGAACTGCGGCAATGTCCCTTGACGGAGCTCATACTCCGCGAACAGGGTGGAAATGATGGAGAAACCGCCATCTAGGTTCTTTGGGATGCGGATCACGCACAAGACTCCCCTACAGCGCGCCAAGCGGCGGTGTTTTGAGAACCGGGGGTGTCCCAAGAACCGACAATAATTTTATAGGTTTGTGCGCTCCCCACCCGAGATGGCATGTGCGAGATGGAAGGCGAAGGGTTTATCCTGGTTCAGGCCATTGGGCCCTACGTCCAGTAGTTGCGACATCTCGTATTACCTCGCACCAATGTGCACGGGAACCAAAGTGGTTACAAGCTGTTTTGGGGATGAAGGAGGGCTTCAACCCCAGGGTTTGAGATGGCTAAGTGTGAATACCTAGAGAGTCGATCTGTTTTCCTGTGCTATATCTCTCCCTTTTATAGTAGAAAGGAGAGATAAAATATACAATACGTGTCGAATACATGTGTCGAGGTGTCTACCGTCCGTGCCCTTTGGTGGATGCATGTCCGAGCCCTGGCCTCGGGTGTCCTGGTTGGGGTGTTGTCTTGTGGACACGTGTCCTCGGGTCCTCAGGGTACGTGTCCTTCAGCCGGACGGCGAGCCCTGAGGATCCGAGGGGGGTCCTCTGAGTCCTGCATGAAATCGGCTTCTCCTGGAAGCGTCGTAGCTGTGTGTCATCACCCTGAGGGCCACCGGATACGTGGCGGGGAGGTGGAACGTTTAGCGGATGAAGATGCGTTCATGGTTTCCCGCGGCGCGGTGAAGTGTGAAATAATTGCTCCCTTTACGTCCCATCAACGGGGGGCGAGAAGATAATGGGGCAGGCGGATCGACAGGGCAATCGATTGCCCTGTCACTGTAGCCTGTGAAGCAGAAGCATTAAATGCGGCTGCCCCCCACTACCTGGCTGGTATTTCCAAGGTGCGCCCGAGGCCTCCTGCCTTCAGGCGGTGTGGAGACAATTTATCCCGGGGGCTCCTACCCTCGGGCGAGGCGGAGGTTCCGCGCCCGAGGTCTGTTGGTATTTTTAACGTAGCGGATAAATGCGCAAGCGCATGGAAAGTACCGTTGTAGCTTTCACCGGGTATTCGAGGTATCGATTTCCACGGGAACGAGAAGTGAACTAGAAGGGATCAAATACGTCCGGGGAGACAAGATAGATATATATTTTTGTAGGTAGAGAGGGGTTCTCTAAGGTTTTCTCAAGATTACTAAATACCAAGGTTCGGGCTTACTAAACCCTACTTACTTCGGGCGGCGGAACCTTTCCGATTCTCGAAAAAGACGGGAAACGGTAATCGAGGGTCGCCGCCAAAAGCTCTCTGAAAACACCAACACGCGTGGTGGACTACAAAGGCCCGGTCGGTTTGTCACCCCGGGGCTACCACAACTATTCCGTAGCATTGGGCGCAATCTCGGGTAAACTCTAGCCCGGACACCATGTCTACGCTAGCGTTCTGAAACTAGTTTCACGTAAAAACTAGAGCCTTCGGCCGAACGGAGATCCGATAAGTAAAATAGAATAAGAACTGAATTTAGTCAAGTAATAATCAAGAGAATACCATAAGATAACTTTGGATATTACTCACAAAGAAGTTGACTCCGTAGAGGTACAAGGTTGAGAAGGATCCAGACAAACCCGGCTCCTCCTCTTCACTCTTCCCTCTCCTCTCTTCCTCTTTTCTAATCTATACAACTAGGTGAAGAACACCTAGAGGGACACCACTACATGGTGAAGGAATTGGAATTGAAGCTCAAGTGTGTGTTGTGTTGTGTGTGTAAAGATGGAGGGGGTGCCCCTATATTTATAGTTGAGGAGAGGTGATAATGGGTGGTCATGCTCCACTCGTGGTGTTTTGGCGGGAAAACATGGCGGGAACGAAATGCACCGCATGCAACGCTGCTACTACGGACCGGGGACGAACCGCCCGAGAGAAAGATGGGCCCGAACCGCCTCATTTCGGGCCGGCCGCCCCCTTGCGCTGGCCGCCCCCAAATTGGCTCCGTTTGGGCTGAAACTTTGTAGGAGTGTGTGGGCCTCGGGTAAGCTTCGTTTCAGTGGTGGATCGCTGAAAACCGAGTTCGTATGAGAAAGTTATGCCCAAAATACTCGGGGTGGTCCTGCAGTCCAAACTGGACCCGAACTTGATTTGGGCTTCCATTTCTTGGGCTTGATTGATGTGGCTTTGGCCTATTGGCTTTCCTTTGCTCTCTGGCGTATTTCTGACTTTGCACTTTCCACTTTATTTGGCATACTTTATTTGTATTTCCACAACATTCACGCAAAACAACTTGAAACACCAAAACTCATGGAACTCGTCGGATAAATAATGTTTGGTTATGTTTTCACATATAATATTGTATTGGTGGTTCACTTTGGTGGTAATAAAACATGCATTAAAAGAGCATCAACAGGTCCTCCGCCCCGGGCGAGATGGAGATCAGCCCCGGGGGCTTCTCGTCCCCGGGCGAGGCGGAGATTGTGTCCCGGGGACCCCCAGTCCTCGGGTAAGGAAACAGCCGTGGTGCGGGTAGGTTTGTTGAGTCAGCACCCTTTGACAGGGGCCGAGCTTGGCCGTGTGGCTACTGATCTTATCAGGCCTAGTATGGTGGTTACCTTTGGTCATTCTTCTCCACACTCTTGATGACTTCAACAGCACCCGTATTGGGCTATTTTGATGCTTCCCTGGGCCGCCGTGGGCCACACTGTGGGTGATCAGCTAGCATACAGTGGGGTGTGTTGAGCCTGTTTAGTCGAGCTTTTGTGGACGGGCCGTCATGGGCCGCTTAGTGGGCCGGAAGGCGATATGTTTATTGATTCCTCCAAGCTTGTAGATCAGGTGGCCAGTGGTTTATTCCTCCCTTTCCGGCTGGCTTGCGGCTGGGTCGCGTCCTGGGTCGTTTGGCCCGGTGTTGGTTCTGGGCCAGATCCCTTCCAGGGTCTATGGGCCGCCTTGTCCGTCTTGGGCTAGAATTATTCGTGGGCCGATTATTTTCGCCCCCGACAGGTGGTCTTCCGAATGCTACAGTGTCGCCGACCACAAGCTGCTTGCCGAATGGTCCTCTGCCAATTACTCCTTTATTAGCATCTTCCACTGGCCTTTATTAGCTTCTTGCACCATTCGATTCGAGCCTTACCAAATTTCGGTGTTAACACTTGGGGATCAAAGGCGGCGCCGCTCAAGGGAGCTTCGCTCGAAGTTTCCACACCGGCGCGGTAGCGCTGCCGCCCTTGCCCATTGAATGGAAAACATGAAGAACGAGAAAACTTCGATGAGACGGCGGAGAAACAGACAAACACAAAATCGAATGGATCTCTCTCAAATCAAAAGCTCGTGAGCCCAAAACTTTACCTGAGACAAAATTCATCTTGGCACAAACCTATCCCCCAAAAATCACAGCTGGGATCAACTCGGTCATCGAGAAAATCAGATCGTAGCCAGCTCGAAAAAGAAGAAGAACACACTTCACGGACCAATGAAGAACACAAATCAAATAGATGAATCCCGGAGGAGACAAGCGGGCTTTGGGGCTGCTCTTCCCAAACGAAAATCATAGAGATACAAGCACGAATTTTTTTCAGATTTTTTGCTCCCTCTCCTAAGCAAGAAACCCTAACACTAAAAGAGAAAAGAACGTAAATGGGAGAGGTGAGGGAGATGGGGCTGCCTCCTCTCTATTTAACAGGGCTACTTCACAATCCCAGTTTTGCCTTTCGATACATACGAGCCAAACCACTAACCCCCGGGGCTATTTTGGTCGACTCGGGTAATTTTCGATCCGACGGCCACCGCACCTCCTCATCCGTAGCAATTTGCTCCACGCAATCTCCCGGATGCCACCACGTATCGTCCTTCCGTCCACCGGAACATCCGTCCCGGCCACGAGGCCCAAACCATCAAACCCGCCGGTGGTTTTGTGGGCAAACCACCAAACCTCCTCGATCACGTGTCATCGCCGTCTTGACCCGCCCGGCCCGTCAAGTCATCCCGAGCCACCCGCCCGACTTGCACGTCCGCCGTCTTGACCCGATCGACATGGTCTGTAACACCCTAGGTGTTAAGCATCTCTTTTGCATGAGCATTTGCATAGCATAACCATCATTTCATGCATAACCATGTTAGTAGTGACCTTCATCTTAATTTGACTCCAATTCATACTTGTTTGATCTAGCTACTATAGGATGTTAGCTATAAGGTGGCTTTGGACCTAGACTTTGCCTAGCTACATTTTTGGTATAATTTAGGACCATGTGTGAGCTTGTGAATCTTTTTGGAAAATATTTATAAATTTGCCCTAGAGCTTATTACCCTTTTGAGTCATTTTGAAATCCTTTTCAAAAGTGCATGTTAGAGTGGTTTCTAGCCAAAGTGCTCCATATATGAAATGTAGTACTTTTTATTTAGATCAAAAAGTCTTCTATGAGCTCCTTGTGAAAATGCTTGCAAGAGGTTCAAATAGGGCCCAACAGTTTGGGTCAGTTTTGAATTTGAAATTTAAACTCTGTTTTCTCTAGGTGATGCATACCTTGCTGTTTTTAATTTTTAGTTCCAAATATAGGCCGAACCAGGAGAAGTACATATTGAGACTTTTGTAGCTTATGAAATTCTCTACAAAATCAGTGTTTTGAGTTTTTCCAAATTCCACACGAATCTCGATGTACAGGATGAAAACCGAGGCAAGGTCAGGAGGGGAGGACCTATCGGCTCTAGAGCGCCGGCGTGGCCGCGCGGCGTGAACGCCGATGTACAGCTCGGATCTCGTGAGCCGGGCCGCGTGCCGCATAAATAGGGCAAACAACGGTTTGCCCTAACCTAGCTGCATTCCCACGCCGCCGCCCGGCCGTTTCAGCGGGAAGCGCCCGCCCACGGCAAAGCGCCGCCGCCCGTCCGCCATTTCCGCCGCCCCGCGTTCCACCACCGCCACCACACCAAAAACGCCTCAAACTAGATCCCTAAGCGTCGCCATGACTTGCTCTACTTAGTGCCGTCGATGAAGCGAGGTAAAGACCCGAGGTAAAGCCATCCATTTTTCGCCTTTCGCGTCGCCGCGACCGGTCCGCCATGACATTGCGATTGCTCAAGCTCGTCGAGCTGATTTAGATCGATCTTAGGGTCTTGTTCTTCGTGTTCTAGCATCGCCTCGAGGTGCTGGAGCTTGTGATTTAGATGGTTGAGTGGATCTTGCCGTATTTGAGTCGGGGACGTGGCGTCGCCGTCGCTCGCTTTCGCCGCCCTTTGCCGTGCATGCTCACGCGGTTTCTTTCGGATGAGCTTCTTCAAGCTTGAAACCGCCATGCATGTCACCCATGAGTCCAGCGAAGTCGGGGAGCGAGTTGTAGGTCGTTTGGTTTTGCCACAGGCGGCTCGCCGCCGACGACGATCAGCGCCGTCGTCGTCGCCGCCGCCCGCGCATGTGCCGCGGTGGGTGCTCGAGCGACCTTCCTAACGCTTCGAAATCGTTTTGCATGTCACTTGTGTCGCTCGAGAAGTCAATAATAAGCAACGGGTTGTCGTTTTTCGCCGGGAAACGGCCGGACCGCCGCCCGGCGCCGCCGCGCGCCGCCGCTTCGCCGTCGGCCGCTCTAGAGCCCGATTCGGTTGGGGATTGTTGCATGGTTCAATAGATCTCGTCAAGGGGATGCCGTAGATGCCCTTGGTTCGTCGGAAACCCACACGTGGCGGAGATCCGCCGCACCCGCCGCCGTGCTCTATTTCGTGTCGATGACACGTGGGTCCCACGCGTCGGCCGGTTTCTTTACATTTTCTTTTTTTTCAGTTTGTTTTAAAAGCTTTGGAAATTCATAACTTCGGTCATCTTTAGGTGTTTTTGAGTGAAACAAATTTTGCCATGCTTGTTAAGTGATAGACTACAGTATAAAAATATGAAACCCTATTTTCCAATAGTTTTTTATATATGGTTATATTTAAGGCCATAAATGCATGGAAAATGAGAAAATCCATATCTTTTAATTGGTGCAAGATAAAAATATGCTTCCTGTACAAAATGTTCTTTTTTGTGAGTAGAATCCAGGAAAAATATCATGCATAGTATGTTCTGTGGAGGAAATGTGATTTTCTATTTATGTGCCATTTTTAATGTGATCTTTGGAAAATCATAGGAAAATAATTACTAGGGTTTTGGATGTGAAACTTTGTGTGGCTGGTTTTGATAGGTTTGAGTAGCTTGTCATACTCAGAAATCTATTGTCGACACTTTTCATAATACAAAAGTATTTTCACATCATGTTTCAATGCTTCCTAGTGATTTTTTTGTGTAGGGCTGTGTATGCATGATCTTGCCATGAAATTTTTTATGGCAGCCTTTGTAGATCGTGGGATGCTCTGATAATTTTTGTAGAATTTTCTCAATTGGTTATGTATTTATCATAATTGTGTTGCATAGGAAGTATCCTAGAAATGCATGTTTATGTTAGGGTAATATGTGTTGGTTGGCTTACTATTTGTTCTTAGCATGAGTAGGACCTGTTGATGTGCTTAGTTTGATAGCCTTATGCTTTTGGTCAATTTATTAATCCTAGCTTTTATATATTTATAGTGTGCATGTGTAGTGAGTATTTAGGACATGTCATTTTATGTGCTTTAATTCATCTTTTGGCTTGACCAGTAGGTTTTATTTGGTAGATTGTAACTTATCTTGCTTGCTGGAAAAGTTCTAAATGAAGTACATGCTTGAGTGATTCATTTGAAGTGTCCTAAGTTGTTGTTTGTCGGAAAACAGAGCCTCTGTTTTTCCTGTTTTTGAGGGGGCTGTAGATGGCGAGAATCAGGTCGAGCATGTATTGAATGTTTTGTAGGAAATTTCGTTAGCTTTCCAAAGAGTATTTGTTTGCTGGATTTGGAGTTGTAGAACTCTCTATAGGACTGTTATTGATGTAGGTCTATTTGTCATTTTTTACGTAATTAGTGAGTGGGAGTGTTTTGCTTGATGTAGATTCTTGAAGTTTCTTGTGTAGTTATGTTTGTGTTTCTACAGAAGAGATATGCACTTATTAGTATCATACATCATGAAGCATTCATTCATCATTCAAATCTTATTTATAAGCAAGTCTATGTTTATGCATTTGTAATAATCTTTTCTCCATCATATGCATCATCTCGGGATCGGGAGGTGATCGAGGAGCTGGTCGAGGAGCGGGACCGGGGAACTTCACCACCTCGGAGTGCAGCCGGAAGAGGTCATCGGAGGAGGAGAGTCGACCGTCGAGCTTCCCGAGTGCCCGAGCACGTGCACCGCTACGTTCTGCGAGGCAAGCCCCGGAGCATGTACGCCTTTCCTATTCTTCTCAATTAATTTGACTTGAGTCCTTTTATAGGTTTGATGCATTAAGTTTAGGAAATTGGTTGAAACCGTTGTTGCCTGAGAGATCCTTCTTTGAAGTTGCCCTATCCTATTTAGAAGTCTAGGTTAAATGCTCGGTATCATGATTGCATGAGGCGGTGATTCCGGTCACTTGAGAGAATGTTGTGAACAATCACATGGGTGATTGTCAAGCCGCTTCTTGAAAACCCGATTAATAAAACATGTGAGATTGGATGGATATTGTGGTCTTTCAATCGATCGATTAAGGACTTACCCTTTGTCGGGCTGTGGTCGGAAGTTAAACGTACTGCTCATATAGTAGGCTCGCGGGTCATGAGCCATGAAGCTTGTGGGAATGTTAGGGGCCGGCTTTGCTCCGCTTTATCGCTCCTCCTTTGGCATGGTAGGTTGGGATTGATTGGGCAAAGCGGATGCGGACGGCGTCGTCTTCGGTCGCGCGCTTGGTGGCCCGAAGTTGGGGCTAGCCGGTAGGACCGAGACATACGTCCCCCTAACGCCCTGGATGTGATTAGGGCTACCTTTGCAAAGTAGACCTAGTGTATGACGGGGTATTCGCCCGGTGGTTTGCAATCGATTCGAATCGCCATCTCTCCTGGACAGTGAGAACCCGGGATGCTTCCAGATTGATAGGGCTCGGCTTTATCTTATCATAGATCTAGTTGTCTTTAGTGTTTTCAATGTTTATTTTATCGTGTCAATAGATCTATCCGTTCATAGTAGCCGAGCTTAGATCAATCTAAATTGTCACGTGTTTGGGTTCATGTGCGTTTAGATCTTGACAGATTTGTATCATCCGGTGGATACAGATCTTTGGGTTACTCTAGAGCTAGTCATCCGGTGGACTAGAGATCGGTTTAATCTGATAGGTTTTTATGTATGAGTTCCTTCCTCATGGATCCCGATTCGGCAAGCTTGCCGAACACGGTTATGCTTACACGTGTTTATGATTTACCTGTTTTTGTCTATCATGTTGTCAATTGATTCGATCCACGCAATGAGCTTTATGATATCACATCGATGATCGATTTACTTGTTCAAACATGTCTTCTCATGTTCATTCGCACTGTGTTTTTACATATTCCATATATTCTTGCGAATACATTCATAAACCTCAGACAGATAGCTTTCATAGCTATATGTCATTGTAAGTGGCTAACCCGAGCCGTACATGCGGAACTGTCTTGGTCTCACCGGGCATGTTCCTGATCTTACACTTTGTCTCCTTGTCAATTTACAGGTCAAATTGATCGCACGCACCCGCTCAAGACACCCGGGCATCCAAGTTAAGCTAGCTACTTCGGCTTGTCAGTGTGTGCGGCATAAGAGGCACTTTTTGTGTCAACACCAAGCAGCTCGCAGTCCCTCAGCCCTCCTGTTCGTGATTGCTTTTGGTCTGTTCGTTCTTCAGCAGTGCCGCTCGCAGCCCCGTGGTCTCTGTCTGTTCGGTGCTAGTGCTAGGATTCCTTACAATCAAAGCAAGCAGGTGCTCGAGATGGGATAGCAGGCATCAAGTTCGTGATTTCATTTTGATTTACTTGACTTGTCTCTTCAAGCTACAGGAAGCGGTTATTTAATTGGAGCACCATGTTGTGCTTGCCTTGAATCAAGGTGGTTCCTTGTTCTTGATTGGTCAAATTTGTTACTTGCTTCCAGTGGTGCTGTCCAGCTCTCGCCTTTGCGGCGTGCCTTGATCAGTTTGAGCCAGCAACAATACTGACCTGCAGTGCAGGCGCCAGGCGCCCTGGTCTCTCTTCTCAGCTAGTAGAACCATTTCAGATTAGGATGCTCTGATTTGCTGGTCTCGGTTTTTGCTGTCCGTTTTTTTTTTCCAGTGAATTTCTAGCAAGCTGTTTTTGCCCATTTGTGATCGCTTGAGCTCTGATTTGATCTCTGTTTGTTTCGTTGGTTTTGGTGTGAACAATACTTCGCGTATGACATCCTGCTACTAGTTAGCTCGTGTGTTACTCGTCTCTCGTTTGAGTTTTTTTTTTGAGGTTAGGGGTTGAGCCGATGACTCGAAATTGAAAAGGAAAATTGAGGCTCTCATTCACTCCCCCACTGGTCATCGTTTCAGTCCTTCAATTGGCAGACTGGACATTGGCTTTGTCTTTTGTTTTGGTGTGCTGAGGTCGAATTCTACTCAGACTCCATCGATTTCCATACTGGTATCTTCTATGCCAAAGTATATATCTGCTTAATCCAAGAGGTTGTTGCTGATCTGTAATCTTATACCTTCAATATTTCATTGTTGAATAAAAGAGGTGGTATCAGAAATAGTTCATATAATTGGGATTCTAAAATCCAATTGAATTTCAGTCATCCATTAATTTTCATTAAATCTCCACATAGAAATTCTGCTACATTAATATTATAATAAATATATTGATATATATGGAAAAGTTCAAGTTAGATAAAGATACTCTTCTCACACTTGTGGACTTGGTGCTTAAAACCGAATTGTTTCTAGTAACAGGAAGGCATGTATTCCTGCACTTGATACTAAGAAGCTATGACGAATATTCCTATGAAAAAAAAAATTCGTAGTTATCGCATCTAGCACAATGCATACCCAGCAAAGGAGAATTTATTCTTCACGACTGACTTCCTAAAGTATATAAAGTTTAATTTTGTGTGTTGTTGTATTCTATAATTACTGTAACAAAGTGTGATAGCCTTTAATTTGAAGTTGTTCTTGTCTGCCAAGTGCATTTGATATACAACGAAGCTATGTAATATTCTTATAAATTGACATTTAATTTGATGGAATAACCAAATAGGTGATCCTGTACGTACAATATCATTTTGCCAATGTTGAAATTCATGGTTGTTTTCGTAGCCGGGTCGAACAGATAATTCATTTATGTTCTTGGATAGTTGACGGTAAAATCTTGGCTCGGAGCATGGGCGACTAGGCGTTACCACTTTTATGTTTTCGGCCGATGTTAAAATTCAAGGTTGTTTCGGTAGCTGGGTTGAACAGATAATTCATGTATGTTCTGGGATGGAAGAAAATCCTATATGACGGACCCAAATCGCTGGACCAACTCCCATGTCCGACACCTAGCAAAATGAACCTCTTCTCCCTAATTCCCAACTACCAAATCCCTTCTCCAGCGCCCCACCCTCATGCCTCCGGTCGTCACTCCACCGAACAAATAATTCATGCATGTTCTGGGATAGCTTATGGTAAAATCTTGGCTGATAGTCCACTCTTAAGTTGTATAAACAAAAGTGCCAAGACAATCAACGCCGCTTATAGTCCCACCGTGTCCTTGGATAATTTTTTTTTCATTTGTTTTGTCAAGTCACAATTCCATTATGACATCCGATTAATTGTTCCGTGCATTGTTCATGAGACACGTTGTCCCCTTTAATTTTCGTACCAGCGCCCATCGCTATCAGACACCAAATTGTTCCTTCCTGGGCGCCACCTGATGCGTTCTATAAATAGAGGGGCTTCCATGAACTATGAGTCCATCGAAGTTGCATCAGACTGGGACAAGCACACTTGCTAAGTTCGGTTTCGGTTGAAGTAGCTCGGCCTTGGGAATGGCGGTAAGGCACCTACTAGCTACTACTATATATATGTGTGTATAACAGAACATAGGTATAGTAGGCTGTCAAACGGCGCATGTATACATACAAGGCATGTGCCTGAAACAATCAGCTAATTTGGCAGGAAGGTGTTGACAAATTAATTTGTGATGTAGCCCCGGGCCATCATGAAGGTTGGGACATGGGGATCAAAAAGGGGCACATCTGTGGGCATCAGCAGCTGCAGCAAGCCCGCACGCCTCAAGAGCATCACTGTTCGCCACAGCACCATCCCTTGGGGCCGTATCTATGCCTTCTCGTTCGTGTACGTCGATCAGAACGGGAAGCCCATCTCCATCGGCCCGTGGGGCTCCATTGCCACCCAGGATTGGATCAGGCGGTGAGTATAGATTATTCACTCGTATCTCCACTCCATCAAGGTTTTTAATTTCGGAAAAGATTTTTTTTCCTTGATCTCCACCATAGTCATCCCAAAACGGTGCTCGCAGATCGACATACAAACGGGCGATTACGTGAACCACCTCAGTGGCACCACGGACAGCGAGGGCGTGACCTCGCTCAAGATAGTCACTTGCAGGGGGGCGGAGTACCAGTTCGGTTACCCATCGGGAAGCACGTTCAGCGTGCCTCTGTACGAGATCAATGGCGGCGAGGTGATCAGCTTCTTCGGCATCTCCGGCGCCAGCAGCCTCGCCGCGCTCGGCGTGTACGTGACAGGGCAAAAGGACGTCGTGAAGATAGGCGCATGGGGTCGGCCCCAGGGCCGGACCATGGACATCAACCTGAAGAACATGCCAAGGCGCCTGCTGAGCGTCACCATCTATAGCAACGACCGTATCAATGGCTTCTCCTTCGAGTACGTCGACCAGAATAAGCAGACCATCGAATTCGGCACCTGTGGCTCGGAAGAGGGAGAGGAGAACCAGGTTCTTTGATTAATGATTCATAGTACTTCCATATCATTAATGAATTAACCATGCATCTCAACTCAATACTCTACATATGATGCTGGTGGTGCAGTTTAATATGGCGCAGGGAGAGTTCGTGAACTGCATCAGTGGCACCACGGACGACTACGGCGTGACCTCGCTCACCTTCTCCACCACTAAGGGAGGGCAGTACGGGCCGTACGGTAACCCTGATGAGTCGACCAACTCGTTCAGCGTGCCGCTGCAGCAGGGCACCGGCGCCGCACTCAGCTTCTTCGGCCGCTCCGCCGGCGACTACATTACCGCCTTCGGCACCTACGTCGGCCAGCGCACTGGCTGAATCACCATCAACCAACGATCACATCCGCCATGGATCAGCTGCTATGTATGTATAGTATGTGTGTGATGAATAAGCAGGACGGGATCCGATCACATGCATGCATGCACCGGCTACTCGATCACCCTAGCATGTGTGTGTAATAATATAAATAAATAAATAAATAATAGGGATGCATGTACTCCACTACTGTGCATCTAAGTTTGTAACTGCCTGCCCCTACACTACGGGAAGCGGGTCGCCGCCGACCGTACTGCGTTTCGCCGACCACACGAAACCGCGGCGTCGGCGAAGATTTCTTCGCCGACGCCGTTGGCAAAGCGCCACGGTCGGCGGGCGGCCGCCGACCGCCAAGTGGTCGGCGAAAAGCAACGCTGGCAAAGCGCCCCTTTGCCTACCGCCCCGGCGGTCGGCGAAGAAAACCGTCGTCGTTCCGACGTCACCGTAACGGCGAATCGTCGCGCGCCGCCGACCGCCCGCGTTCGGTGGTCGGCGAAGATCAACATCGCCGACCCGCCGCCCGTCCAAAAAAAAAAAAAAAAAAAAATTTTTTTAAAATTTATAAAGACGCTGTTTCGCACCGCCACGTGGCGGAGCCAAAAAAATCCAGTGTTGGTCTTCGCCGACCGCCCCAAGCACACCGGGTGGTCGGCGAAGTTTTTAAAAAAAAATAAAAAAAACGCAGCCGCATAGCCACGTGGCGTGCAAAAACGCCGAGGGTTGGCTCTTCGCCGACCACCGCACTGGCGGTCGGCGAAGAAATCTTCGCCGACCGCCACACTTGGCGGTCGGCGAAGACGCTTTCGCCGAGCACCTTTTCGGTGCTCGGCGAAGTATAATTTTTTTTTGAATTTACCATCACAACTTTTTCTGTGCCTTAGCTACAATACATTGAGTTCATTGTTCAAGTTTGGGATTTTTTAAAATTTTTTTCCTATATTTTATGAGTTTTCATGTTATATTTGAATTTCTTTTTCGAAAACTAAAATTTGAGCGCAAGTGATTCGAATAATGGGTCTAAATGATTTAAAAATGATAAACTTGATTGTGAGTCCATATTGAGTCTTCATCCATGGCGGACACCGAAATTCAAATATCTTGTGCGCGAAAACACGCCGAGTCACTATGGGGGTCGATTGTTTTAAAATTCTATAAAATTCAAACGGAGTTGAAAAATCATGAAACTTGACGAGTTGTCCTTATATCACATGTGCACACTATGAAAAAAGTTTGAGTCGATTTCGTGGGACGTTTGCATCTCGGGTGGCGATTACCAAGACATCTCCAAAGCATGTGATAAACGAAACTCTAGTTGAGATGTCTAGGTTTCAGCGGTCGGGATGCAAACTTGCATGAAACCTTTTCAAATTTTTTCCACAGCTAAAACATGCAATATAACGATGGCTCGTCAAATTTCATGAATTTCCAACTTCGTTTTTTTTTTAGAATTTTAAAATGATTCGCAGCGCCGCGTAATCGGAATGTCTCGCAAGACAAGATTTTTTGATTTTTCTCGCGTGTCCATAGATGAGGGCTCAAAATATACTAACAAACAAGAATATCATTTTTTTCAATCACATAATTCCATTTTTCTAAGGACACGCAATTCAAATTTTAGGTGGGAAAAAAAATATTAGAGTAAAGAAGAAAACTATTAAAAAATAGTTAAATGTGCGGAAAATGTCCCAAATTTTGACATGTACTTGTAAACACTCTATCTAATCCACGAAAAAAATTTGAAGTAAAAATCAAAAAAAAATAAAATTTTTTGCCGAGAGCCCAAAAATGCCCTCGGCCGAAGGGGCTCTTTCGCCGACCGGCCGGGTCAGAGGGCGGTCGTGGCCCAAAAACCCGTGGCAGGCTCACGTGTTTGAAAAAAAAAAAAAAAAGGAATATCCCTTGGCCCCCGCCCCCAAAAGGGCCAAAATCTTTGCCGGCCGCCGGATCACGGGGGCCGGTCGGCGAAAGAAGTATCATGTCGATTTTTTTTAAAAAAGAAAAATGAAATGAGACTTTCGCCGACCGCCCCCAGATCTGGCGGTCGGCGAAGAATAAAAAATAAAAAAACACAAAACCATCACACAGACACACGCACGCACACACGCAACGCACACACACCCACCCACACACAAACACACGCACGCACACATTCACAACGCGCCGCCGCCGCCGCCGTTGCCGGCCGCGCCCGCCGCCGACGCCTCGCCGGCCGCGCCGCCCCGCTGCCCCCCGCCACCGACGCGAGTCGCCCGCCCCCGACACCGCCGCAGGCCGCGGCCGACCTCCGTCCCGCCCCCCGACGCCGGGTCGCGCCGGCCCCGGACGGCAGCCCGCGGCCGCGGCCGCCCCCGCTCCCGACCCCGCCCCCGACGCCGGCCAGGCCCCGGCGCCCGCCCGCGGCCGCGGCCGCCCCCCCTCCCCACCGACGCCGGCCCCCGACGCCGGCCCTCCCCACCGACGCCGGGACGAGCAGCTGCCTCGCGTGGCGAGCTTGGCCCGCTCCTCGTTGGAGCACGAGCAATCCACGCTCGTCACCAGGCAGCTGAGCACGGCAGCAGCACCTTGAAGCAAGCCATGCCCACGCACATCTAGCAATTTGATTTGCCTCGTGTGCATCTCAGCTAGGAAGAAGCAGAGCACGTGCAACAGCAAGAACTGACCACCACTTCTCCAAGCTCGGTTCTTCAACAAAGGTTCAATTTCTCTTGTGCTGTGGAGTTGGCCATCGAGCCACTCAATTTGCTTCTTGTGCAGGTTGTTTAGATCGGGTGAATGTCTGTGAGATCCTAGCTTTCGATGATCTGAGCTCAGTGTCTTATTCTCTGCGCCCGCTAGGTGTTTGTTGAAATGTCTCAACAGTTTTTCCTCTCTGCACTTTCCTCGATGATGCACAGCAGGGCTGCACCAATCCTGCGCTTGCCATTTCCATGAGCAGGCATCAGTTTCATGCCAGTACAAGCAGCTAGGTCGATGTGGTATTAGTTGTAGCATTGTTATAGCTTGACCTTGAACCTTGGCTTTTCATTCTGAGTGTGGTCTAGTGTAGGTGTCTGCTGTTTCAGTTGCCTCTCTGGCTGAGCCGTGTGTACACTGTTAACTAACCATCTATTTCATGCATGTCGAGCCCTTGCTTCTATTCCTGGAGCCAGAGCACTAAGGCAGCTGCTTCTTTGATTTGAGAAACCTTCACTTGTAGGAAAGTTCTCCTGTCCTCACGGGCACAGAATTTCCCACTTTTTTGCACCATCGAAGCCACCTTGTAGAGGAGTGTACCCATATTCTTCCACGAAAGATTCAGAAAACATAAGTCATTTCTGAGTTTCCAAAGACTCCACATTGCAGCAGAGGTAACAATGTTTAAAATGCCATTTAGCTTATTACTAAGCCAAAATTTTCCAAAACTATCTAAAGAATCACCAAAGTGCACATTGAAGATATTTGACAAAATGGACCATAACTGTTTAGCCACTGCACAGTCAAAGAGCAGATGAAAGACTGACTCTTGCTCGCTGCAGAACAAACAGCTAGGGTCTTCTACTTTCTTCCGTTTACTTAGATTATCTCTAGTTAGGATTTTGTTCTTACAAAGGAGCCAAAGGCTAACTTTTCTTTTGAACATAATTGGCAGGGGTGCTGCCTTTTCATTCAGTAGGAAGAGAAGTCTGAAAAAATTACAAATACAAATGGTTTAAAAGACGGTAAAGAAAGAAAAACTACATAATCTAGTGAATAGCTACTGGTACTCTTTTTGTGCTAGGTGTAGCATATTACATTATTGGCCATATGTTGCAAGATTTCCTGCGTGGTGCATTAGCAACTGGTAATCTAGTGAATCTTGCGTGCATGCATGTGTGGCTAACTTTCAGTTGGTGTTCTGCAGCTTTGCAAACTGCGAGCTAAGGTCGATGGTGTTGGTTGACAGAAGGTCAGTTTTGGCACCTCATTTGTGGAATATGGCATGCTCTGCTTTTTATTTTGTGATTATTTTGCAAATATGTATGTAGTTTGGCCTTCTTCTGTTATCCTAATAATAATATTTCCCACGATGCAGCATGCTTGGGTCACATCCCCAAGATTCAACTACCCTGGCAAGATTCCAGCTGGTGTAGGAGGGGGGAATGTGGATGCATTCATGGCCTCCTGCAGCTTGGTGGATGCATGCATGGCCTCCTGAAGGCCGTTATTAGCCTTCTCTCAAATTTTGTATACCTTTGAACAAGGATTAGTTTCATGTCAAGTGTCAATGTACTTGTTTGATACATGAGTAAGTGTATGCCTAATGTAATCACTTTTCGTATGACAGATGTTTATGGCTATAATATAATTGTGAGATATGATGAGCTCGTGTCATGAGATATGTTCTGTGATTGAATGGATGTGATATATATTATATATGTGTTTGTTTGTCAAGGGGAAAGCGAAAAAAAAAATATATATTTTTTCGGGGCTTCGCCCGACCGCTTTTACAAAAAGCGGTCGGCGAAGGAGCCTTTCTCGACCGTAATTACCACGGCGGTCGGATTAATTTGGGCAAAAATGGCCATCCTCGACCCACGTTCTAGCTTCGCCCGACCGCAATAATAGCGGGCGGTCGGCGAAGATTTTTTTAAAAAAACGTGGCACCTTCGCCGACCGCTTTTTTCAAGAGGGCGGTCGGGCGACGATTTTTAAAAAAACGTGGCAACTTCGCCCGACCGCTTTTTTCAAGAGGGTGGTCGGCGAAGATTTTTTAAAAAACGGCACCTTCGCCCGACCGCTTTTTTTCAAGAGGGCGGTCGGCGATTTTTTAAAAAACGTGGCAACTTCGGGCCGACCGCCCGAGGGACAACGGTCGGGCGAAGAAATTGTAAAAAAAATTAAACACCTTTGCCGACCGCCCACCTGGGGAGAACGGTCGGCGAAGGTGAAAAAATGAACATACCGCCCGACCGCCCACCGACACGGCGGTCGGGAAGACGGCGTAACGGCCGCCCACTTCGGGCGCCCGTTAACGGCCACTTTTTCTTCGCCGATCGTCGTATTTGGTGGTCGGGCGAAGGGGTACGCCGAGGCGGCATTTTAGGCGGTCGGCGAATCGCCATCGCCGACCAATAATTCCCCGACCGTCCTTCACCGACCACTACGGTCGGCGAAGGCTTTCGCCGACCGTTTTTCGGCCGACCGCCCGGGCGGGCGTAAGACCCGCCTGTAGTGCTAATACAAATTAAATGTTCCAAGAAATTAAACTATATATACTAGTCGCTGTTGCAACTTTTTTATTATTATTCGTTTTAAATATCTACGCAATCTACTACACCTATGTAGCAAAGCCCCACTAGGGAGTTCTCTGATCTCTCCTTAAGCCATGTCATCGAGAGGGCCCATAGCCACAAGCAAACCCCCACTGCCATTCTATTTTGTTTTCCTCTCACTTTTTATGGTGCTTGAGCTTTGAATCATGCAAACTAGAGCTTAGGTTTGGAAGTGCTAGTGGAGATTAGTGGGAGTGTTTGATTAGACTCATTTTTAGTCTCTCTTACATGATTTTAGGGGACTAATAAAATAGCTAGGGTTCATGTGTTCATGGTGGATGAACATGTTTTTTTTTTAATTCATAGTGCAAATTTGTAACACGTTTTTTTTTCTCTCTCATATAAAGTCCAAATGCTATGATTTTTTTCTAAAAATTTTCTAAAATGATAATCTATTAGTGTGTGCTACTTCTTTCATATTTATGACTTTCTTAATTTTAACCATTTAGGGTTTGCATTGTACATGTATTTATATATCCGACTAATTAGTCCTTTGATGTATTTTCTTTTATTGTCGTCCTAAAGGATGGAGTACAGGAATGCCTGGATGTATGGCACGTTAAGGTGGAAGACAGGTTTTCGTGAAGAGCTGGATAAATTTATTGAAGCTGCTGAGAATCATGCGAAGACATTGACACAAGATTCAATAATATGTCCGTGCCGCGATTGCAACAACGAGATAGCATGGAGAGACGTGGAGACCATTAGACAACATTTGATTACATTTGATTATTATTCTCTCTGTTGAGTTTACGGGTTCGTTGTTTACCTTTTCGGTGAATGCTCTAGTAGAGGACTCGATGAAGACGGAAGCTCTGGCCAACACTAGAGTGGTGTCTAAGTTATAAATCACCCTCGTTTGCTATGCAACCCACGGTAGTGAGGTAGGGGATAGGTGGTGACAGCCCTGTTCGCCCATTGTATTCCTCCACGTCCGGTTGCGGAGTAGAGCTGTAGGCCGGCATCACTTGGCATACCAGGTGCGATCCGGTGCCCGAAGTAACACTCACAGAGGTGAAGTTAGCCTGACTTAGTCTAAATACTGGAGTAGAACATCACTACCCAAGTCTACCTCCTTCATCTTTCTCTGGGTAACTAGATAGAACAGACTTAATGCCCGTTCCCTGTGGAAATTATGATACCCTGAATATTTTCGGGTGAAGTGCTACAACGGTACTTTCTGTGCGCTTGCGGATTATCCTGCTTACGCTAAGAAATACCAACAAGCATTTTCGGCACCGTTACGGGGAACGGTTGTCGTTATAGTCTTGAAACTAGTCTATCCGTGTGTGCCCTACCCCTCACCATTCTTTTTCATTTTTATTTTAATTATGAAGCAACCCATCTCTAAACTTTCTGCTCCAAAGGGCGAGCTCTTAGTACGTCCATCCCCATCAAAGCCAATCACGGCTTCGAGATTTGAGCTCCGCCCAGGCTTAATAGCCATGGTTCGGGAACAACCCTTCTCCGGATTAGAACGTGAAAATCCATATCACCATTTGCAAGAATTTGAGCAGCTCTGTGGTTGCCTCATCTTTGAAGGCATCCCACAAGACACTCTGAGGTGGAAATTGTTTCCTTTCTCACTTAGTGAGAGGGCGAAACAATGGTACGCCCATTGTTTGATGGATTTTTGGCACATTGAAATCCATGTGTATCCATATATTTGTGTGTTTGTTACATACAACAAGCAAGGCTAAGAAGCTAACAAGGCTTCTACGTGCTGCGCCGTATATGCATATATATCAGAAGCTAATAACAAGCTTTTGATGTGCTAAGGCCATGCACGCATTCATACACTTTGACGTGCCAGCAAAGGAAGCTAGCGCGTGCGGTATGAGACGTATATATACGTGCACTTTATATACGTGTATGTACGTTCAGATAGCCAAGTGTAGAGTTTGTAAATACGCCGGCCTATGTAGCGTATATTCCTGATATTCTACAACTTGCGGTATATACGGCCAACACGTATGGATTCCCAGCTAGGCGACGTACGTCTATCAGCTACAGATCGTCGAGTCCAGATGATGTATATCTTGTTCCAGAAGATTAATGAATAGCCCTCCATCTTGCTGGGCCCGCATGTCATGGGCTGCATGGGAGAGGTGCTGATGATTTTTTTTTTTGACAACTAACGGTTTTATAGATTAAGCAGCCATATTACAAAACAGTCTTTTAGGGAAGACTGTAGTACAAGTTGGTCCACCGACCAGATTACAACAGCGATGACGTAGACGAACTAGCCGGCGGTAAGCTGATGTGTCGCCAGAGGCGAGGACAACCGGATGGAAAGACCGCGCCATGCGTCGGTTGAAAAAGGGACGACCGAAGTCGTAGATGTAAAACCACACCGGTTTACCGGAAATGCGTGTAGAAAACTTCGTCGCCCGGTATAGGACAAGACCCGATGTCGAATCGCAGGTGGAGGCGAGATCGTCGGTTCACCACCGGTTGATGTAACTCCTGAGTGGACTAGTGCTGGCTTAAAGGCTGCTACGGTAAAGAGATAAAATAAAGGAAAAAGGAAAAAAAAAAAAAGAAAAAGGATGGATTCCAAGGTAAGCTTCGATGACTGGGATATGGATGGCCACCATCAGAACACCACACCAGGCACGCGTCGACTTGAAGGAGGCAGAGAGGTAAACGGTGAACGCATGCACCCCACGTAGCGTCAGCGGACCCCACACTGCAGAATGTGGGCCCCACCATGTTGGACAATGTTGCACCGAAAAATCTCCCTGTGCTTATAGATGTCCAACGGGCCGCCCGGTACCGCCCGTGGCCCTTCGGGCGGACCGGGCCGGCCCGAGCGGGGTATTGCGGGCTACGGGGCTGCGCGGGCCGTGCTACCCTACGGGCTCGGGCGCGCGCTTTCGGCCCATGGCCCGGTCCGCGAGGCCATTTTTGCCGCCCATGGGCCACTCGGGCCAGCCGGGCCACGCAGGCGGCCCATAACGAAAGCTGTAAAAAACGAGCCGCTCGCTGCTCCCATGGCCGTCGCCAGCTCAGCTACTCCCATGGCCGTCGCGCGCCGCGGCTACCGCGAGCAGCGCAGCCGCCGCCGCCCAGCGTGCAGCCGCTGCTGCTCTCGCTAGCGCCACCGCCGCCCCAGCCGCTAGCTGCTCCACGCGACACGCCACGCGCCGCCCAGGCTCGTCCTGCTCCACGCACACGCCACCGCGCCGCCCAGCCCAGCTGCTGCTCCACGCCGCCCGCAGCCCAGCTAGCCCAGCTTCTGCTCCTCGCGCCGCCCATGCCCCTGCTCCCTCCCAGCGGCGGCGCTGGGAGCGCCGCCGCCGCCACAAGCTGCTTTCGAACCCGCCGCCCGCGCCGAGTCGGGGAGGCGGAGAGGATAGGGTTGGTGTGCGGTGTGCCTCGCTGTTTGGCCTTTTTTTTTTTTTTTTAGTGGAGAAGGAGATTGGGCCTCATTGGGGTGGGCCGGATGGGGATGGGGATGTATTCTTTTAACAGGCTGCTCCAACATCACTTCCACTCTTCCATTATTCGTTAAAAGGCGGGCCACCGGGGCCGGCCAGCCGGGCCAACGGACGGGCCGGGGCACCGTGCCGTGGGCGAGGCGCCCATGGCCCGCCCGCCACCGGGCGGGCCACCCGTAGCCCGTACAATACGGACCGGGCCGGCCCTGTACCGGGCCGTTTTTTGCGAGCCCACGGACGGGCCGCGGGTCACGGGCCAAATGGCCATCTATACCGTGCTTTCGAAGATCCGGATCTGCGTGGCTCGCCGGCGGCGTCGGTGGGGGCGGTTGGCGTCGGACACCAAATGGGAAAAGGTCATTTGGAGGGCCCACCACCGATGCGAGGCACGCAGCGACCCGTGCCGGGGCGACTCACAGGCATCTTCGGCGAAGCAGAAATCCGCCAAGCCTGCACTCCCATCGCCTCGAAGCGGATCGGGATCCGGCGACGCGGCAATCGAGCGGCGGAGATGGGACTTGGAGGCACCGGACTCCGCCATCTTGCAAAGCGCGACACAGTCCCCCCGATGCGGTGGGTGAGATCCCTCGTGCTTCGCGGGCGGAGATCGGGCGCTGTGGACGGCGCTGTTCGTCGTGTGACCGTCGTTGGTGCCTCCCATGGCGCCGATTGGCGAGACTTTGGGCAGACCTCCATCCTCACGCCATATCCGGCGAGGGGCACCGACTCTCCGCCATCTTGCGTAGCGCGACACGGGGACGTGCTCAGCCGCTGCCGTGTTGGTGGCGTACCCTTGGCTGTGGAGGCTCGACGAGGACCGGGCGGGAGAGGAGAGCAAGCACAGCGCCGAGGTCGGAGATGTTGGTGCCGGCGCCGATAAGCGTCCGGAGTTGCAAGATGCTGCACCCTCCCCTTGGCATGCTAGCAGTGGAAGAGTCTCCCCGTCACCACCGCTCATGAAGCACCGCCGTTGCGACAGATTTCTTCACCGCCACCACCACCATCGTCAGCTTTCTTGAAGCAAAGAAAAACGAAAAGGAAGAAACAAGCCATTATTTGGTTGGGGATGTTACAAGAAGGAAGAAGAGGGGATGGAAGGGGCGAAGGGGATCGATCCCCCTGCCTCGTCGCCGGCGAGCTTCGCGGAGGAGAAGGAGGGGGGGGGGCGGCGGTGGGTGGAGTGGAGGAGGTTAGAGGGAGGGGACGGCATATCGCCACAAGCCACGAAGGGCACTAGCACACGGCACAAGTCGGACCCCTTTGCAAGATTGATCTCGGTGTTAAATGGAACGCACAAGCGCCGTGTACACGTACGTCTACGCTGGCCTAAATATCTCGGCTTCTAGAAACTCGATCATATCATGTGGGATAAGTACGAAGGTGGAATCGATTCCTGATATCTCGGCAAGCCACAACAACCTCCTGGCGGCGCAGGCGTGCGGCAACAAGGGCCTGCCCCCAACCCTAACCCTTGCCTATATAAACAACACCCTGGACTCCAGAGAGGGGGATCACACGATGCATCCAGGCGCCGTCAGGCTGCCTAGCAGGAAGTGTGCGAGGGCGATCTGCATCTGAAGGACTAGGAAGGCAGCCGCCAGCACGGCGCTACCACCGCCATGAAGCAGAGGAGATGCTGCCCGGCAAGACGACGATCTGCATCTGGAGGATTATAGGAAGGCAGCCGCCGGCACATACGGCGCCGTGTATCATCACACTGCAATGGCAAGCAGCGGGCAAACGCCGGCAGCCTGTACGTGGCGCCACCTCCGGCCAAGATCACTCGGCCCAATCCATGCATGCTACGTCGAGATCACCCACAAGCATGCCATCGTCGAGAGGCCCGCTGGTGGATCCATGTAACATCTTCACGAGACGACGACAAGGATGCCCGGCCGATCCGATCGCTGGAGCAGACGAAGGCAGCCTTACCAGGAAGGGGTCGGAGCAGGTGACAAGATCATCACGGGAGGCAGCCGACTGGCAGCCGCCGATCTCGATCCGTTCAACCGGCCGCACGGAGGGCGCTCACGCCTCGGCTGCGCCAAAGCTACTACGCCGCCGCTGACATGACAGGCGCCCGCCGGAGATGAGGGCCGGCCGATCACCGCGAAGTACAACCGCCGTGGCCGGATCATCGAGGTGCAAGACGGCTCCTCTTGCGGAGCGCCACCGGCCAAAGCTAGACCCATCCACGAGCAGGCCATCGTCTCACGCCAAAGAGGTCGGAGGGCGACCGGTTGCGCCTGCGCTGCTGAGAAGGCGAATGACACTCGGCTCATTGGATCAGGCCGCCACCACGGCGCCATCCAGATCGAGACTCGTGCGGATCAGCAAACGAGACAATGCGGTCGCCGTGTCCTGAACGACGCACACGTCCGCTGTGCGGCCACTCCGTGTACATGACGACCCGAAGGCGATACCCATCCACGGTGCACGTATATGTGCCCAGCATGCATGTGTGCGTGTGAAGATGCATACAGGGAAGATGCAAGCAAGCAAGGCGAAGTATAAGCATGCGCCTGCACCATCATCTGCCCCAAGTTCAACGGGCACATGTTTTGATCAGCTATTTTCACAATGGCTCACATTTACAAGGCGGTCGCCGCCGTCGATGCCACGCCGAGGAGCCAAGCCAGCACGTGGTCGACAATGGCTCGATCTACTCCGACGCGGCTGTCATGTTGAAGAGGGGAGCCCGGATGCTATCGACAATGGCTCCACATCTACAAAGGACGCCGCCGCCGTCGTCGACAGCTCCACATGCACACCAACGCCATCGCTGCACTCCAGACGCGAGGAACGCGTCATCGGCGTCCACGGCAAGATGATGCACACATGAGCAACTCCACAGAGGTGATGCCGTCGTCAATAGCTCCACACCTACGCCGGCTGCCGCGCACCAGCAACACGCGCGTCAAGTGATGGCTAATCGACGCACACCCATGCCATCTGGTGCCGCAGTCGAGATTACGGCACGGTGCTGTGGAGCACCACGATGCATCGGCAATGATGCATGCAACGCATGCTAACAAGCCATGAGAGCACCAACAATCATCAAGCTGCATGTGTACATGTATATGCATATACGCGTACGTGCGTGCGCACTGTGTGCCTCACAGACCAAACTACAATCCATCAAATTATCAGGAGCTCGGCTATCATTCGAGCCCTATTTATATAATTTTATCTTTTGTGTATTTTGTGTGCATCAGGTGAAGTTGTTCAGGCGATCGAGCCATGCACATATGCCTACTACTTCATCTACCACTACCACTACGCGCCAGCCCACGCCGACAAAGGCGGACGATGTAGGCGAGTGCAAGTCTTCATCAACTACAACCTCAACGACTCTACGTGATCAAGTTCCACGGCGTGCCCGACGACGTTGCGAGGAAGTCCAAATCAGTCAAGCTACATCAACCATGCAAGTGCTTCTACCACTACATCGACATGTGTCGTTCGATGCCGACGAGGCGGGACGACACAGGCGGCGTGGCTAATACTCTAGCCACGTTCTACCGGCTCATGGACCGACGAGGCCATGGCACGCCGATGCCATCCACATCTACACCAACACACATGCATGGAGAAGTGAAGGCGAAGATCGGCGGCGGCGACCAACGCAGCTTAATCGGAGGTACTCTGTGAGCTTGACTTACGGGGGGTAATTAACTAGGAGCTTTCCGAGGCCCTAGGAACCATGAAGACCACATCGCCTAGATCAGAATGCCGCCAGTAGGCTACCCATGGGGCGCACATGTATCGGGAACATATATTTGTATTTTCCTTAAATATGAATAAAGTTAGTGTTCCCTTCTCTTTATTTATTTTTGTGTACTTTAGTACACTGGCACGCTCCCGCATATTATTTTTTATTTCGCATAGAGATCCTCCCTTCTTGAGTGATTTTTCTGCGGAAACAAATTGGCACGCCCAGGTGGGACATGGTTCTCCTCCCATCTTTGCTCTTTTAATAATGGTCGTCGTCTTCGATGCTCGTGCCTTCTCCAAGTATACATGTGGTGGTAACAATGGTGCTATTTTGGATGTCTCGCCCAGATTGAGATTCCTCGTATGATAGCCCAAATCTTCTTTGGGTAGTTATTATTTCTACCCAATTTATTTTCTTTTTGTGTCCTTTGTGTAGGGACCAAGGTGGGCGCTTTGTGCTTTGACAAAAGCTGAGAGCTTATCTGCTTTCGTCGATGAGGTCAAGGTCCATCCCCACGCTAGGGGCAATTTTACTGTCATCTCGGTTCTTCATGCGCGGGGGGGCAATTTTGTTTTGCCATGATGAGGCAACCACAACGACCCCTCCCGCTCCTCAGGCGATTCAGATGTCGCTAAAGCCGGCTCCGCTTTATGGCAACCAGGGTAGCAACATCACATCGGTGGGTGCACATCTGCATCTACGACTTGATGGGTGCAATTGACAGTTCCTGGTCGGGACTGACGACATTGTGCCCTTGATTAGTCGCTGGGGGCAGCTCCATCAAAGCCGATGCAAGGGCGCACCTTGCCACACACGAGGACTCCATTGGGCCGCTCGACTTGTTCGCGACACAAAGCAAGATGTCCTCGTTGCGCTAGCAAGATGCATGCCATGCGAGACGGTGACTTCGCCAACTCTAATGAGCCCACAACACTAAGCGGGACGACGGCTTCACCAACTTTGGTGCTGATCTAGTGGCACACTGAGGTCAAGAACGCCCTCCTACACGATGCTACAAGCTGGTGGCTCTAGTCGATGTGTACAAAACAAAGCTACTGCCTGTTACCGGGTGGCGCTAATGATGGCATTGAGGGCACCACAAGGCCGACATCTACACGTACATGTCGGACACACACCTTTCCGAACACTCCATGCTCGTCTCCTCATCAAAGCAGCTGCAGCTTGCGTCTGGTTGCGGCCGGCGATATCATGTCTGCTGCCCACACCCGTGAGTCCGTGACCAGATGGAGAGCAAGCGCCTTGAGGAGCTTGAGTCGAGATCAAGGCGCATAGCGGCTTGCCTGACAAGCGCGCGGCCAACCTAGCGTACGTATATATGTCGTCCTCGTCGGCCTATGCTATAAATAGTGTGGTGCGCGCGGCGCGGCTAGCTTCACTTTTCCAACCCCAGCGTGGCTGTTGGAGGCCATCAAGGAGCGGAAGACTTCGCCAACACAGTGCGCGAGAAGCGACGCAGCCGGCCGGGAACTGGAGCAAACATCTGCACGTACGTTGAGAATCAACGTGGCTGAAGGTTTTGACTCCATATGAGACTTCGGCAAGTCTCAGGCTACGGCGAGCCCTTGGGTATCTGCACGTACGGAGGCACCACTACACGCGGGCGAGACAAGACAGTCTGGCCTCGCGCGCCGAATTTCCCATCCGGAGCGACACGCCTGTACGTCGCCCAACAACATATATAGGGTGTCCTTGTGCTTGATTCCATCATGATGCATGGCAAGCGAGTACCCCATACAACATGAGAGTTATGTTGCTGCAAGCCAACTAGTTCTTGTGCATATATGTGATTAATTAACCATACATGCACATGCGTGCTTTAGTCACAAGCCAACAAGCTAACAAGGTAGGCATTGTGTACGCTGCCGCTGCGTACGTATACTCCTCCACGGCACGTGTCATCCAGCTTCGACAGTGTTAGCTGTTATAGTAGCCCTGCTACTCAGGTGATGCGCCTCATTACCCAGCGCTCATTTGCAAATAACTTTCCAGGAAGCTTTGTCGATGAAGTTCCGACGACTACGTCGACATCGGTGCCGGAATCCATATCTACGTACGGGACCCTATCTCTGCCGCACATCTACGGCAACAAGGCGAGCACAGACACGACTGTACGTGAGTTGTCGACGACACAAGGTTGCCGAGGGCGAGTTGGATGCCCTACTCGACGAACGAGAAACGCGCTTGCTGTTTTGTCTTGTCATGCAAGAGCTAGCAAGCTATCTTTGTGCTGCGGCTTCATATCAAATGCTCGTGTCTCTTGGCGGTGATGTTGGTTGTCCCAGTGGCGGAGCTCTCGGTATGGCAAGAGCGAGTGCCCATGAGGAGCTGAGGTCGCGGACGAGATGCAACAGCTACACCGACGCGTCGGGTTGGGTGAGCAAGCAAGACAATGTTGACCGGGACTGACCTGGAGTCCGTCAAGGCTCCCCGGACATGTGCTCGCAGAGCAAGCAAGACACAAGCTCCACATAATGTGTCAACTTCCATGCTGAACTAGTGATAACATCAAGCTGGAGGACGTCCTGCTGCTGCAGCAAGCCGCAGCATAACGCCGATGGTGGCTGTGTGGTCATCACCGCAGCACAAGCTAGCTAGCCAGGCGGCCACCTGCTGCCTCGTAGGTTGCAGGAGGCGCTATAATGGCAGCGTCAAGCTCGTGCTGAAGCTCGTCACCGCGAATACACGACACGCCATGCAGAAAATGAAGGCGCAAGCGCTGGTGCGTTTCTATTCGCATGCATGTGTTGTTAGGCAAGGATAAAATATATGTGTGCATGTACAATTACCGCTAAACAAACTAGTCTGTCCATGCGTAGGCATACATTAATTTGCGCTACGACCACGGGCTAGCAAGCAATTTAACCAGATTGGAGCTCCACCGGAGCCCAGTAGCCTGCTATCAAATGAGGTGTTATGTGATGCCTGGGTCCATTGCGATGCTCCTCAACGCTCTCGGCTCTACGAGATGGCAATGATGAGGAACACGTCCAAGCTCTACTATCCAGGCTGCTAGTTCAGACTCCGCCAAGTCGTCGTCACGGGGGCAGCACGTCAAGCTCCTCAGTGTCTAACGGTGCCGACAATATCTCGGCGCCGACAACAAGCACACTACGGCAGTACCATAGCTCCCCGGGGTCTTATGGCGCCAATGGGGATGCACGAACCAGTAGAGTCTCGAAGTTGCATGTTGAGAAGCAAGGATGCATTCCTACCTCAAACACTTCATGTTTGTACGTGCCATGTCGAGCCATTGCAGCTTGCGTCCATGATCCGCGTCATCTCTATGAGATGACCGCGACGAGGAATATGTTCATGCTCTACTGACTACTGTAGCGCCGAGAGCAGGCCGCCAAGTCCAACCTCCGGCCAAGCTTGCACCGTCACCGATGCGGCGGCTACTACAACCAAGCAGTTCGATGTAGGTTGTACATGCACGTGCGTTGTAAAATGGTGAACGCGATGAGTCGAGCTTGCCAACTTGCCGAAGAAGACGGCCGCAACACAAGCGTCTGCTCAGCAGTCACCGACACGGTGAGCGCGTGAATGAGGCGCAGCCGCGTGCGTGCCGAGAGCTGACGCACACCTCGACGCCACCAAGAGTGGCTTTGTATCTACGTACACCCCAGCTCCGCCGTCACATTGAGGAGGTGAGCGCAGACACCGATCAACACGAACACGCTCCACACGCTGTCGGAAGATGACGTCGAGCAAGGAGTGGCGATGAAACTCAGCTTCTACACGGCTACACTACGTCCGACCTCAGGCAAAGCTAGCCTGCGGCCGAGCATCTTCATCCAGGCATTCCTGAAGCCGGAAGCCACAAGCGCGGGAAGTGATGGCGAGCACGTCATTCTATATGGGTAAGAACTAATCTAGTATTGTTTCTTCCAATCTTGCATAGCCATGTGCACGTCGGTCCGATATCATGATTCGGGCCAAGAAGAGAACGACATGCACGGCAGCCAGATGATCAAGATGGCGCTGGACTGCGAGAAACTCTCGCGTCACGACGGAAGCCTCGTGGATGCTGGCTCCACAATGCCGAGAACACGAAAGAGGTTTCAGGCTGTAACCTTGTGTCCGCATCACCAGATAAAAGCTGAGGAGATGCTCGGACGCTTTGTACGAGTGCACCGAACTGAGGATACACCAAGCCAGACACGAAGGACGAGCGCGCCTCTGCATCGTCACGATGACGGCAACGGCGGCGAGCGCCCCCTTTGCGTCGGCACAATGACAATGGCAGCAAGCATTCCTTCGCGTAAAACTGACGGCAAGCATCCCTCTGCGACGGCACAATTGGCGATGGCGGCGATTGCCCCTTTTGCATCGGCATGACGACGACCGGCTTCGAGCGCGCCCCTCTTTGTTAGCATGGCGGCGGCGGCAAACGCAATGTCAGTCAACATTAGGATGAAGGGCGGCTGACTATATCTCACACACGCCCACATCCTCACGGCGCAAAGAAGAGAGGAGCGCCATGGAGCTAGCACCAGCCAGCCCTGCATCAAGGTGCCTCCAATTGTTGAAATCACCAGGCTTAACACGCCGCGCGCTGTCCGAAGGCGAGAGGACGTGTCCAACACCAACTGCGGTTGCAAGGAAGCGTGCTAGTTACTCATGCGTGGATAAATGTGTTTGCACACATGCATGCATGCCTGCATATATATATATATATACACACACGTATGTACATGTTTGTTTTTTTGAAGGGATACGTATGTACATGTTGGTCACGGAAAAGCTAGCTAATTAAATTAGTAAGCCATAACGCGACCCTCACACAAGTGCTGCACATCCGTGCGCAAATGGCGACACAACAAGTAACCGAGGTGCACCTCGCTGATGCACCTCCACACGTACGGGGCCATTGGATGGACCCTGGAGGAGCAGTACATTAGGCGAGCCTACTGCGTTGTTGCACTTCTATCGTGCTACCCTCGACACCGAGCAGGCCATCACTTGGTCTGGACTTCGCCAAGACGTTGCCGCGTCACCATTGCCAGAGGCTACGCCGAGGTCCACACAACAAGCTGGCGGCTCCGCCAGCTCATCACCGGGGGGCAATAGTACAACTCTGGTCCCCTACGACGGTGACAGCCTACTGGCGTCATCTTCATCAGCAGCATCCTCGGAAGACAGCATGGCATATCCTGAGTCTCCGATGGACGCCGTCGACCTTCTGGTGTTGAATTCTACAACACCACCCGGCGGCAGCACCATAGCTCTTTGGTGTCCTACGATGTTGATTGCCCTCAAGCGACATCTTCTATATCAACAACACATTGGGGGCAAGACAACAGCTCGATCCCTAGTGTCATGCAACGCCGGTCGTGATCCGGCGTCATCTTCTACATCGTCAACACACATTGGGGGCAACATATCACAACCCCAAGTGTTCTACAACGCCAACATTCTTTCGGTGTCGCCTTCTACAACAACAACACCCAGGGGTATCACACACCTCCTCCTGTCTCTGGGGCCGACGATGGTCTTCCGCACCGCATTCGACATCGACAACACTGGGAGTAGCACCACACCTCCCTGGTCAAATTCACCTCCAACCGTAAGGGCACCTTGGTCTACACCGACAAACCCATGGGGAGGTGTCACACCACCTAGCTCGCCCCCATGCCAACAACATTTTTGGCGTGTGTCTCTCAAGAACGGCAGCACTAGGAGCAATAGTGTGCCTTACAAGAATCTACGTCGCGGAAGGCCTTTCGACAACGCCTCCAAGCTCGCCATTCGGTGCTCCACATCGGGGGAGGTTCTTGATTTTTATTTATTTTGCATTTTTTTTTTTTTTATCCATTTTTTAAAGATTAGTATGCATTTTCCATTGCATCATTTGGCCACCTCTATAAAAAAACCCCCAAAAGGCTCTCCTACCGGGCTACAGCTGTAAATTGGAAGATCCGATTGTCTTGGGACCTCTCGGAAGGGGCGAGGCAACGACCTCGCAGGTGGAATTTGCGACAAGCCACCACATCACGGATAACACGGCGGGGACGCTGAGCGTGTTTCGTTGGGGGCGATGGGAAGGCGGCTCGAGCCGCTCCCTAAGCAGCGAGGCGACCATGCGCTTCAGCGCTTCCGGACATGAAGCGACACACACTCCGGGAAGACTATAAAAGAAGAGCAAGAAAGGGCTACACGGTGCAACACAAGTTCCACTAAGTGTGCGACCTCTTGCCACCCCGAAGGTGACAACAAGGGACCAATAAAAAAAATGCGGCGAGGATTCACCTAGATACGCAAAGGTGAATGGCTACACTCCAAGTTCCTCATATGCTAAAAACAACAAAAAATGAGCAAAAGAAAAAATGGTCACCAAAAATGTGGCCGGGCAGCTCAAATATTAAAATGGAAGGCGGAAGTAGCCATTCATCATCCTCGGCAAAAGTGATGGCAAATTCTTCAGCCGTTACCCAAAACCAAACACCAAATCAGCCGTACCTACGCCACCATGTCGAGGAGAGAGCGAGTGGGTTGTGGTTCAACTCAACGCAAGGGAGTCTCTACCAAGAATTCCCTTCACCCGGTGGAGACATACAAGGTAAGTCTACACATTCAAGCACACAACGGGCTTAAATCGTAGGAGCCATGTTGCTATGGTTACACAACGGCACCCAATGGTTACGCGTCCTCCGACTGTCCTATCACAAGCTGCACATATAGCTTATGCCCATGGGAGAGCCAACATCTTCAAAAATATTTCAAAAAAAAAAAAAAAAAAAACAATATACTCAACTTGATGACTTTTGCCTCATCACTAACTCTTCCTGGCTATGTCATCTATCACCGGACAAGCTAGTTGTTTATTGTAGTGTTGCAGGTCCATCGTTGCACTACAATCGAGCGCCGCGATACGCCCAAAGGCGGTTAGTATCAAGCTGATGAAACCCTTCAATCCGGCCATGTCACGCCACGATGCAAGGTGGCGCTGGGTTGATAAAACCACCACGCCGGGAGCGGTCGCGATGCGCCCAAGGCGCAGTGTCAAAAGCTGCGGAAACCCTTCAACCAGGCCGTTTCATGCCACGCGATCACAAGGTGGCTCCTTGGTTGATAAAAGCTTTTCGTCAAGTACCACGGTCCTCATACCGTATGGCCAAAAGCAACTCAAAGGGCGTCCGATTGGCTAATGCCATCATTCGGACCGATGGATACATCAATGGACACCGCCGCAACATGGCCCCAATGAAGCCCTACCTCGTCCCGTTGGCCGACGACGCCACGCGCCCCAATGGAGTTCAACCTCGCCCCGTTGGCCGACGCAGCCATGCGGCCTAACGGAGTTCAACTCGCCCCGCTGGCGACGCAGCCACGCGGGCCAACGGAGTTCAACCCCGCCCCGCTGGTCGACGCAGCCACGTGGCGCCAACGGAGAGTTCAACCCCGTCCTGTTGGCCGACGCCGCCACGCGGCTCCAACGGAGTTCAACACCGCCCCTGGCGACGACGCCACGCGGCTCCAACGGAGTTCAACACCGCCCCGTTGGTCGACGCCGCCACGCGGCCCAACAGAGTTCCACTGTCCCGTTGGCTCATGCCGCCATGCGGCTCCAACGGAGTTCCACGCTTTTCGTTGGCCGACGCCGATACATGGCTCCAACGTAAGTCTCAACGCACCTTGGAGTCAACACAACACCATCCAAGGTACATTTTTATTTTTATTTATTTTGCTTTTGTTTCTTTTGTCTTTGCCTTTCCTTCTCTTCTCTTTTGTTTTGTTTACTTTTCCTTTTTTGTTTTCTCTCGCTAAGCCGTCCATGCTAAAAGACCGAGGGAGCATCGATGGGAGTGCCCTTCGATGAGAGAGCATTTGCCATGACACGGCAAAGGGCAGCGGCAAGCGACTAAAACACAGTGATGCCGTATCGGTGCTCGACGGCGGCACATACGTGTGAACAACGACCCGCCGATCAACATCGGTAACACTTTGGTGCCATCGCCGCTTCTTCTTGTCGCATCTTTGCCCCGGCGGTCGATCAACATCCGGCGTAGCGGTATTTAGCACCGAAGGCCAGCGCCATTTAGTTCAAGTGGTAGTTGTTGGAATATTAGGCAATTTCCAGATTAATTCCATAATATAAATCATGACAAATTGAAAGACTAGATTAAGCATGTTTAACAAACTAGCATGATAGAAACTCATATCACAGATCATAGCATGATTTAATATCATATAGCATAGCAAGCATAGCATGATCATAGTAATAGGTGTAAGCACAACTAGCACACCATAGAAATTGGATAGATTGAGCATGATAAAACAATAGAATTAGATCACAGATGTATACCTGCCGATGTAGAAGTACTTGGTGGTGAAGAAGCAGTCGGCGATCACTCGAGTTTAGCCGACGAGATGACTTGTTGATAAAGTAGTTGTAGAAGATTTGGGAGCGCCGCGCGAAGAGCGCTTCCCAAAAACCTTATTCGCCTTCTCCCGGTGCAGGATCGCAAAGACGGCGGTTCAGGAGACCTTTCGCCCGGTCATTTGGTGCACGCGAACGACGATGGAGAGGCTGGCCGACGACAACGCAGTAGTGAGAAGTGGAAAATCTTGTTTTACTACTATAGGATTTTCTAATTGAAACTCCCAATTATAGTTGTTTTGTTGTGTCTATTTCGGGAGGCTTGGTACAATTATATAGGGAGGAGAACTCCCTACCTCTACATCAACTAGCAATATGGTACTAATTGATATTGCACCTCCCACCTTTACTCATGGGCTAAAACAATAAAGCCCCATTAGGGAACACAAATATTGGGCCTTTGAGATTTATCGTAATTTCTTCATATGAATTTTAGGGGAACTATTCATATATAAATTCTAACAATCCCCCACCGGATCTCAAGCGCCAAGTATAGATATTTTCCTTTATCTCACTAATGTTTTATATACTAGTGTTTCAACAGAGACTGTTAAGTTGAACATCCGCCTAGAGCTTCAAGTTACACTCATCCACAACTTGAACAATGGACTACGCCTTGAATTGCAAGTTTTGTGCGAATGAGTTTTACTCAAAGTCAAACTAGTACTTGGCTGCCAAGTAGCCTTTCTCCGTGGGTGGAGCATATACGTCATACTCCTTAGTCTCTTCATGAGCTTACTAGAGATCACCCAAATCTAATAGATGCGACGTTTAATAGTCGAACCTCATAAGGTATGCCCTTTTCAAGAATGCTCAGTAGGACGGCATCTTTACTTATAAAGTCAATAGGACATATTAAGGCATTCTCACCAACCTACCATACAAGAGCCTCTTCGCTCTTTGAGAGTATTGCATCTTCACATAGAGAGGGTTTATTAGTTTACTCTCCTCGGTTTACCAATAGCTTGTTCTTCCCGGGTCCTTAGTCACGGGATCTCCGATCAAAAAGGTTGGGTTACTACTCTGAAAACTCATATGGGTCTCATACCCATCTCCCTAGATGCAATTTCTATCACATTACGTGATAGCCCTTTAGTAAAGGGATACGCCGGGTTTTTATCATGCGTATGTAGGATACGGTTATTACTCGGAGTTTCTCAATTTTTCGGACGGTCTTCAAACGTCTTTTTAACGTGTCTTGTTGACTTTGAATTATCCTTTGCACTATTCACTTTAGTGATCACTGTTTGATTATCACAGTTTATAAGGATAGCCGGTACTGGTTTTTCAACCACCGGCAAGTCAGACAAGAGCTCACGCAGCCACTCTGCCTCTGCAGATGCTGTTTCTAAAGCAGTAAGTTCTCGCTTCCATGGTTGACTTAGTCAAAATAGTGCATTTTACAAGACTTCCATGACACTGCGCCACCTCAAGAGTAAATACATACCCACTTGTGGCGTAGATTTGAGCAATATCGTAAATCCGGTTAAGCATCACTATATCCCTCTAGCACGGGTGCCCAGAATAGTGAATTCCATAGCTCATTGTACCTTTAAGATAGCACAAGACCCTTTCTAGTACATGCCAATGATCATCACCCGGGTTGGACATATACCTACTCAACTTGCTCACAGCAAAAGAGATATCCGGTGCAGGTTGCATTCGCTAGATACATGAGTGAACCAACAATCTGAGAGTACTTGAGTTGATCTCTAGTATGCTTCTTATTCTTTTCGCAATGTCACACTAGGATCATAAGGTGTTGGAGAAGGCTTTCTATCCATAAAGCCAAAACGGCTCAGGACCTTCTCAACATAGTGAGATTGCGATAAAGTAATCCCACTCTCTTCCTTAATAAGCTTAATGTTTAGAATTACATCAGCCTCTCCTAAATCTTTCATATCAAAATTCTTTTGACAAGAAAGACTTGACCTCATTTATGACATTCATGTTTGTTCCAAAGATTAGAATATCATCAACATATAAGCATAATATAACAGATTCGCCCCCCACCATGTCGATAATACACACACCTATCAGCTTCATTGACAACATAACAGGCACTAGTTAGCGTAGTGTCAAACTTCTCATGCCATTGTTTAGGTGCTTGCTTCAAGCCATACAAAGACTTCAATAATTTACACACATACGCTCTTCACCTTTTACTACAAACCCATCGAGGTGATCCATATAGATCTCCTCATCCAACTCTCCATTAAGAAAATTTTGTCTTCACATCCATTTGATGAATGATCGGACCATATGAGGCAGCCAAGGATAGTAGTGTTGAATAGTGGTTATTCTAGCAGCGGTGAATAAGTATCAAAAGAAATCTTCTCCTTCCTTTTGAGTGTAGCCCTTAGCTACGAGCGAGCCTTGTACTTGTCAATAGTACCATCAGGTTTAAGCTTTTTCTTGAACACCCACTTACAACTGATTGGTTTATAACCAAAAGGTAGTTCAGAGAGCTCCCAAGTCTCATTAGAAAGAATCGAGTCCATCTCACTACGACGGCTTTTTTTCCAATCATGCGCATCACGGAGATGCATAAGCCTCTGAAATAGAGGTGGGAGTATCATCCACAAGGTACACAATGAAATCATCACCAAAAGATTTTGCAATCCTTTGTCTCTTGTTCCTCACAGGGAACTTCATTGTCATCCTCCTCAAGTGGTTGCTCAAACGACTCAACGGGGACTTCGATAGGTATAGTAATATCGGGAGCTAATTCAGTAGAAAACTTAGCATTGCTATGCATATCTTTCATAGGAAATATATTCTCAAAAAATGTAGCATCACGAGATTCAAAGATAGTATCAACATGCATATCAGAAACTTCAGATTTTACTACTAAAAATCGATAGGCAATGCTATTGTGAGCATATCCAAGAAAGACACAATCTACCGTCTTTGGTCCAAGCTTACGCTTCTTATTAATTGGAACATTGACTTTTCGCCCAAGCATCCCCACGCGTGCGCAAGTATGAGAGTGATGGTTTCCTTCCAACCCATATCTCATATGGTGTTGTCTCTTTATTTCTGTTTGGAATTCTATTCAGGACATGACTCGCAGTCAATATAGCTTCCCCCCACCATGCCTTAGATAAACCAGCAGTGTCTAACATGGCGTTAACCAAGTCAGTCAGCGTGCGATTTTTCCTCTCGGCAACCCCGTTGGATTCGGGCGAATAGGGAGGTGTCTTCTCATGAATAATACCATGTTCCGCACAAAACTCATCGAATATTATAGGAAAATATTCACCACCACGATCTGACCTTAGACGTTTAATTTTTCTTTCTAGTTGATTTTCAACTTCAGCCTTAAAGATTTTAAAGTAGTCTAATGCCTCATCTTTAGTTTTTGCAAGTAAGTAAACATAGCAATATCTAGAAGCATCATCAATTAATGTCATGAAATATCTCTTTTTCACCTTTAGTCAACACACCATTCATCTCGCATAGATCAGAATGTATGAGCTCTAGAGGTGCCAAGTGTCTCTCCTCCATTTGCCTTGTGAGGCTTTTCGAGGTTGCTTAGATTGCACACAACTATGGCACTTAGAACCTTTGGCAATGGTGAAATCTGGAATTAACTGCAAGCTAGATAAATGTGACATCAAACCAAAATTCACATGACATAAACGAGAATGCCAAACACTTGAATTATCATCAATTGTGCCACAAATATGATTCAGCGACTTATTACAAAAATCAGCCAAACTTAGGCGGAACAAGCCACCACAGTCATAACCTTTACCAATAAACTGTCCATGCTTAGACATAACTACTTTATTGGACTCCATCACTACCTTAAACCCATCTCTTAAAAGAAGGGAAACACTAAAAGGTTCTTGCGAATAGTAGGAACATGTTGCACATTCTTCAGTTGCACAATTTTCCCTGAAGTAAACTTCAGATCTACCGTGCCAACGCCACGAACAGAAGCATGTGACCCATTCCCCATTAGGACGGAAGAACCTTGTAGCTCTTTATAAGAAGAAAACAAAGAGATGTCGGCACACACATGAATATTAGCACCTGTATCAACCCACCAACTTGGTGATTGAAATACCCGATAGTACGAAAGAGGAACATTCTTTGTACTCCTCATCAAGCATTGCTAATAGTCACGAGGTTGACATTCTTATTATTCCCATTGGAAAAGTGACTAAGCTTTGTCCACAAGTGAAGCAAAGCACCTCATCATTATTTTTCTTCTTCTCAAAGATAGTTGTTAATTTGGCATTGGAAGATTTATTCCCTTTGTTCTTGCCATGTGGGTTTTTCTCGCACAAAATTAGTGCTAGAATGGCTCTTGTTCCCCTTATCAATAGTATTCTTCACCCGAATCTTTTTTCTCAACATCAAGAGATGCTATCGGGTTTACAACTGATATTTTCTGTCTCTTGTGTTTAAGAATCTTGCCGAAGCTCTTCCATGAAGAAGGCAACTTAGCAATATTGCATCCGGCTACAAACTCATTGGGTATGACATACTTAAGGAGTTCAAGTTCTCTTGCCATGTGTTGAACCTCATGCACTTGCTTGACTATAGACTGGTTAGCAACCATCTTGTAGTCATAAAAGCTCTCCATAATGTACAACTCGGATGTACCAATGGTTGCATTGATTGATCCCACAATGCCTTCTCATCTTGGAAATGCAAGTTTGCATCTTCTAGATGACTAGCAAGACTATTTAGGATTGTTCTTCTAAAGATAATGTTGTCTCCCCGGAATCTTCTCTTATCTCTAGAGATATTTCCCTGAGGTGATCCAACAGTAATCCGTAACATTTTAGCCTCTAGCCGAGCATGACCTTAACTTCGCCATCTCTTAAAATGTGCACTAGAAAACTTTTCTAGTCTCAAAGACGTCGGTGAAAACAACCATAGTTAAATCAAGAAAAAGCCTACTATAAGGTTTTGGATTGTTGGAATATTAGGCAATTTCCAGATTAATTCCATAATATAAATCATGACAAATTGAAAGACTAGATTAAGCATGTTTAACAAACTAGCATGATAGAAACTCATATCACAGATCATAGCATGATTTAATATCATATAGCATAGCAAGCATAGCATGATCATAGTAATAGGTGTAAGCACAACTAGCACACCATAGAAATTGGATAGATTGAGCATGATAAAACAATAGAATTAGATCACAGATGTATACCGCCGATGTAGAAGTACTTGGTGGTGAAGAAGCGGTCGGCGATCACTTTCGAGTTTAGCCGACGAGATGACTTGTTGATAAAGTAGTTGTAGAAGATTTGGGAGGCGGGCCACAAGAGCGCTTCCCAAAAACCTTATTCGCCTTCTCGGTGCAGGATCGCAAAGACGACGGTTCCGGGAGACTGCTTTCGCCCGTCATTTGGTGCACGCTGAACGATCGGGCCGAGACCGGCCGACGACAACGCAAGTAGTGAGAAGTGGAAAATACTGTTTTACTACTATAGGATTTTCTAATTGAAACTCCCAATTGTAGTTGTTTTGTTGTGTCTATTCCTAGGAGGCTTGGTACAATTATATAGGGAGGAGAACTCCCTACCTCTACATCAACTAGCAATATGGTACTAATTGATATTGCACCTCACACCTTTACTCATGGGCTAAAACAATAAAGCCCATTAGGGAACACAAATATTGGGCCTTTGAGATTTATCAATTTCTTCATATGAATTTTAGGGGAACTATTCATATATAAATTCTAACAGTAGTATGTGTTTTGCATGCACCAGTTCAAGTTGAGCTAAAAGAAAGGAAGCCAATAATAACCATGGCTGGCCTGAGATGCAAGTCATGCATGCATATATGCATTGGCAGCTAACACACACAGCGCCTCGGCAGCCCAATGACACTATCATCCTACACAAGATGACATCCAGGACATCGCCCGTTGCTGTCTGGCAATAGCAACAGATCAGCCTGTAGCCTCAATCAGCCTTGACTGTGGCTTCAGAAGTCTGCTGGACATGCGCTGCATGATGATGAGCGAGGTGGCCGTGAACACTTTGGCACTGATGATCCTCCATCAACCACAGCGCTGGTGTGGATTTCCTCGTCCACAGCCAAGACAACTTCAGGCATTGACACCTTCTATACCCCCACAACAGCAATCCAACAGCTCCCTCGTCGACGGGCGCTGCACCAACTCCGTAACTACTTCGGCAGCTTGGCATTCTGCCCGGGCGTGTGTTAATTCGATGGCGAGTTGGATCAACCATTCACAGCGGTTGTCGATTGACATGTTGCTCCCACCAACAGGCTCGACACGACGAGAGCAATGGTCACCAGCAGCAGACCTCCATCCATCTCCGATCGTCCCTTCTTATGCTGGTCATATGGCGGCTCCAATAAGCTTCGACCGGCGCCACAGCTTACTACAACCTTGCAGGCTTGCAGGCGCCAGCTACATTCGGTGCGGCACCTCTCGGCAACCATCTGCACGTACTCGCATGGCCGTTGTTCACATGGTGGCATCACGCATATGCACCAGGACGATGTGCTAAAGCTAATTAGTAAACATGTATGACACATTAATACATACGTGTGTAAGCAAAAAAATATACATGCATGGTCGATTCAAGCGTGATGTGTTCATAAACAAATCCAAAGGAGCACATACGTTGCCCTGTTGTTCATGTAATATTCATGAATTGAATTCAAAATTTAAAAAAGTAAATTAAATGCAAGGCCGCAGCTAATTGTGCTGCACCGTCTCCATCAAATGGTTTCTCACACCAAGTCGGAGTTCGAATTTGCTCGCATTGAACCCAACTTGGTGGGGGGCATTTGTTTGATGGATTTTTGGCACATTGAAATCCATGTGTATCCATATATTTGTGTGTTTGTTACATACAACAAGCAAGGCTAAGAAGCTAACAAGGCTTCTACGTGCTGCGCCGTATATGCATATATATCAGAAGCTAATAACAAGCTTTGATGTGCTAAGGCCATGCACGCATTCATACACTTTGACGTGCCAGCAAGGAAGCTAGCGCGTGCGGTATGAGACGTATATATACGTGCACTTTATATACGTGTATGTACGTTCAGATAGCCAAGTGTAGAGTTTGTAAATACGCCGGCCTATGTAGCGTATATTCCTGATATTCTACAACTTGCGGTATATACGGCCAACACGTATGGATTCCCAGCTAGGCGACGTACGTCTATCAGCTACAGATCGTCGAGTCCAGATGATGTATATCTTGTTCCAGAAGATTAATGAATAGCCCTCCATCTTGCTGGGCCCGCATGTCATGGGCTGCATGGGAGAGGTGCTGATGATTTTTTTTTTTTGACAACTAACGGTTTTATAGATTAAGCGGCCATATTACAAAACAGTCTTTTAGGGAAGATCTGTAGTACAAGTTGGTCCACCGACAGATTACAACAGCGATGACGTAGACGAACTAGCCGTGATGGTGATGATGTGCGCCGAGGCGAGGACAGCGGATGGAAAAGACCGCGCCATGCGTCGGTTGAAAAAGGCGACCGAATGCGTAGATGTAAACCACACCAAGCGACGGGAAGTATATATGTAGAAAACTCGCCGCCGGCGGTATAGGACAAGACCCGATGTCGAATCGCAGGTGGAGGCGAGATCGTCGGTTCACCACCGGTTGATGTAACTCCTGAGTGGACTAGTGCTGGCTTAAAGGCTGCTACGGTAAAGAGATAAAATAAAAGGAAAAAGGAAAAGAAAAAAGAAAAAGGATGGATTCCAAGGTAAGCTTCGATGACTGGGATATGGATGGCCACCATCAGAACACCACACCAGGCACGCGTCGACTTGAAGGAGGCAGAGAGGTAAACGGTGAACGCATGCACCCCACGTAGCGTCAGCGGACCCCACACTGCAGAATGTGGGCCCCACCATGTTGGACAATGTTGCACCGAAAAAATCTCCCTGTGCTTTCCGAAGATCTGGATCTGCGTGGCTCGCCGGCGGCGTCGGTGGGGGCGGTTGGCGTCGGACACCAAATGGGAAAAGGTCGCTGGAGGGCCCACCACCGATGCAGAGGCACGCAGCGACCCAGGCCGCGGCGGACTCCTGGGCATCTTCGGCGAGCGAGAAATCCGCCAAGCCCGCACTCCCATCGCCCGCAGAAGCGGACGGGATCACGGCGACGACTGCAACTGAGCGGCGGAGATGGGACTTGGAGGCACCGGACTCCGCCATCTTGCAAAGCGCGACCTGGAGTCCCCGCATGCGGTGGGTGAGATCCTCGTGCTCGCGGCGGAGATCGGCGCTGTGGACGGCGCGGTTCGTCGTGTGACCGTCGTTGGTGCCTCCCATGGCGTCAGTGGCGAGACCTGGGCAGACCTCCATCCTCACGTCGTATCCGGCGAGGGGCACCGGACTCCGCCATCTTGCAGAGCGCGACCTGGAGGACGTGCTCAACGCCGCCGTGTTGGTGACGTACCCTTGGCTGTGGAGGCTCGACGAGGACCGGGCCGGGAGAGGAGAGCAAGCACAGCGTCGAGGTCGGAGATGTTGGTGCCGGCGCTGATAGCGTCGGGTTGCAAGATGCTGCACCCTCCCCTTGGCATGCTAGCAGTGGAAGAGTCTCCCCCGTCACCACCGCTCGCGAAGCACCGCCGTTGCGACAGATTTCTTCACCGCCACCACCACCATCGTCAGCTTTCTTGAAGCAAAGAAAAACGAAAAGGAAGAAACAAGCCATTATTTGGTTGGGGATGTTACAAGAAGGAAGAAGAGGGGATGGAAGGGCCGAAGGGGATCGATCCCCCCTGCCTCGTCGCCGGCGAGCTCGCCGGAGAAGGAGGCAGGGGGGCCGGCGGTGGGTGGAGTGGAGGAGGTTAGAGGGGAGGGGACGGCATATCGCCACAAGCCACGAAGGGCACTAGCACACGGCACAAGTCGGACCCCTTTGCAAGATTGATCTCGGTGTTAAATGGAACGCACAAGCGCCGTGTACACGTACGTCTACGCGGCCTAAATATCTCGGCTTCTAGAAACTCGATCATATCATGTGGGATAAGTACGAAGGTGGAATCGATTCCTGATATCTCGGCAAGCCACAACAACCTCCTGGCGGCGCAGGCGTGCGGCAACAAGGGCCTGCCCCCAACCCTAACCCTTGCCTATATAAACAACACCCTGGACTCCAGAGAGGGGGATCACACGATGCATCCAGGCGCCGTCAGGCTGCCTAGCAGGAAGTGTGCGAGGGCGATCTGCATCTGAAGGACTAGGAAGGCAGCCGCCAGCACGGCGCTACCACCGCCATGAACCAGAGGAGATGCTGCCCGGCAAGACGACGATCTGCATCTGGAGGATTATAGGAAGGCAGCCGCCGGCACATACGGCGCCGTGTATCATCACACTGCAATGGCAAGCAGCGGGCAAACGCCGGCAGCCTGTACGTGGCGCCACCTCCGGCCAAGATCACTCGGCCCAATCCATGCATGCTACGTCGAGATCACCCACAAGCATGCCATCGTCGAGAGGCCCGCTGGTGGATCCATGTAACATCTTCACGAGACGACGACAAGGATGCCCGGCCGATCCGATCGCTGGAGCAGACGAAGGCAGCCTTACCAGGAAGGGGTCGGAGCAGGTGACAAGATCATCACGGGAGGCAGCCGACTGGCAGCCGCCGATCTCGATCCGTTCAACCGGCCGCACGGAGGGCGCTTCACGCCTCGGCTGCGCCAAAGCTACTACGCCGCCGCTGACATGACAGGCGCCCGCCGGAGATGAGGGCCGGCCGATCACCGCGAAGTACAACCGCCGTGGCCGGATCATCGAGGTGCAAGACGGCTCCTCTTGCGGCGCGCCACCGGCCAAGCTAGACCCATCCACGAGCAGGCCATCGTCTCACGCCAAAGAGGTCGGAGGGCGACCGGTTGCGCCTGCGCTGCTGAGAAGGCGAATGACACTCGGCTCATTGGATCAGGCCGCCACCACGGCGCCATCCAGATCGAGACTCGTGCGGATCAGCAAAACGAGACAATGCGGTCGCCGTGTCCTGAACGACGCACACGTCCGCTGTGCGGCCACCCGTGTACATGACGACCCGAAGGCGATACCCATCCACGGTGCACGTATATGTGCCCAGCATGCATGTGTGCGTGTGAAGATGCATACAGGGAAGATGCAAGCAAGCAAGGCGAAGTATAAGCATGCGCCTGCACCATCATCTGCCCCAAGTTCAACGGGCACATGTTTTGATCAGCTATTTTCACAATGGCTCACATTTACAAGGCGGTCGCCGCCGTCGATGCCACGCCGAGGAGCCAAGCCAGCACGTGGTCGACAATGGCTCGATCTACTCCGACGCGGCCGTCATGTTGAAGAGGGGAGCCCGGATGCTATCGACAATGGCTCCACATCTACAAGGACGCCGCCGCCGTCGTCGACAGCTCCGCATGCACACCAACGCCATCGCTGCACTCCAGACGCGAGGAACGCGTCATCGGCGTCCACGGCAAGATGATGCACACATGAGCAACTCCACAGAGGTGATGCCGTCGTCAATAGCTCCACACCTACGCCGGCTGCCGCGCACCAGCAACACGCGCGTCAAGTGATGGCTAATCGACGCACACCCATGCCATCTGGTGCCGCAGTCGAGATTACGGCACGGTGCTGTGGAGCACCACGATGCATCGGCAATGATGCATGCAACGCATGCTAACAAGCCATGAGAGCACCAACAATCATCAAGCTGCATGTGTACATGTATATGCATATACGCGTACGTGCGTGCGCACTGTGTGCCTCACAGACCAAACTACAATCCATCAAATTATCAGGAGCTCGGCTATCATTCGAGCCCTATTTATATAATTTTATCTTTTGTGTATTTTGTGTGCATCAGGTGAAGTTGTTCAGGCGATCGAGCCATGCACATATGCCTACTACTTCATCTACCACTACCACTACGCGCCAGCCCACGCCGACAAGGCGGATGATGTAGGCGAGTGCAAGTCTTCATCAACTACAACTTCAACGACTCGTGATCAAGTTCCACGGCGTGCCCGACGACGTTGTCGAGGAAGTCCAAATCAGTCCAAGCTACATCAACCATGCAAGTGCTTCTACCACTACATCGACATGTGTCGCTCGATGCCGACGAGGCGGACGACACAGCGGCGCGGGCTAATACTCTAGCCACGTTTCTACCGGCTCATGGACCGACGAGGCCATGGCACGCCGATGCCATCCACATCTACACCAACACACATGCATGGAGAAGTGAAGCGAAGATCGACGGCGGCGACCAACGCAGCCTTAATCGGAGGTACTCGTGAGCTTGACTTACGGGGGTAATTAATTAGAGCTTTCGAGGCCCTAGGAACCATGAAGACCACATCGCCTAGATCGAATGCCGCCGATGAGGCTACCCATGGGGCGCACATGTATCGGGAACATATATTTGTATTTTCCTTAAATATGAATAAAGTTAGTGTTCCCTTCTCTTTATTTATTTTGTGTACTTTTAGTACACTTCAAGCACGCCCCATATATTATTTTTATTTCGCATAGAGAGATCCTCCCTTCTTGAGTGATTTTTTTGCGGAAACACCCATAACATAGGAAAAGTAGGAGATTGGGAGGAATTGCGGGCCAAATTCTACCTCGCATTCTTCCCTCTTACCCAAATTGTTGCCCTACGCACTCGAGATTCTCTCATTCCAAAGAAAAGGAGGAGGAAGAGATAGGGGCAGCGTGGGGACAGATTTACAACTTTAACAAATTCTGGTCCCAACTTGTCTATATCCAAACCATGTGTTGTTACAAGTCGGGGATTAAAACAAGGAATGAATCCTGTTTTCTAGACTCACTGCAGGAGGTTCCTTTTTGCATAAAAACAGAGGAAGGAGAAGCCCTTTTAGACAAAATCCGAGAAAACACTCCTCCTCTTGAACCTATCTATGTAAAACGCGAGTCTACCATGGAAGAAGTCTCTTCGGCCTGCCGAACCTTGTGAACCATTAGAGAAGCCTTCCCCGAACCCGAAGAGGAACCCCTTTTGGGAGACCTCCCACACATCGAGGATGTGTTCCTTGAAGACTACGTAAACACCTCGAGATATGAATCGTGAAGAGACCACCGGTTTGTCACCCCTAGTGAACCTTTGAGCAAAGATTCTCTACGAGAATCAATTAGGGAGTTGGATCGCCATAATGAGTAGCTTAATGGGCATGTGAAAGTGAGATGTGCTCCGAAGAAATTGGGATCCGCACCCCTTCATTCCCCATTCATTGTAAAATTCGAGAAATGGGAGGAAGTATAGTATAACCCAACTGTAGGAGTTAACATTATGTCACATTCATTTGCTCTAGCTTATCTGAGTAATGAGCAACGCTGGCCTACGGTTAAAACCCTTAGACACGACACACGATCCGTCCTTCCCGGTTAGGGTTATTACACAACATCACTCTTCACCACGAAGATGTCAAACTCACCCTTGATTTTTATATCTTTGATATTGAAGATTTCGACATATTAATTGGGCATCCCTTAGAGAAACTATTCTCCAATCCACCAAATATAGGGAACCTAGACGTTAAGCTAGGTAGGGATACGTTTACACTACCAATCTCACAAACCAAGAACTCAATAGTGAAACCTCTATCCCAATGTATGCCCGTGGAGGTAGTGTCGGTAGTACCATTTGAAACTCCAAGAATCCTTAGAAAAAGACTCTAAATTCTTCATTGAGGAGATCAATGAAATAGGGATTTCATTGACCTCCCCAAAGAGGAAACATCGCACCTCCTCCCATTGAGCTAAAACCCTTCCCGAAGGCCTGCGCTATGTTTTCTTAAATGATGATAGAAACGCTCCTGTCACTACACCACAGCCCAATTAAACGTCTGACCAATGGTCGTTATAAGTATCGAAATCACGTTGGACGGGTCGGTCAAGATATCTCAATAACGGATGGTCGGTCGCTACATCTTATTATTCCGTCCGTGGGTCGGTCGCTATTTTTATTTGGGTTTGGCGTTGGACGGTCGGTCGGTATAACATATTAACTGGCCTGACGGTCGGTCCTACATTAAATTACCTCTTGCAGACGCACAATTAGCCCAATTGGCGCCTACAATTTCGATCGGGAGGGGTTCGCGCCGTTGTGAATAGCAAGTGGCGCTACTCTCGGATGAATATTTGGGTTGGGACCCCACATGTCGATGGAATTGGTTCCTTTGGAAAAACCTAGCCTCTCCAGATTGTGTTACCTCACAAGACTCGCGCGACCCGGCCTCCCGTCCGCCCGTCGCCACCGGCTCTCGAGCGCGACCCAAAGACTCCCCGCCGCCACCCACTCGCCCTCCCGGGGCTCCCCTTCATGACAGTGGCGCTAATCCGGCGAGGCCCTGGCTGCACCCCTCCCCGGTGCCCGGTCGCGACCCCCCATCCCCCATCGCCGCACGCCCATTTGCTCCGGTGCCGACTCTCTCCGCATGGCGCGCCCCACCGACGCCCCGTCGTCCTGCTCCTCGACATGTCCTCGCCGCTGCGGCCCGCGCGGCCGGCGTGAAGGCGATGCGCCCCTCGCGCCCGGCGTGGAGGCGGTGCTCGCCTCATCTTCAGTGCGGTGCGCCCTTCTCATCGACGCGCCGTAGGCCGGTGCCATGAGGGCTCCCGAAGCCCGTGCCGCCTTCCCATGGGCTCTCCCCGACGCCCGCACCGGTGCCGCAGAGGCCTCCCCGAAGCCCGCGCCGCTGCCCTCAGGGTCTCCCGAAGCCCCGGCCTTCGCCTCCACTTTCGGCCTCCCCGCCGCCCCAAGGGCCTCCTGAAGCCCGGCTGCATGACGCCCTGGTCCTCCAGACGCCCCTACGACACCGCCGTCCCAAGCCTCCAGCACTGCCTGTATGGTTCTCATCCCCCTCTCTCTCCCAAACTCCCTCTAGCCCAGATCTGCTCTCTATTTTCTTGCCTAGCCCAGATCTGCTCTCTATTTCCTTTGCCTGGAGGGGATCTATGTTCACGGTATTATAAAACTGATGAGATGCATGAACTACTAGGTCAATTTGATTTCCTGTCAATTTCGTTTTAGTAATTATGCAAATTAGATGGTTCATGCTACTACAAACCGTTGGTTCAGATGGGGAAAAAAAATGAAATTTGGCCTCTAAAGACAGTACAACAGATTCCTGATTTATTCTGCCAAATTATCAGATGTTTTAAACCATGTGCGCCAATTAACAGACTGTATAATCAGGCTTGTAAAACCTTTACTTTTTTACCTTGCATAAGATCTATGGTTGAATAAGCCTTTCTCCCTGTCTTTGTTCACTTTGCATATTGTATTGTAGAGCAAATTAGCAATAGTTTGACTATTTTTGGTCAACACATCATTTTTACTGTATGGGTTCATGTACACCAGGTTGAGATTATCTACGTACAACTATTATGATCCAAACAACATCCAAGGGCTCTACAGGATGCATCCCAGATGGGTAAGCTGCATGTTTAAAACCTTTGCCATTTGAATGTTCTAAAAGGATTCAGATGTGTCACAGATTATACAATGACTATGACTATGTCCAGTGTGCATGCAGTGGGCGGAGCTAGGATTTCAAGCCGGGGTGGTCCATCGTCTATTTTTTTTTTTTTTGTCGCTATAAATTTAAGATGCCTGTATCTGAATGAGCGTCCGAGGGAACGACACTACGACAAGAGAATTATATATTGAATCAGTATCGGTATACAAACCAATAATTCAATAATTTAAAAATCATATATTGAAATAAAATAATTCAGATTTGCATTTGCACAAAAAATAATTCATGTTATCATTGCATACCCTATGTCTATGGCTTGATCACTGAACGGCTGAACCAATCTTTTATATTGAAATCCAAGAGACGACTAGCAGGAAAAGAAGAAACGTGAGACGCTTGTGATCTGTGAATAAATAAAATAATAAACTCATATACGGGTAGGGCAATGATAAGTTCAGACTTGCCGCTAGGATTCAGAAATCAGAATAACTGCTAGGTTGTTGCTTTGTTGTTGCCGTCATGGAAGTGCCGATGGAGTCCAATGGTGGGTGGGTGGTCGCTGACTGGTGCTCGCCGCCGCCGGCCGGTAGCAGTTCCGTAGTCGAAGAGACATTGAATATGGAAAGAAATCGATTGGAATCCAAGAGACGACGGCAGCTTGGGCCTTGCTTGAGACGATGACAACAGTTACAGTTAAACGAGTATTGAATCGACATATGGGCCTTGCTTGCTTGGGCCGAGCGCAGGGTGGTCCGCGGCCCACCAGGACCACCCTGTAGCTCCGCCACTGTGTGCATGTGGCTCTTTAATTGTGCATTTGGTTGTATTGTCTTATTTTTTCTAGTCTAATGAGTGAAGTCAAAGATGAGAAACATTATCCTGTAGATCTCTTGTACCTAGTAAACAGACCAAAAAATTTGATATGACAGTCTCTAAACCATTTTGTGCTTTACAGGTAGCCTGGCCGTGAAGATATGATTAGTGTTGTTCATGGCATGCATAGAAAGGATGGATTATATGTTGCAGTATTAGGATTTGTAGACGCATTTCCAAACCAGTAAGTGTATATATTCCTTTTGGGAACTTCCTCACAGCAGCTTATAGTGTGTTTAATACAAGTCACAGCCTGTGTAGCAGCAGCTCAAGGGCCAAAAAATAGTACATGTTCCTTGGGCCTCTGTTAATTAGCATGACTTTACTTCAGATTTAATTAACTTGAGCCTCTGTTAACTCACTTTTATGTCCATGAATCTATTTTAGCATGGCCAAAATCTGTTCTCAGTTTACCTTTTCCACCGCTTTATATGATTTTGAAGTGTGCTTTCGCCACTGAATTGAGCTCCTATATTTGATTGTATGACCCTTCATGAGCTTTACACACGTGGCATGCTGATCTTGCTTTACACATTCTGTGTTTGTTTTTGAAGTACACTTTTACCATATTGAGCCACACTGTAAGTTACATTCTCTTTTAAATGAAAGCATGCGAAGGCCACAATTTAATCAAAGAGCAATGCAAGATGCATCTGATGACTTGGAATGAACTGTTATATATGACTTGCACCACTGATGGAATACCAAAGTGCTGCTGGTGCATTCTGGTCTAACTGCATAAATAGTCTAGTTGGGCTGCAGGGTTGATTAAGAATTGGTGCATCTTCATTACCTGTTTGCTAGCCTATTGTGATAGAATCTCCCTTGTTCTTTTTTTTTTTTTTCAGCGTGCACTTAGCACGTATTTCATTAAGGGAAGTCGAGTTTGAATACAAAGCACGTTTTAGCCAAAACATTTGGCCGCAACGCACGAGGGCACACATACAGATATCGCCGGCTTCAACGGGCGCAGCCTAAAAAGGGTGTGATTAGGAAGGAAACGAATTTGCGACTAGAAGGTGACTCAAAGCGAAACACTACCGCCGCTGCACGGCATGCCACAAGCGCGCCGGGTTCCGGAAGCCTGCCGTTACCCACTCTTGGACCTCGTCCACGATGATGTTGATGAGCCGGCCCGGGTCATTGGCGACGCCTTGGAAAGTTCGTTGGTTCCTCTCCTTCCATATCATCCAGGAAACCAAAAGCACAAAGGAGTCGAATCCTTTCCTGAAAAGTCGCGGGACCTGTTTCCTAGAGTTGAGCCACCATTCCACCAAGGTGTCATCCGGTGATGGGCATAGGTGCTGCATCCCAGCCCGCGAAAGAAGCCTGAACCAAACCTCTCTCGTGTAAACACAGCCGGCGAAGAGGTGGTCCGAGGTCTCATGTTGCCGCGCACAAATGATGCAATCCGCAGTGTCTTGTAGGCCATGACGCCACCGCCGCTCAGCAGTCCACGGCCGGCCATGCAACCCCAACCAAAAGAAGAACTTGACCTTTGGGGTGTCGCCGTGCGCCACGGCTCCTTGCCCCCCCATCGGCATGGTGGAGCCGATTTAAGAAAGCACGATAAGCGGAGGCCGAAGTGTATTCACCGCTGGCCGTCCACTTCCACACAAAACGATCAGCGGTGCCGGCTGCGGTGTCACCGCCTGAACCTTTGCCACACCTCCGCATATTCGACGAGCGCAGCCCAAGAGTGCGCAGCCGCCACGCCCTGGATCCGGCGCCCCCATGCAAGGCATCGCGCACCGTGCAACCCCTTCTCCTCTTTGGAACGATCTGGAACAGGTTGGGCGCTGTGGTGGCGATGCTCCCATCAGGCACCCGGGCATTTGTCCGTAATTTGGCCCGCTCACCATCTCCGATGACCACAAAAGAATCGGATCAGAAACATCTTGTCAACTGCCCTCTCGGTCCGGCCGGCGAAATGAGCACAAAGTTGTTGCGGTTGAGTTCGCCGTGCTCCACTCCCATCGTAGCCCGGAGTGCGAAGCCAAGGACTTTGAGGTCCCAGAGGCCGAGGCCGCCGTACTCCGTGGGCGAGCGGACTATGGGCCAAGCAACTCGGCACTTGCCGCTGGCCACCATCTCTGCCCGCCCAAAGGAAGGCCCGACGCCTCTTGTCAATCCGCCCGATAGCCCACGCCGAGAGTGCGCAGCAGATGGCCATGTGCACTTGGGAATGGCCGAGAGAGTCGTCTCGCGTGAGCCGCCTTCCTTCCCGCCGGTTCATCGGCACGCCTTCCAAGTCGGTATCCGGCCGCAACGGCGTCCACAATGGGCTGTTCGCGTGATCTTGTCAACCTGGTCACCGAAAGTGGCACCCCCAAATATCTCACCGGGAAGTCCGAGGCGGCGGGGAACACTGCAAGATGCCCTCGATGTCGTCGTCATTGCACCGAATCGGTGTTATGGAACATTTGTCGAGGTTGGTGGACAGCCCCGATGCTGTGCGAAGGTGTCGAGAATAGCACGGAGGCGGGTGAAATCGTGGCGTGGGGTTTGGACGAAGATGACCAGTCATCGGCGTAGATGGACGCCCGCGGCAAGGATGTGCCCGGCGGAAGTGGAGTGAGGTACCCCGGCGGCCTCGGCCTCCTTCAAAGATCGTTAAGCACCTCCATCGTGATGACGAAGAGCGGCGGAGACGGTGGGTCTCCCGCACGAGACCACGCTAGCGTGGAAGATACGCCGGCGGGCCTCCCATTCACCATGACCTTTGTGCTCGCAGTGAGACGGCAGCCTTGAGAGCCGATCTCTCCATCTCGAGGGAAGCCCGCATGCTCCAACACATCCAGCAGGAAGGGCCATGCCCGGAGTCAAAGGCCTTCGCCAAGTCCACCTTGAGCGGGATGGTTGGCTTTTTCTTGCATACACCAACGGCCAGATGGATTGACCGTGCGGAAGTTGTCGCGGAATCGTCTCCCACGGATGAAGGCCGGCCCGATTTTCCCCGATGAGGTCGTTCATCCTAGGTGCAAACCGTCGAGCCAAGCATTTGGCAAAGAGCTTGGCCATGGAATGGGTTAGGCCGATGGGTCTATAATCCCCCATGCCGCCTGGTGCTTGAACCTTGTGCAAAGCAAAATCATGACGGCCTGGTTGAGGTGAGCAAAATCTCTAAAATCTTGGTCCCACCATGCTTGGAAGGCCCGCACAATGTCCGGCCCGACCACCGGCCGACAAACCTTGAAGAAACCGGCCGTGAAGCCATCCGGACCCGCGCGCCCGCCATTCGGCGTATCCTTCATCGCCATGGCAATCTCGTCGGCCGTGAAAGGTGCTGCCCGTCCGGTGAGGTCGAGGCGTGGTAGACGGAGCGCAAAGAAGTTTAGGCGCCTTTGCGGAAGAACGGCGGAGCCCGGCGGCCGTTATAAAAATCATATACAATGCCGGCCTTGGCCTCCTCTGCCGTAAAAGTTTGTCCGTCGTGCTGCAAGGCGAAAAGTATGTAATTTTACGGCGTCGATGGCAGCCTGAAGATGAAAGTATCTGGTACAGGCATCCCCTTCCGCAGGAGTGCCTCGTCCGTGGCGTTGCGGCCATCGCCATCGTTCGCGAGAACGACGCAAAGGCCTAGCACATGTGCCTTGAGATCATGATACAACTCCACGGTCTCTTTGCCGACGGCTGCCTTGTCTCTTGTGCTTTATCAAACTGGAGGATGGTTAGCCTTGCTGCCTGCAATTGCATGTTGACACTACCAATAGCGCTAGCACGCCACGACTTCAACGCCTTTGCCACGGTTCTCAGCTTGATATCCAATGCACGACTTGGACCGACGTCGAAAAAGCTGCTGCCCCCACGCCGCAGATAACGGCCTCCAGGAACCCGTCCACCTTCGTCCGAACTCCTCAAACCTGAATCTAGGTGCGCCCCAAGGTTCAATTAGAAAGTACAAGTAGCAGCGGCGCATGATCGGAAGTATCCGAGGAGAGGCAGCGCAAATTATGATTTGGGAACAGCTGCATCCATTCTAACGACGCAAACGCACGGTCGAGGCGTTCCAGTGTCGGGTTGGCCGTGCCGCTGGACCATGTGTACAGCCGGCGGAGAGAGGTGTAATTCCCCGGAGATGCAGGTCGTCGAGGAAGCCCGCGGAACCCGGCGCATTAGTCCACGGTTTAGCACGCCATTATTTTTATCGGCCGCTTGGTAAATCAAATTGAAATCACCACAGATGAGCCATGGTCAGTGCAAGCAGCCCTGACATCACGAAGTTCAGCCAGGAACGCCGCCTTCTCCCCATGCACGACCGGCCCATAGACATTAGTTAGCCACCACGGTTCCGTCCCATCCGGCGATGACAGTTTGATGGTGATTGAATATCGGCCCACAGACGGATCAGCTACATCCCAAAGATCCCTCCGCCAGGAGGATATCGCACCTCCAGCCACACCCACAGCAGGCAAGAAGCAATAATCAAAGTCGGAGGACGTTAGTTCATTATTGATGCGAACGGTAGGACTTGCAATCTTGGATTCTTGCAGACACACTACAGAGACTCGATGCTGCTCCACCAAGGTTCGGACGACACTACGTCGCGCGCGGCTGTTCAACCCACGCGCATTCCACACCAGAAGATGGTTCGTAGTCATGATGAACACAAATTTGCTCGTCGAGGCAGTGCGGGGCTTAGATGCCCGCCGCCGGCCGCGCACGGCGCTTCAACATGGGGAACAGCTCCCTCACGTGCTGCCTATTTGCGGATCCACCATCCCCAAAGTGCTCACGGAACTTGGCTTCAAGCACTGGGTCCGGAGTTTCCGAGCCTGGGTTGATAGGACGTCCTTCAAGCTTGTTTAGTAGGACTTTCAACGCCTGCCGTTCAGGATGCGGATCGCGCTGGTTGCATTTCGCCGCCAGACGCGTGCTGCGCCGGATGGACCATTCCCCGTCCGACACCCTGGAGCGGCGCAGTGGCGGGCGGCTGGAGAGTACAGCATCCTCCATAGGCAAGGAGATGTCCTCTAAAAAGTCCCCGGTTGCAATATCATCACTAGGCGGTGCGCCAACAACAGCATCGACGTTGAGGGCTGCATCCTCACCCGTGCAAACGTCTAAATTCCTCACATCAGCAATCACCGGGTGGGCAGCAACAACAAATTCAGTGTCCACCAAATCAGACCACCAGTCCGCGGTTTCGGCGACAATGCACACTTTCTCCGGCGCCGAGAATTCAGACTGCACAAACTGTGCCCACCAGTCTGCTGGGCGATCAACCTGCCTGCTATCCCCGCCGCGGCCATCCTGAAGTAGGTGTGGTGCAATGTCAATGAAGCGACCGACCACACCCTTCCCAGACACCAGCAACCTTGCCGGAAGAAGTAGTGGGGAAGCCAGGTGAGACCCGGCCGGCACGGCTAACCCGAGGAGTCCCGGCTATAGACGGTGGCGGGCGTCACGCCCCGCCCAGGCCCGGCGAGAGTAGTGCGTGGCGTACCGCGGTCGGTGTCGAGTAACCCACCGGTCCATCTCTTCTCTACATCGCCGATCGGTGTGAGGAGGAGGCCATGGCGGATTTGGTTGACGGCGTGGCGACGTGCTCCCCGCACCGCGATTCGTGGTGACCACAAAGTAATCGTTCACGATGGTGTGCACAAAGCTAAGCAGATAGGTGCCGACGTCCTTCCATTCCGAGAAGGATCACCATTTCCGCTGTTCCGCCGTGGAGGTTGGTTGAGCCCCCTTGACCGCTCGTCATCGACCTGACCGCCACTGTCATTGTCATCTCCATCATCGCCACCATCATCGCCCCCGGGTCCAGCACGAGGCGACCCAGGCGGCGTGGTGAAGTCTCGAATGGAAACGACACGTATGCGGACAAGGTAACGCAGTCCTGGCAGGAGATGATCATCCACATTGCGGACAACCACATCAGCCTCTGGAATAAAAATCAGCTTCCGTTCATCGATGAAAGTGGGATGCATACACCAAGCGGTCACAAAATATTCTCGGTCATCATCATCAGGAGTGTCTCTCATTAGTGTATCCTCCACCCCTGGGCACGCCCGCCTGCCAAAGACGGTTTGAGCGACCTCCACATTACGAGCATGGAGTGGCGGGCGCCTCGAGCCGACAAGCAAGACTGGTAACGGAAAGTCCCATAGATGGACCTAGACGTTTTGACCCAAGGCTTCAGGCAGCGGCGCAATACTTCTTTGGAGGCTGAAGCGCAAAGATGCGGTCGCGATCCTGCTGGTGGTGGAAGTGGACAATGAAATCCCTACGGTTCATGTACCCGGACGGAGAAGTGTTGTGCCTCAATCCCAAGCTCATCAGCGGCGGTGTGGATCATCTCAGTGGTCATGTCCGGCCGCGTTCCCCAACCAAGCACCACGAGGGGGACCTCGAGGCGTTCCTCCTCGGCTGTATAGCGGCGAACGGCGGGGCGACGACAAGCTGGGGCCGTTCCCTCCGGCCCGGCAACGGCGAGTTGCAGATGAGATGTCACCATCACCCAACAGCGTGCCCGCCGCAGAACATTGGTCCCCGAGGAGGTGGCGGCGGTGGCGGCGGCATGGCGGCCGCCGAGGCCGCTGGGCTGGGCGCATCGCGGCTGCCCGTGGGCGCGCCACCGGACGAAGCCCATGACGGTGTCGTCGGATGCAGAGGCCCGGTTGAAAGCGACGAACCCCAACCACCGTGTCGTTGGAATGACGAGGACGGTGCCGCACCGGCCGGCGCACGTCGTCGTTGGGTGACCGGCTCCGCTTAGCTCCCGGAGGGACACGAGGTCGCGGGTAGTCACCGCATGGTGTCCTTCAGCATGACGGGAGAAGCAGCGGCTCGGGAAGGTGCGGTGCGCCTTAACATGGCCTTCCCCGAGGCAATTGAAACACAATCCCACCAACTCCGGTGGGGCGGCCCTCCTCGGCCTTGGCGGCGGCGAGAGCGCCCGCCTTCCTACGCTCGCACCTCAAAACCCCTCCCCGTCCGGTGACCCCACGCGCCCTTGGCGATGCAGCCGCGGCGACACCGCCCAGCGGGCGGTCCGCATCACGCGCCACACCAGCGGCCGCGCCATGGCGGACCTTGGGGCGGGAAACACGCTGGATGACGGAGGCTGGCCGACTCCGCCCATGGTACTCTGGTGAGCGCTGCACATAGGCCTGATGCGCTGCAGCCATGAACCCAGAGAATTTCTTCTTCTTCTGGCGCCGTTTCTTCTTCTTCTTCTTGTCCTCCGGGATGATGGCCTCCATCCCATTCCCGCAGGTCGGCCTGGGGACGGACTCCTCCCCCTCAGACTCAGACAGCTCCTCAAAGTCACTGAGCTCCAGCTTGCCACCGTCATCGGGGTGGGGGAGAGGTGCCAGCTCCGGCAGCGCCAGCCCTTGGCCGGCCGCCGCGCTGAGGCTGGCGCATCGTATTCCATCACCGGCACGCGGACGCCGGGACCTCATCATCAATGGCGCCCGGTGAAGTCCCCCGCAGCGATGTCTGCTCGCGTCCTCAGCGAATGGCGCTGGATTAGCTTCTCTTCATCTTCCATCTCTTACGCCCAGGTCCTCGAGAGGAGGAGCCCGTCTCCATGGCCGGGCGGCGTCACCACTCCGATCCGGACAAATCCAGATCCAGGAGGGGAACGCGGAGATCCGACGCTAGGAGGGAGAGAGGGCAGATCTGCTCGGAAGGTCGTGTGGAGCACGCACACACGAGCTCGTGTGGGTGAGAGGGAGGCTGGGGGGGCGGAGAAGGTGGGCAAGGAGGGGGAACGGCGGCGCAAGGTGGGAGTCGCCAGGGAGTCGCCGGGGTCGCAAATCCAAATCCTCTCTCTGTTTCTGGTAGCCTTGGTTTCCTTTCAGCAAGTAGTGGTGGCAGTGGCCTGGCCAATCTCCCTTGTTCTGATTTGGATCTGCAATGGATTATTGAGTTTTGCTATTAATTTGTACTAAAGCACCAGCTAGCTTGATGGTGTTAAAGACTCCTAGGTAGCTAGGCTGCAGAACATATGTCCGTTTTGCTTGATTTCGGTCCATGGGCTCTCGAACATTTAGGCAATTCAAGAATACTAATATTCTGAAAACTGTGATTACAGCTAAAACCAATGACTTCTTGGAAGGATGTGCTTCTTCGTGATTAGGATTTATGTACAGCTAAAACATAGGCATGTTTCTGTGATTCTCACATAATCTTTGAAAAAATGCACTCTCTTTACAATTGTTTCTGCAGATGCATGGCTTTGAGGCACCATTGGCTGGCAAGTTCTGTATGAGGTGCATCCCAGCATAGGCGAGTTTGCTGCCCCCACTGTCACATAACTATAGTTCACTATTACTAACTTTCAGTATGGATGCTAACTCTCTGCTAAGATAGAGAGACATAAGTGCTTTACTAATTGCTTGTGATGTTTCTCTTGAACCATTTATTCAGAAGTACATGGCAAGGGCAGGCAACTTGGAATACATGGCAAGGGCAGGGAGCCCGGAGGACCATCTCTTCTCAGAAGTGAGCCACATTGTAAGTCACATTCTCTTTTAAATGAAAGCATGCGAAGGCCAAAATTTAATTAAAGAGAAATGCTGTGACCTGCAACCTGTTTCACTACCACAGCTCAACTTTATGGTTAGTGACTTATTGTTTGAGACTGAATGTTGCTAGCTGTTTGAATCCTGGATTCAACTCAAAATGATTTATGCTATTTTCATCAATATCAAGTTTCATGTTGTATTCATGATGGCTGTAAACTTTTATGTTTCAGGTGAGAGGTAATAGATAGAGGTAGCCTGATGCATGCAACAAGTGGATGGACTGAAGTGCTAATGGCGACTGCATTGATTAGCTAGCTAGAGATAAAAACTCTTGTAAGCACTTCCTAGTGATGAATCATTTGTAGAGAGTACCACCAAACCGTTGAGATGTAAGACAAATGCTTATGGATATAATATAAGTGTTTGCTATGATGAGCTTTTGTGTTGTGACTATATTGTTTCAAAATGGAATTGTCAATTGAATGTTTCATAGATCGTATGATTAGTACTGATCATGAGATTAATGTATAAACATATAATATTATGCTGTAATTTCCTTTTATGTAGAGCGTCTGATGGTTGGTCGCTATATAATATATAGCGTCAAACCATTGGTCGCTATAAGTTTGTAATTGGCGTTGGACGGTCGGTCATTTGTATGTTTGACGCACCGTCGAGCGGTCGGTCGCTATAAGTAAGTTGGTCGCTATAAACTTATAGCGACGCCGGATTCTATTTCGACCAACTACATTGGTCGCTATATGTATTTATAGCGACCGCCCCGTATGTCGCTATATTGACTTATAGCAACCATCCGTAGCTCGCTATAGATAGGTTGTGGTATAGTGTGTAATCATTAGCGATAAGCTAACTGATGAGGAGGCATCCAGACTCATTAAGGTCCTAGAAAAACATAGAATAGTCTTTGGATATTCCTTACATGATTTGAAGGGAATTAGCCCAATGATTTGCTCTCATCGTATTCCTGTTGACTGAAAAGACACCCTCACGTGAACCCCAACGCCGGCTCAATAATGAGATGAGAGAGGTTGTGAAGAAGGAAGTCCTCAAACTTCTTTCAGGGATAATCTATCCCGTACCACATAGTGACTGGGTTAGTCCCGTCCAGGTGGTACCTAAGAAAGGAGGCATGACGATAATTAAAAACGCTAAAAATGAACTTATCCCTCAAAGATACCGTCACATGGTGGAGAATGTGCATAGATTACCAAAAACTTAGTGCAACAAAGAAAGATCATACATTTGGTATTTGCTAAGCCTACGAGAAATATTTATAATTGTATAATCCATAAGTTTTTAACGGATGGGGTGAGCACTTCACCGGGAGAGGGTTTTAATATCGAATCCACGGGGAAACGGGTGAGGGAGACTACGATCTAATCTTAACCCGAAGTAGCACAAGACTTAAGAAGGTTGAGAGTATAGAGAGGATTACTAAGATATAAGCTATGATGATATTGTCTTAGGGGACGTACTCAAAGGAAAGCAGGGACGAAACGTGCAATCCTCCAGTAACATGGTCCTGCTTGGCCTATCATTCGAGGGGTGGACTACAAAGGACTCAACAGGACTGTCACTCCCGCGATCTACCACACGACCTGGAATGTAGGGTGCATTCACAAGCAACCTCGGTCTAAGCACCACGCCTAAACCTAAGCTACTCCTCCAATCTATAGGGTCCTATAGATTAAAGTACTCAAACAAGAGTTGTGAACAATAAGAACAATAAAAACTAGTACTTACTAGAAAAAGAAGTAGATTACTAGAGTAATTCCAAGTGTAGGTTAACTTCCACCGAGGTACAAGTATGGAGGTAGCACCGACAGGCCGGCACTTCCTCCGATCCCTTCCCTCTCTCTATCTCTCTTGTTCTAAAGACTAGATCTATCTAGATCTAATCCTCTCTTGCATGCTAACTCTTCTAGTTCTAGTTCTAGTCTAGACCTAGAGGGAGACTCAGGGTCTCAGCCTATTGATACTGAATGATAATGAATTAGGGTTTAACCCTAGGGTCAGGGGGTCTTCTTATATAGCCCTCGGCGATGAACAGGGACCCTTGGATCAAACCGACCTTCAATAACGGTATAGATGCAACCTCAATGTCGGTGGTAAACCGACCTAGGAAGATGAGGCCGACAGGTGGGACCCACCTGGCGGTCACCATGAATTGCCCCCGGGCGGCCGCGGTCTCGTGGCACAACCGTGTCAGGTTTCTCCTGGTGTCTTCTGGTATCTTCTAGAGTGTTTTAGTCCACTTTTTGGGTTGAGTTACTTCACGGTTAAGTCTTGTCATCGTATGGGATGTAAACTCTTAGGTTTCTCACCGTTCTTATACGCTTTTATCTGTTCGGTCCCTCGCAAAGTCATGGAATACCAAAACTCGTGGAAATATATCGGTTAGACCCCTAGACTTATGTTGATATTCATTTTATGCCCTTATTCCATGTTTAATTGACTAGTAATATTATGCTATATAGCAGTGTCAACAACTTCCCGCCCCTTCATTGACGAAATGTTGGAGCGGTTAGCTTAAACACTCTTTCTTCTGTTTCTTAGATGGATATTCGGGATATCATCAAATCCCTATCCACCACGATGATCAAAGCAAGACCACATTCACATGCCCGTATGGTATGCCTATTGTAGGATGTCGTTTGGGTTGTGTAATGCGCCGCATCATTCCAACGGTGCATGATGTCTATCTTCTTGGACATGATTGAAGAAATCATGGAAGTTTTCATGGACGACTTCTCTGTCTATGGAAAATCTTTCGATAGTTGTCTAGAGAATCTAGATAGAGTCTTGCAACGATGCCAAGAAAAGGACCTAGTGCTTAATTGGGAAAATGCCACTTCATTGTCGAGAAGGCATTGTCCTCGGTCACCTAGTGTCCAAAAGGGGATTGAGGTAGATAAGGCAAAAATCGAGTAATTGAAAAGCTACCTCCCCCGGTGAACGTAAAAAGGGATCCGTAGTTTCTTAGGCCATGCGAGGGGTTCTATAGGTGGTTCATAAAAGATTTTTCACACATCTCTAGACCACTAACAAGCCTACTAGATAAGGATACACCTTTTGAGTTCACGAGATGAGTGCATGAAAGCTTTTCTCACCCTTAAAAAGCACTCATCTCAGCACCAATCATCCAACCACACGATTGGTCGCTGCCCTTTAAAAATCATGTGTGATGCTAGTGACTACGCGATCGGTGCGGTCCTTGACCAAACCAAAGATAAAAAGCATCACGCCATTGCATATGCTAGCAAGATATTAACAGAGCCAATTAAATTATGACACCACTGAAAAAGGAGCTCCTAGCTGTTGTCTTTGCTATAGATAAGTTTAGATCTTACTTAGTGGGATCAAATGTGATTGTTTACACCGATCATCTTTGTATTGAAATATCTGCTCACTAAGAAAGATGCCAAACCTAGACTTATCGAGATGGGTTCTTTTACTCCAAGAATTTGACCTTGAAATAAAAGATAAAAAGGGAGTAGAGAATCTTGTAGCGGATCACTTATCATGTTTGCAATTCACTAACGCCCAAGAACTGCCCATTAATGATTTTCTACGCGACAACATGCTCCTCAAGGTGGAGGACATAACCCCATGGTATGCAGATATTGTGAATTTTATGGTTTCAGGTTATGTACCACCCGGCGAATCTCGACGAAGTTGAAAGCGTAAAGCCGACGCCACCTATGGGATGATCCGTACCTATCACAGTATGTTCGGCGGCTTATTGAGAAGGTGTGTGCCCATCAAAGAAGGTCAAGAGATCATAGAAAAATGCCATGCAGCTCCATATGGAGGACACTATGGAGTGTTTCGTACACAAGCCAAGATTTGGCAAAGGCGGATTCTACTAGCCCGACAATGTACCATGACACCAAAGAATTCATCAGAAGGTGTCACAAGTGCCAGCTGCAAGGAGGCATCACCTCACGCAATGCTATGCCCCTCCACTACAACCTGCAAGTGGAAGTCTTCGATGTTTGGGGTATTGACTTCATGGGACCATTTCCAAAGTCCCATGATAGTGAATACATCCTCATCGCAGTCGACTATGTCTCCAAGTGGGTGGAAGCATTGCCATGCCGAAAGCCAGATTCCAAGCACGCAAGGAAGATGTTCCACGAGATAATCTTCCGCGCTTTGGGCGCCAAGGATGGTTATAAGTGATAGAGGATCTCACTTCACCGACAAATCTTTGAGAACCTTCCTGAAGGGCGGGATCCAAGCACAACATAGCTACGCCATACCATCCTCAAACAAGTGGCCAAGCTGAAACTTCGAACAAGCAGATCAAGAACATCCTGCAAAAGACTATCAACTCAATGGGAAAATTTTGGAAGGATAAGCTTCCCGATGCACTATGGGCATACGGGACAGCTTACAAAACCCCCATTGGCATGTCACCATTCCGGATGGTCTATGGCAAGAGTTGCCATTTTGCCGAGAGAACTCGAACATCGAGCCTACTAGGCAATCAAAACCTGGAACATGGACCTCAAGCTAGCTGGGCAAAACAGGCAGAAACAACTGACCGAGCTAGAGGAATGGCATGAGAAGGCATATCACAGTGGCAGATTATACAAAGAAAGAACCAAGAGATGGCACGATCACCAGATCCAACATAAAACATTCAGGGAAGGAAATAAGGTATTACTCTTTAACTCTCGAAAGTGAAGCTTTTGGTGAAGGAAAACTCAAAGCAAATGGAAAGGGCCATATGTCATCGTCGACGTTGCACCACATGGAGTCTGTCACTATTTAGGGACGACGAAGGTAATACATCCAAGGTAAATGGCCAACGCTTAAAAAGTTTTCCTTGAACCTTCTCATGAATCAAATAAATCCATAGAACTAATAAAATTAGTAAGCTTTGAAAATTTTTAAAAAGAATTCCTGCCATGTTTTACATGCTTTTTCTGTTTTATAATGTTTGTTTAAGATTAAATAAAAAACCTAAAAATAGGGAAGAGTTTTCTTCCTTTTTCTTTCTTTTTCTTCTCTTTTTGATCGTTTGGCATGAATAAAATTTGAAAAACGATGAAAACACCCCCAGGGTTGGGAAGAGGATAACGTGGGACGGGATTTACGATAAGACCACGACACGGTGGCGCCACCCTGGCGTGGCGCGCCATTAGCGCGGTCGGCGTGGGGGTGAGCCCTCGTGTCCATCCTTTCCAACCGCCCGGTCTCGGTATTCTTATCTTTGAAATGACGGTGCTAGGCTGAAAAACCTCCGTTTCACCTATAAATGTCACATCCTTTCTTCATTACAACTCGCACCTCACCATTTCCTCTTCCACCTTTGCATAAAATCCTAGCACGCCCATTATGGCAAACAACAAATAGTTGTACCTCGCCCTTGGGTTAGATGAAGAACCATTTAGAGAAGAGCCGAGGGTTCCCCCGTGAGAGAAGAGGCCAAATTTATAATGGCAAAACCCCTTGCAATCATGCCCCCTCCACAAACTTTCAGCGAGGAAAGATTCCACAAAAGCCATCCTCCAACATTAGAAAAAAGAAAAACACTATCCATGAACGCCAAAAGAAGACTATCCGAAGGAACCTCTAGGGACAGACTCTTACAAAAAAGAAAAGCCCCATTCCTAGAAACTAGAACCCCCGGTGCTAAGCAAGTAGTAAAGAAGATTATTCCACCTTTGGGGAGCGCTCCTCCCAAGGACCAACCTCGAGGTTTCTTTAGTGATAGTGAGGATGAAGAACCAAAGAAGGGACCCACTTTTGCCTCTGTCAACACTAGCATCGGGAGCCTCTGCGGGGAAATTAGAACATGCTCGAGAATAGCATAGCTGAAGAAAGATTAGAAATTAAGAATCTAGAGGATTCTATCACCGAGATGCGTCGGGATTCAATGAGAAATTAGCTAGGGTGGCAAGAGCCGCCGGGGTGTTAGGCGCTCTTGCTCCACCTCGCTAGAACGCATCTAGGAATTTCCCTTTTTAAATCAGGCATAGTTTAAATTTCTTGATTTTTCCCTTTTATTTATTTCCTTGTTCATGAATGTAAATGCCTGATGAATAAATTTGAATGTTTGAATATCTTGTTTTGCACACTTTTTTTCCTTTTTGTCTCTGTCAATTTATATTATTAAAGGAACAAGTGTGGAGGAGAGGCCGCGCATGCTCTACAAGGTAAAAACTTCAAAATTTAAATTCCTTTACTATTGCCATCTCCTTAACAAGATAAAAATATCAAATATAAAATAACAATGATTAATTTGTTCGCAAACTCCACCTCTATATCTCTTAAATGAATATCGGTCAGCATATATTTTATTCCTCACTAAAATTCTATGCTTTGATGGGCAACTCTTTTAGAGAACCCATTTTATCTAAATAATTGCACTATGAGATATAGTAGGATGACTTGAATTTTACACTCTCTTGCAATAAGACTTGGATTTCTTTCAAAAATTCAAATGAGCACGCTCTGGTTCGATCTAGATCGATTCCTACCAAAAGCCTGATTCTGAGTTTAAATGTCCACAAATGGTTGTTTGCTTTGTATTGAGTTTTGTTAGGTTCTGAGATCAATGATGAGAGAGTTTCATACTCCCAAGATCGAAATACACATGCACCCACCAAATAAGCCAACTCTTACACTAAGAGTTGTGCACAACATGCACCTTTCTCCATCCACCAAAAAGAATCACTCTTATTCTAATCATGCTATTCTCTAGATATATTTCATATGTCAATAGAGTAAGATATGGGCTATTCAGAAAAAAAAAAAAAATATATGGACACGTGTCCAGTCAAATGAAAGATGGCGTGCCAAAAGAAGCCCGCCAAAAAAAATAATATATACATATATAAATGGTATATAGCAGATAGCCCATATTCTTCTCTCCAAGGCATTACAACTTAAAAGGAGGGTCATAATACAATAGAGTGACAAAACATATATATATATATATATATATATATATATATATATATATATATATATATATATATATATATATAGGGGAGAGTATAGTCTGTAGCTAGCTACAGAATTTGATATTCTGTAGCCAGACCATCCGGCGCAACCAGCTTTACTACGCGGCGCTCGGAGGCGGTTGGTGAGCTACTGTTACGCGGGCCTAGTAACTGTCAGCGCGTGATTTCTGGCAGACCGACTAATCAATTAGCGCACACTAATTTTTGGACGGAGTGGTTACGAGAATACATGTGCATGCATGCAAGCGATGAACGTGTGGGTGGAATATAGTAAATTGCATGGCGGACTATGGTAAATTGTTTACTATATTCTATGTTGCTGTTTTTATTAGTTACGATAATCTATTTATTGGACTTGCAAATTGTTTAGTAGATTTATTTACGAGAATCAATATCAATCTGCCCAACTGTAGTTACGATAATATATTTACTAGATTTTTTAATAATTTACTAGAATAATATATCAAAAGATATGTAATCAATTTACTATAAATAATTCTGAATCTATATGTCAAAACAATCCATACAACTCGACAAAGGCACTAAAAGGGAATTCCTTTCGGCTAACCACACCAACTGAAGAACACTACAAAAATTACGTGTAAAAAAAGGAAAGAATTAATCAAATCCTAATGGAAATCCGATGGCCTCATGCACACATCGCCAAGGAAAAGGGAAAGGAAGACAATCGTCATGCACGACGGCACGAGCGCGACGCCTGCACCGCGGAGGCACGCAAGACGTACGACCGATCGAGAGACGAGTGTTGCCCTCCGCAGCGCTGAAGCCTCCGTTGTGCTTCCGTACGCCGCGCGAAGGAGCATATGGAGGCGACATCACGGGTGGTGCGCAGATAGGGGAGGTGCGTCCAGAGGGCAGAGAAGAAGAGATCGTCGTGGTCAGTGGTGATTGGCGGGCGTAGGGCTCCGCCGAGATCCAGCCAGGCGCGGTCGCCGGCCGGACCGCCGCCGGGAACCGTCGGCAACGGAAAAGGCCGCTTCGTCGTCGGGGAGGGTGCGCCCGTGCTGCCGCACTGCCGCCGGTCGGTGAGAACTCAGGAGGCCGGACCGCCACTGGGAGCAGTTGGTGTGGGACAGGCAGCTCCGCCCACGCTGTCGACGTCGAGGCTGGAGTCGCTCCTCACCCGGGCACGGGTGCTCACGCGAGTGGGTCGTCCCACCTAGAGGTCGTCCGCACCGCCTCCGGGTCGCCGTGGCCGTGTCCGTCTCACCCGCCAACGGATCACGACGCCGCCGGCGTTGCGGGCGCGCAGGTCATCCCCGGAGCAAGGCAGGCCGCGTCGCCGCCGGGGAGCCCATGCGTGCGGGTCGAGCTGCGCTGATGACGGACAACATCCATGCGAGGCGAGAACACGGGGAGCAGCAGCTGTGGCCACCGGGGGAAGGAGGAGCCGCCGTCGCCGTTCCAGACAACCTGCCGCGGGCGCCGGTGAGGAACAAGGTGCCGCTCCTAGTGTTGTTGTGGAGGACCGTGCGAACGAATGTCAGGGCAGCGAATGGAGGAATTAGAAAGTAACGTGATTAACGGTTGTGCTTTATATCCAATCCATTTTAATATGGAAATAAATGGCTGCATTTATTAGCCAAGATGAAGGCACGTTGGCAGCCAGGGCAAGCAAGGTGGTCTGATCGGTCGGTCTAGCGTTGTCAGTTTGGACTCGGCTACAGAATTTAACATTTTGTAGCCAGCTATAGCATAATACTTCTATATATATATATATATATATATATATATATATATATATACATATACGGCAGGCCTAAAATGCACCCGGGTGTATTTGCTACAGCAAATGCACCCAACCTGTCCCAGCGCCACCTCCAAGCATGCTCCTCTATCAAATTAACTCATGGGCCCGCCTCTCCACCTCCCCCACCTCATTCCCGTAGGCGGCTTCCCGCCTCCACCACCTCCTTCCTGTAGCTGGTCGGTGGGCACCAATTACAACTTGAAGTAGTGTATTCGGTTTGCAACTCAGTCCATCTTCCGTTACAACCTCTAATAGACACGCTAGCTATTCTCTCTCCACGTGTCCATCCCGCATGCGGGAATCTTTTTTGTTTTGGATCGAAAAAAAATGCAATATCTCCTAAACCATAGCTCCGATTTTAGATCCGTTTGCACCAGGTTGTTGAAAAAAATGTGCTTAACAAAATGAGATCCAACATGACTATATTTGACGAACTTTTTTCGAGTACATAATTCAACTTCATCGTACTATGAGTTGCCATCGTGACTACAACACAATTGCAACTTGATCAGTAGCATAGTTAGCGCTTGTTGTAACCACTTAGAACATAACTTTTAGAACCTAGTTGCAATCCCAGCTAGTTGCAACCTAGTTACATGCAACCATAGTCCTTGTTGCTATTAGATGCAACTAGTTACAACCTAGTTACAAGCCAAGCTAGTGAACAACATGTATTTTATACACCCTATATGTGTACTCTACCAATTGCAACCGCTAGACTAGACCAATCACAACTATAACACCATCTTGATTGCAACTTGACGGAACTAATTCCAACAAATCTATTCTAGTGCAAACTGGAACTGATGTAGTTGCAACTTTGGCGTGGTCCAATTACGACTAGAGTGAGGCCGGTTGCAACTAGGCAAGAACTAGTTGCAACCTAACGTGATCCAATTACACCTAGAGTCGAGCCAGTTACAACTAGGCAAGAACCAAATGCAACCTAATGCGATCTAATTACAACATGTTGTGTGTTGTGTTTGCAACATGAGATGTGTTAAGGTTGAAACTTGGAGTTGTACAATCGATGTATTGAGCAGGAAGTAAGAAGCCAACAAAGAAAGAAAGAAAATCTTCCGATCATAATAAACAAGGAACACACGAGAAAAAACATATGCATCGGGATACAAACTATTTGCAACACTTGTTGAATTTTGTTTGCAACGTTAGATGTGTGCGGGTTGCAACTTGGCGCTAGACACGCAGGCGGTGCGTAAGTTAGTTACCATTTGCAATATAATGCTTTTCCCGGTGATAAACTATAGGTTTCATCTCTGTATAAAAAGTTATAAAGTTGACATCTTTGAATCACATGATTGTTTGTCATGCATCCTTGACTTTTCTTTGAAAAAGGTCCCCGGGTTAATTAAAAAAATAGCTCACCTACTATACTTTGTTTGCACCATGATGGCGACACGGTTGCAATATTGTTGTCGACACAAGCGCAACATAAACTCACCTAACGCCACGAACCCTAAACTCGGCAAACGCCATGCAACATAAACTCAACAACCCTAAACTCGACAAATGCCAGAAACCCTAAATTCGGCAAATACCTTTAAAGGTGTCTCGAAATCTTGCACGGGGGGGGGCATGCTTAAAAAGACACTCTCCCGAAACACTAAACAATTCCGATAACTACGAAAATCAACAAATCCTAATCTCAGCAAACGCCATGAACCCTAAACTTCGGCAAACGCCATGAGCCCTAAACTCGAGAACGCCAACAAGGTCATTTGCAACATGGTGATGACCCATAGTTACACAAATGGGCCGGTAAATTACCATTTGCGACAAAGGAGTGTCTCCCCGTTGTAACTTTGCAAGTCGACGATTGCAACACTGGTTAACAACCATTTGCAACAAGGGTGATAACACAATTGTGACTACAACACTTTGGTAAAAACTCCATTTGCAACATTGGAGTATCGGCAATTGCAACAACGGAAATAACACGATTGCAACATGCTCTATTTCTATTTTACAAATCTTTCCTTGTTGCGTAGTCTCAATCGGTAATTGCAAAAACCCGGTTGCAACAAAAATGCAAATTGCAACCTAGTTGATAGCCAATTGCTATAGGTTGATGACCACAATTGCAACAATCCACGGTACCGGTAAGTTACCATTTGCAACAATGGATTGTCTCCATTTGCAACACTACAAGTGACACAATCACAACATGTTGATGACCACCTTTGTTGCAAACACACAAAAGGGCTAGTAATGTACCATTTGCAATAATGAAGCATTCACAATCTAGTTTTACGCCAATTTGGAAGGGTCTGTCCCTAGCACAAGAAACAACCGACAATAGACAATTCTTTTCTATGGAAAAACGAGAGACAAGATAGGGAGCTATCACGGAACAGCAAACAAAGGAATAAAAGACAATTTTTTCTATGGAAAAACAATAGACAAACAGGGTCCTGTCCTAGCACAAGAAACAACTCACAATAGGTAATTTTTTTTCTATGGAAAAACAGAGACAAGATAGGGAGCTGTCCCGGAACAGCAAACAAAGGAATAATAGACAATTTTTTTTTTTCTATGGAATAACAATAGACAAGACAGGGGTCCCTGTCCTAGCACAAGAAACAACTCACAATAGACAATTCTTTTCTATAGAAAACAGAGACAAGATAGGGAGCTGTCACGGAACAGCAAACAAAGAAATAAAAGACAATTTTTTTCTATGGAAAAACAATAGACAAGGCAGGGTCTGTCCTAGCACAAGAAACAACTCACAATAGGCAATTCTTTTCTATGGAAAAACGAGAGACAAGATAGGGAGCTGTCTGGAACAAACAAACAAGGAAAAAATAGACAAATTTTTTTTTATGGAATAACAATAGACAAGAGAGGGTCCTGTCCTAGCACAACAAACAACTCACAATAGACAATTCTTTTCTATGGAAAACATAGACAAGATAGTGAATTTTGTCTGGAAGCGACAAACAAGAAAAAATAGATAATTTTTTTTATGGAATAACAATAGACAAAGAGAGGGTGTTGTCCTAACACAACAAACAACTCACAATAGACAATTCTTTTCTATGGAAAAACATAGATAAGATAGAGAGCTATCCTGGAACATCAAACAAGGAAAAATAGACAACTTTTTTATGGAATAACAATAGACAAGAGAGGGTCTGTCCTAGCACAACAAACAACTCACAATAGACAACTCATAGCACAACAAACAACTCACAACAAAAAAGTATGCTACGGTCAAGTTGCAATTGTGTTGTAGTCACGATGGCAACTCATAGTACGATGAAGTTGCAATTACGTACTTTCGAAAAAAAAGTTTGTGAAATATAGTCATGTTGGATCTCATTTTGTTAAGCACATTTTTTTCAACAACTTGGTGCAAGCGGATCTGAAATTGGAGCTACGGTTTAGGAGATATTGCATTTTTCGATCCGAAACAAAAAGATTCCCTGCATGCGGGATTCCCGGGAAAGTCTCGTGCGTGTAGCGGTTCCCTGCATGCGATTCCCTGGCGCGTCGGTTGGCGCATGCGGGATTTCTGGCGCGTCGGTTGGCAGTGAGGTGCATCTGTATGCCAGATGCACGGGTGCATAATATACATCTGATACATATATATATATATATATATATATATATATATATATAGGGCTGCGCTAAGTATCCCCCCTGGGTAGTGATTAATAATCACTACCCCGAGCCCCCGTGCGGCAGGCCGTCCGACGCGCTGCGCTAAGTAGTCCCCGAGCCCCCGGTGCGGCAGGCCGCCCGCCGCGTTCGTCCGAACCAGCAAATCGCGTGACGTGGGCCCCTCCCTGCCCCCACTACTGCCGACGGCCACGCTTGACTGCATGAGACGGTCTCGATTTTGTTTTTGTCAAATGATTTTTTTTCGCTAGTGAGATTCGCCTGGAACCTTTCCAAGCCGTCCGAGGTTTCTTTCTTTCTTTCTTTCTTTTTTTTTTTTTTTTTTTTGAAAAGTTACCACGTTATCATATTAGAATTGACAGGCCGGCTTTATTATTGTTCAAAGTAATCTATACGTCTTAGATTCTCTTAGCATGGAAATCGACTTCTAATGCCCATTTGATTGGCACAAACTTGTCATAATCTGGAATTTGAAATCAAAAATATATTGAGAACAATAGTTTTGCTCCATGAACAGACCAAATTTCTTTTTTCATTACTCAGCAATATATTGAACAGACCCAATTACAAAGAGCGTATATTGAGCACAAATACACCAAGATATAAATTTCAGACTTTGCATCGAAGTAATACTTTAATGATCCCAAGTAATTTCATGGAAAAAACAATGTGTAGTGGAAATGTAAATATCTATATAAACATCATTGGTAAGATATATAATTCTAATTTATTCTCAATCCATTTCATGATCGTGGAATGCGACCACAACTACTAATTTGTGGTCTCAACTGACGATCACCACTTCTCATTCAGAATTTGAATCTTCATGGCCATCAGGTCTGTTGCTACAGAAAAGGGACCAAACAATCACAAAGTAACTTTGGTTGACAGATAAGGAAACATAAGCGAGAATAAATGAAGTCTCTTAACACAAAAAAGGAAAAATAGAGCGCCATGTGTCTCCCCTGTCATACCAACTCACAGACACTATCTCATAATCAATCAATCTTTGATTCATCCCTTACTACAGATTATAAGTAGTAACTGGTTATAGACTTTTACAGTAGTTTGTGATTCTGATTCTTCTTTTCTTCTTTTTTCCTTGTAAATAACATGGCCTCTTTTAAAAAATGTGTCAATAGTCATACTAAAAGATTGGTAATGGATAATGCTAAAATATCAATACTATCGAAAAAAGAGTATGTTAATTGCACAGCAGAGGCATATAGGACTTTCTAGTTCAGCGGGCACATCCCTGCTTTGCTTATTGATGGGCCTAAGAGAAAGGGTCTCCCTATCAGCACACAAAAATCTTAATAAAATCAATATGTTTTGTAGTGCTATCAACAAGGGCCTCCTATCAACACACATAAATCAAACAAAAATGGTAGCATAAAACAGAACCATAATGAAGACAAAAGTAAAGAAACGACTCAACTAGTAATGGATCCTCAATTTACAAATGTTTTACTCCACTGGTTATCGCGGGACCATTAGAGTTACATGAACAAAATTAACAACTTGATAGAAGAAAGACACATGCAGAGAACACGAGAACATAACCATGCTACATCATCCACCATCAATGCACGAGACTAGCATAGGATTGTGCAAAAAAGTACAGTCATGAGGTTGTATGAATGCGTGTCAAAAATCAAATTCTTGCATGGCTCGGATCAGTCAAAGAAGACTAGCGGCTAGGCGACAAGGATGCAAAGAAGGCTGCAAAGCACTAGGGCGAGACAAATTCACGGGCGATCCTAGCGCCAATATTTCCCCTTGGAACACATGCCTAGGCGAAGAAGAATAGCAGCTAGGCGACAAGGATCGAGCAAAATGCCTAGGCATATTACTTGTCTTTTGAGATTTAAAATTGCTAGCTTGTTATGTGCATTATAGTAACGATAAGTACTTGATTGTAACAATGTTTTGCTGAATAATACTTATAGAAAGTTATCTTTGCATAACTTATATAATTCCAAATTTGAATACATGTATAAGATTCTCACACAAGGATCCATCTCATTTGGCCATTGCATTAGTCAAATCATACCATTATGAGAAACTCAAACTACATAACCAGAGGTAGCTGCAATAATGAATGAATCAAATCAAGATTCAAATAATTTATGCTATGATTAAAAAAACTACACACAGTAACCAGGTTTGGTCTTCCCTAGAGCACATTATAATTGGACAGAGCAAAGGCAATCGTTGTTGCATTGGCAACAATTAAATGCAATTTAGAAACTCCGATACAATACAAACACACATCATTTAAAAAAAAAAATAGGTACAAGGACTTTGAGTTCAAACCATATGTGAATATGTGATTGATTAAGCCATGAGCGTATTAACCATTTGAAATGAACTTAGGAAAGAATTATATTAGATGGAGCTGAAACATATGTTTTGCCATTAAGCTGTCAATACACTTTTAATATATGTTGCAGGAGTTGTTATTATATATCCATGGCTCGAGAGATATTTACTTATTTAGCTATTGATTTAAGAAACATTAGTGAACTGGATTATAGATTAAAGAGCAACTATTGTATCTACAGTTCTTTGTTCAAAAGATAGAAAGCGAGAAAACAAAAAGAGGATAGTAAGGAGATAACAACAATATGAATAGCGGACTAAAGCCTATGATGCACGGATACTTCGGGGGTCTGTATCCCGTGTCCCAACACATATCGGATAAGAATACGCCCCGGATACGATCCGGGGCCGTATGTTCCATAATAGTTAGCTTCCAAAAAAACATTGTGCACATCAATCATAAAGACCGAAGCTTTCACAGGCACAACATTTCCGTTGCATTATAAAATCCCTTGAATCACAAACAAATAAATCAAATGCCATAAGCTTTTAAGTGTTGGGGAAAGATTGTTAATGCCATGATCGCCACAAAATTCAATGTGTGTGTAAGCTCATTATACTTTGTAGGGTTATAATTACTTCGATAATGACATCTCTAAATTGAGCATGACAGTATTATTATACTACTAAATTTAGGCACGCAATTTTTAGTTTTATTTTTTGAGATAAATTAGGCCTGCAATAGCTGCATAACACAGTGCTTTCGGTGTTCATTAAAGTTAATTTGATAAGCACTAGGCAGTTCAACATGGCTTCTATTGTTGAACTGAGAACTGAAATACATCACTATTCACCTCATTTGGGTCCTACCTACGTGGTAGGCTGTGAGGATACTTGCCAGAATTGGTTTATGAAAAAGTGGCAAAGACAAAAAAAAAAAAAGATTAGAGAAGTGGACAGGTGAACGTGTCTCACAAAATTTTGACCGAAAATAAAAAACAAGATAAGATGCATAACCGACGGGTAAAGAAAAGATCGACAAAAAAATGCAAGTAGTCTCAGTAAATGAGACACAAATAAGCTTATATCTAGTACTAGTAAGCTAAACAACCAATAAAAATATACCCATCGAGCTGATCATAGATCGATTTTAATGGCAGATGAGATCATGTCATGTTGCTGCAGCTGTACAACTGGTTTGCATGATAACAACGTAAGGAACAAAATTAAATACAAAAGTTGCTATGTGCATATATACTTAAAAAACACATGGCTCGAAAATACCTCAACTTGCAGCTTGTGCAAATAGATTCCAGATCCATGAGCGAAAGATCAGAATCGAGAAAATCTTATTTAGCGTCTTGGATCTACACACGCGTGGAAAGTCACATCTCAAAACAAAAAAATCTGAGAAAAAGGAGCACCTTGATTCCGTCGTCCCAAACTGCACACCGGCGTTTGGGCCGCTTGGGCGCCTAATGCCTGTGCTGCTGCCGCGCTGGTCCCTGGGCGCTTTCGGGCTGTCCCTAGCAGCTGGATGCAGCAGCCACCGGCTGCCGACGCCCTTGTAGATCCGGGCCCCGTGCCGGCGGAAGGAAGGGCCATATGGCCGCCGGCCCCGTCACGGCAGCCGCCCCGCCCCTGCTCGCCAGAATGGGCGCCGCCCCTGCCAACATCAGCACAGCGCCCAGACGGGGTCGGGGTCCGGATAGAGAACTTGGTGCAAGATTATTTCAGATTATATAATGAAAAATGGAACTAGGACACAGGACTGGGGAACTAGCTGCTGCAGCCTCCTCCTGATGCTGCCACTTCAGGATATATGTTTAAACTAGGAACTATACCAGAAGCACTAGTGGCTTTTTCCAAGACCCGATCAATGTCTGATTCGAAGCAAATATATGTTTAAAGATCTATGCAAAAAAAAAAACACATGATAAAAGTGAAAACCAAATAATAAGGAATAAAATCAGTGTCATAAACCCATGCCTGAGACAACAAGGTTAAAATAAAAAAATACAAATACTATAATAATCACATGTAGTGGTGAGCCTAGAATAGACTGTATTTGCAAAACAAAAATGATGTTCAGATTAGATTGCAACAAATACATTTCTCATAATAGCTATGTTTCAGACAACACTTGTAGGGAACATATCCTGCACTCGAATTGTCAAATCGAATGAAAAAGGGAAGGCTGAGGAGCAAGCACATTAACTGATATGTGCCGAAGAAGAAAAATACAGGCAATCAAATTGCATAGAGAACTACTCACATTGTTATAGATCAACAATTTTGTAGGCATATTAATCAACAAACAAACTATACTATTGGAGCTCGCAAAGAGATCACTATTGGGATACATTTTTATGTAGATTAATCGAAGTTTCACTTGATGTTGAGTGTACTGCGGCTGGTCACACATTAACTTGAATAAAAAGGAATGTAAAATAAGAAAAAAACAATAATATCTTCTATACCACTGATCTTGATTAGACCACCAATAAATAAGATCTAGAGTGAACATAACCTTATTGTAAACTTTTAAGGCAATTTAGGATATTAATCTTTGGCTGAATCCAAGATAATTCACATTTTGAGCTATTCATTGGGAAAACTGACCGCCCCTTCTCATTCATTTTTGCGTGTATGGCAACTTCAGACACTGAATAAAGAAAACTTTTGGCACCTGAGTTAAACCAGTACATGCACAAATCATTGCCACCAAAATCAAAAGCAAACTTGACGCTTTTGGTGTAAATGAAGCATGTGTCGACTGATGAACCTAGAGATCCTCCAAATCGGGTGCGCATGTTAATCATTGCATATCAATTGCCCCGTGACCTCCTCCTTGGACCCTGTCAACTTTTGGCACCTGAATATTGCATTGTGTAGCTCATTAGGTCTTAGCAACAAACATTTTAGCTTTCTAAGATGAAAAAAAAATACTGATATATTCCTAGTCAATTCTCCCCTGCCGTCCTGCCCTCTTGCATTGGGTCCTAAAAATGGCAAGCTGTATGTGTGTGAGATGGTTTACCTCAGAAAAATCAGAACGAATCTGCTCTGTTCACGTATCAAACAAGGCAATACAGGATTACAGCTGAGGGGGGCAGATCTGTCCCATAACATGGACATCATCATACATCATTACACTGAAATGCATATTGCCTCCCACCATCAATCCTGCAGACCCATTCAATTTTCATATGGCAGGTTATAATATGTGAGAAACCCACAACTCTCCCTCCATGGATCTAGCAAAGATTTAAAAAAAAAATTAAAAACAAATCATGTGGATATGATACGAGGAGGGCCTGACCCCGACCAACAGCTTGGACTCCGACAACCCAAACTGGTGTGCACACACGGTGCTTGGGTACATCTGTGCTCGGTCTTCTTTGCCCGCGCTGATCCCGGGCGCTCTAGGGTGTCCCTAGCAGCTGGATGCATCAGCCACCAGCTGCCCATGTCCGTAGATCCCGCAGACTTAAGAAGCCCCGGGGCAGCGGCGGGGCTCCGACCGCCCGGTGTGGCCGCCCGGCCGTGTCCCGGCCCGTACTGCCCACCTTTCGCCCGGGGGTGTGGGCGCCGCCCCGGCTATTCCCCTCTCCACGGTGGTTGTGTTGTGCGAGCACGGGAGGTTGCTAAATGGCGGAACTCATCCAAGCGGTGGAGCGATGGGGTGAGGGGAGGATGGCGGTCTTTGTTTAGATCCGGCCGGGCGGGCACGGGTGGGAGGTAGGGGTTAGGGGCGGCCGCCCCGGCCGCGGGCTCGCCCGGTGCGGCGGCGGGCGAGGGAGAGAGGGGCGAGCTGGGCGAAACCGGCCGGACCCCCACGATCTGGAAATTATTGAATGAAAAAAAATATATAATACGATAAAAAGAGGGGCGGCGCGGGGAACGGTGGGAGGCGTCGGCGTGGGAGCGGGGAACCGGGGGGGGGAGCGCCACGCGGGTTTGCTTGGGTCCGGGAGTTTGGGCTCGGGTAGCGATTATTAATCACTACCCGGGGTAATATATAGAATACCTATATATATATATATATATATATATATATATATATATATATATATATATATATACACACACACTACACCCTAGGTGTAGAATACATTCTACACCCATCGGACTCAACGGTCTAACCTAACTAGCGGGACACGTCCGACCCACCAACCAACCGTCGGCCCCGACCTTATCTCGAGCGGCGAGCCCGGGGCCGGAGCGAGGCGAAGTCGCGCGGCGAAGCACCCCTTGCGCGACGGCGGGCAGCGGCGCGTCGCGGGATCCGCGGCGTGGGCCTCGGCTTCGCGGCGCTGGCCTCATCGGTTCGCTCGGCGCGACATTGTCTGATCCCCAGCCTTGCTCCCCTGCCAGCCTGCTCCCCGATGCGGCGTTGGAGATCAAATTGGACGATCATCTCTTATGAGGAGCGTCGCGAACTGCGTGGTGATCCTCTCTGCAAGATTTGGGAGCGGGTCGTTTTGATCTGTTCGAGTTCCTCTTGATTTTGGGTGTCGTACTTTTCCGCATCGGACGCTGCAGTCCCGATTCCATCGGTGTGTCTGACGTTTTTATGTTTGATTGGCAGCGCTTCAGGGTGGGTGTCGAATGTGTGCTGCTGTCAATCGGACGCATCAGGTCGTGATCCAGCCCCTGCCTGATCTCAGGATACCGGCGCCGAAGCGCTATACCTCTCTCCTGTTCTGCGTTCTTTGCTTGGTGAAGCCAGCTTCTCTGTTGTTCTGTTCAAGGAGCTTTCGTCTGGGCTCAGTAGTGATAGGAGCAGATCAATCAACATAGCAGAAACAACGCTTGCATTTTCCTATGCAGATCGACAGCAGTTTGCAGGTGCTGTCAGGCAGGGAGTGCTTTCCTTGTTCGTATTTTGGTTCTCTTCTTAAGCTGTCACTTTTACATATAGAGAGAATTCACTGCATGCTTATCTAATTAATTCTAGTGATATGATGTAATTGTTCGAGCTTCCTACAGGATCGGTCTTCTCTCTGTGTTGCTTCATTTTTTCTGATTACGTGCACAGGTATATGCATTGCTTATCTGATTACTGAACTAGAATTACTCAATCCAAAGTTGAGTAATGGATTACTGCACAAGATTAGTTATTGAACCTAAAATGGTTTACTAAAACTAGTAGTCAAATTGCTAACACATGTCAGTAATACACATGTTCTGTAACGTATTCAATATTAACAAATGCACATGTTCAGTAATACATGCACATGTTCAGTAATTCAGTAATTCCGTATCAATATCGGGAATTTTAGTAATAATTTAGATTATTCAGTACTCCTATAACCATCCATTATTTCATATACCAGTACTCACAATAAGCATATCCTCTATTTGAATTATTTAGTATTTCCGTAAAACCAACGAAAATTATTTACTTGGCAATCATGTATATCTCAGTAATTTCATAGAATATGATATATTTTTTTGTCCATAACAGTAATCCAGTTATGACTATGATCACTATATGATTAGTAATGCAAGAAGAGATCACTATAATAAAAAAATCTTATGGTATATTTTTCTATCAATAATAAAGAGGTCACTAGATGATCCAGTAACCATAACTACCATTCATACCCACACCAATGATCATTAGTAAACCTTGATAATTCGCTACTTGAGCATAGTGAGTACAACATCTCGACATTCGCAATTCAAAACTGTCATGATAATATTAAGTTGTTCCAAGCACAATATTAGAATCTCATTAATCTGAACTTCGAATAAGTAATCATGGTGTTTGATGAGATTACTGTATATAGCGTTCTTGAGATTAGGGTTGGAGCGTCATTTGGGATTATGTTTCATGGTGTTTGCTCAATAATTTCGAGATTAGGGCATATAGCGTTTTGCTGAAATTAGGGTTCGGGCGTCACCGAGATTAGAGTTCATGGCGTTTTTGCGGAGATTAGTGTATATAGCGTCTACGAGATTAGGGTCCATGGCGTGTGACGAGATTAGGGTATAGAGTGTTTGCCGAGATTAGGGTTGAACGTCTGTTGAGATTAGGGTTCATGGCGTCTGGCGATTAGTGTATATAGCCTTTACTGAGATTAGGGTTCGGAGCGTCTGCTGAGATTATGATTCATGGTGTTTGCTCATTAATACATGCTCAGTAATTTATGGTCAGTAATTTCTGAGATTAGGGTATAGAGTGTCTACTGAGATTAGGGTTTATGGGGTCTGCTGAGATTAGGGTTCATGGCGTACACTGAGATTAGTGTATATAGCGTCTACAGAGAGTAGGGTTCATGGCGTTTGTTGAGATTAGTGATAAAGCGTTTGCTGAGATTAGGGTTCATAGCCTCTGCTGAGATTAGAGTTCATGGTAACTGCTGAGATTAGTGTACCATGTGGTCAGTAATTTCTGATGTTAGTGTATCGATTGTCTACTGGGATTAGGGTTTAGGGCGTCTGCTGAGATTAGGTTCCGTAGTATCTACTGAGATTAGTGTATATAGTGTCTACCGAGAGTAGTGTTCATAGTGTTTGTTGAGATTAGTGTATAGAGCGTTTCTTTGAGATTAGGGTTCATGTTGTCTGCTGAGATTAGAGTTCAGTAAGTTATGGTCAGTAATTTCTGAGATTAGGGTATAGAGTGTCTGTTGAGATTAGGGTTTAGGGCGTCTACTAAGATTAGGGTTCATGGTGTCTGCTGAGATTAGTGTACTGTGTGGTTAGTAATTTCAAAGATTAGGGTATAGAGTGTCTGCTGAGATTATTGTATAATAATTTCTGAGATTAGGGTGTTGAGCGTTTGTTGAGATTAGGGTTCGAGGGCGTGGCGAGATTAGGGTTCATGGCGTTTGCTAAGATTAGTGTATATAGTGTTTCTTGGGTTTAGGGTTCATGGCGTTTTGCCGAGTTTAGGGTTAATGATATTTGTCGAGTTTAGGGTTTGTTTCGTTTGCCGATTTTAGGGTTCATGGCGTTTGCTGAGTTTAGGGTTCATGGTGTTTGCCGAGTTTAGGGTGTGGGGACGTCTTTGAGATTAGGGTTCATGACGTCTAGTGAGATTAGTGTATATAGCGTCTCCTAAGATTAGGGTTCATACCGTTTTGCCGAGATTAGGGTATAGAGTGTTTCTTTGAGATTAGGGTTCGGTGTCTGCATCGAGATTAGGGTTCATGCCATCTGCTGAGATTAGTGTATATAGCGTTTGCTGATATTAGGGTTCAGGGCGTCAGCTGAGATTAGGGTTCATGGCGTCTGCTGAGATTAGTGTATATAGTGTCTACCGAGAGTAGTGTTCATAGTGTTTGTTGAGATTAGTGTATAGAGCGTTTGCTGAGATTATGGTTCATGTTGTCTGCTGAGATTAGAGTTCAGTAAGTTATGGTCAGTAATTTCTGAGATTAGGGTATAGAGTGTCTGTTGAGATTAGGGTTTAGGGCGTCTACTAAGATTAGGGTTCATGGTGTCTGCTCAGATTAGTGTACTGTGTGGTCAGTAATTTCAAAGATTAGGGTATAGAGTGTCTGCTGAGATTATTGTACAATAATTTCCGAGATTAGGGTGTTGAGCGTTTGTTGAGATTAGGGTTCAGGGCGTCTGCTGAGATTAGGGTTCATGGCGTTTGCTAAGATTAGTGTATATAGTGTTTACTGGGTTTAGGGTTCATGGCGTTTGCCGAGTTTAGGGTTAATGATATTTATCGAGTTTAGGGTTTGTTTCGTTTGCCGATTTTAGGGTTCATGGCGTTTGCTGAGTTTAGGGTTCATGGTGTTTGCCGAGTTTAGGGTGTAGGACGTCTACTGAGATTAGGGTTCATGACGTCTAGTGAGATTAGTGTATATAGCGTCTCCTAAGATTAGGGTTCATACCGTTTTGCCGAGATTAGGGTATAGAGTGTTTGCTGAGATTAGGGTTCGGGTGTCTGTCGAGATTAGGGTTCATGCCGTCTGCTGAGATTAGTGTATATAGCGTTTGCTGATATTAGGGTTCAGGGCGTCAGCTGAGATTAGGGTTCGTGGCGTCTGCTGAGATTAGTGTATATAGCATCTACTGAGATTAGGGTTCATGTTGTTTGCCGAGATTAGGGTATAGCGTGTTTGCTGAGATTAGGGTTCAGGGCGTCTGCTGAGATTAGGGTTCATGCCGTCTGCTAAGATTAGTGTATATAGCGTTTACTGAGATTAGGGTTCGTAGCGTCTGCTGAGATTATGGTTCATGGAGTTTGCTCATTAATACATGCTCAATAATTTATGGTTAGTAATTTCTGTGATTAGGGTATATAGCATTCGTTGAGATTAGGGTTCATGGCGCCTGCTGAGATTAGTGTATATAGCGTCTGCTGAGAGTAGGGTTCATGGCGTTTGCTCATTAATACATGCTCAGTAATTTATGGTTAGTAATTTTTGAGATTAGGGTATATAGCGTTCGTTGAGATTAGGGTTCATCGTGGCTGCTGAGATTAGTGTATATAGCGTCTACTGAGAGTAGGGGTGTTTGTTGAGATTAGTGTGTAGAGCGTTTGCCAAGATTAGGGTTTAGGGCGTCTACTGAGATTAGGGTTCATAGGATCTTCTGAGATTAGTGTATGTAGCGTCTATTGAGATTAGGGTTCATGGCTTTTGCCTAGTTTAGGGTGTGTTTATTTTCATTAGCTACCAGTAATTGTTAAATTTAGGGTTTTGGAGCAACTGCCCGTTTAAATGCATGCCCCCCTACCAGGCAATGGGTTTTAGGGCAGATGGTCTTTTCAAAAATATGCCCCTTACTAGGCAATGAGTTTTGGGGCAAATGTCTTTTAAAAAGAATTCCCTCCTACCAGCAATTTTTTGTGTGTGATCTGTAATACATCAATATATGCTCAGTAATACTACGTAATGTAATATATGCTACGTAATACATCAACATATGCTTAGTAATATATGCTCATTACTCAATCAAGTTCAATAATGCATGTTAGTAGATTCAGTAATCAACATTTTTTTTGGATTTAGCCGTGCATCCCATCAGCTTTAGTAATTGATACTTTGGATCTAGTACTCCATGCCAATAGCTTCGGTAATCATTACTTTTCAGTAGTGTTATAGGGAAGTGTCCAAAATACTCTTTAAAAAGAAATAAATTGTCCAAATAGTTAAATACCAAAAATAATTAGCTACTGCGGTTGTCACGATCAGTAACGAAAGTGGTGAATAAAGTCGATACATGTTCCTAATTAATATGGTGTAAATTAATATGCATGCATGCAGCACATACATTTATCTATCTGCTTGCATGGCTAAAAATAAAAAAAATACGCCTACACCGAGTGGTCATGGATGTCGGCATCTGCATACTAGCAGCAGTCTCTCACGGGACTTGGCGCGTCGTGCGAGCGCCGGACCTGGGTGGGACCACGCCGGATGCAGTTTACAGACTGGGGAGCGCGCGGAGCGTGACCCGGCGCGTGGGCGGGCGGGATCGACCGCGTGGAGCAAGTCAGGCTGACGGGCACGGGAGGGAGCTGGCTGGGTTAATTGGTTCGTTGGGTGAGATATTGGTGCGCTGGTTGGCTCGTGGGTGTAGAATCCATTCTACACCACTTGGGGTGTAGAATAGCACCAATATATATATATATTATCTATATATATATAGGTAATATATAGAATACCTATATATTCTATATATATATAGGTATTCTATATATTACCTATATATATATATAGGTAGTGATTAATCACTACCCAGCCCATTCATCGAGCCGATCCCGGGCGCCTCCCGCACCGGTCGGTTCCACCTCGTCCCGGACCCGAGAATACCCCGCGCGGTTCCCCGCTCCCAGCATTTATTTTTTCCATTCCAATTACGTGATCGTGGGGCTGGGGCTCCGCCGTTACCGCCCAGCTCGGCAGCCCGACCTCGCGGCGCGGTCCCACCCGCCGCCCTGCCCCCTCCGGCCCGCGGCGGCTCCTCCGTTGTCTCCGGCGGCGATCGCCTCCCACCCCACGCGGCCCCCTCCATTTCGCATGCCGCACGCCCACGGTTCCCGCCCCCCAGCCGGCGGGTGGTGGTTGTGGTGTCCGCATAGCGGCGGCGCAGGGGGCGAGAGAAGGCTGCAGGAGGCGCTAGGTGGCAGGGGAAGTCGGCCCGGAGCAGGTCCACAGTGCATCGTCGGGCACGGGCGGAGACAGGAGCGGCGAATCGCCGGGCGACGCGGTCAGCCCCGCCACCGCCGCTCTCGCAATAACGGTGGCAGATCCAGTGCGCCCTCCTTTTCGCCTGTTTCTACGCGCCTCCTTTCAGACTTGTCCACATCTATCATCAATATGAAATTTTGCATGGCTACATAGATCCCTGAATTCTAGTCCATATCCTGATGTTAGGATCGCCATAAAATTTTGCCATTTGTCAATTTCATCATAGAAATGTGCTTCCTCAGTTCAGCCCGAGCTGTCTATTTTTATACTATCCTACTACATGTAGAATTTGCCTATTTTTAACCCTAGGACATGGACACACAAAAAGTAGTGCGTGTGCCTAATGATTCTATACTATTATCTGAAACGTTGTGGTTTCTTCTCTGTTCTTTTCAGTCTGACAGCAACTTAATGAATTAAGATAAGGTCAGATGCTAACATGCCGTCAGTTTAGCAATGACACAGCAAGTGTTTTGGTTAAGCAGGAGTAACAAATGCTCTTTGCTTCCCTTTGTGATAATTTCAGAATTCATTAAGGATAATCTGGACAAAGCAGCTTCCTGGCCTGCCAGATCATTATTGTCTTGGTAAGTTTTCCTTATACCTACGGTCATTCTCCATTTTAAATTACTTCCCTCGCCATTATAGCTAGGTCCAATTCCTGGATTCCAGTGTTAAGCTACATCTTTGGAAGCATATGTGTCTGCTAGCCATGCCTACAAGACAATTTTTCAAACAATTGGTGGTGTTATAAACGATTAAACACAATGCACTTCTTCTTTTTAATAAGGCTTTTTCTCGAGTCGGAGATAACCTTGTTACTTTTAAATCATATATTGCTATGCAGAGTTAAGCAATAGCAGCAGCATAATAGTGAATTCTTTTTTGTTAGCTCATGGCATACACCATATTTTTGGTACATTCATAGTATTTTGGTTCTGCTGATGTGTTTCATACTTTTATTACCCTGTACATTGTTTGGTTTCTCTGACTTGAACAAAGAGTTCATAATCTCCAATTGTTTTTTGTGTGTTCCAAACATAGTGTATTTATTCAGAGATAGCTCTCGAGGGATGTTGCTGCGCAGCCCCTGGCCTGCAACCTCGCCTCCTACACTTGTGGTAAGGTTAGCCTTCAGTACTTGTTATTGTAACTGTGCATCGATTTGCTGACCGAGCGAGAAAGCTTCTCAATTCTAATCCATTCAGGGAGAGCTGGTGGACGGTGGCATATTACCATAGTTGAGGGAGACCAATTCCAGTAACTAGATATTACCACTAATTTATTTCAAGGTGAAGTCATCCCCCTTTTTCAGCTATATATATCTTTTTTGCTTTTTGCATTATTTAATTGCATCCTGTAATGATATAATGTCAGACCTTACATGTTTGAAATAACAATATGAAAATTGGCAAAATATTTAAGCCAACTTTTTCAAGTTACAGAAGCTAGCAGTATACGTTTATTCTAATTAATGTTACCTTCTGCTGCTGCACAACCGATTCGAAGCATGTAATTCCCAACTAGTAACGTAATCAGAATATTATATGCTTCTAGATGCAAATCGAAGTGCATTGAAACGTTCATCTGGTTTGGATACTTGTTCCTATAGAATATATATGCATTTTGATTAGATTATCGCATATAAATGCAAACATTGTCTTCATTTATTTCCTGAACCTGTTGCACAAATATCCGGAAATATTACTTTCTATCAACTGTACTTGCTGCTAGGTTTGCTAAACTCTACAATTGTTCTTTTATGATTTCAGCAATGGGAGCTAAATCAGGCTCATCACACAATCATATATTTCTCATAGTAACGGCACTCGATAAGCCTGACTAATCACAACTAATCATGATTAATCGATGACTTGATATTTGTTACCTTTTATTCAAGGTGAGTTTGATGTCTAGAGTTTAAGGACCAGCACGCTCCTTATCTCCATCTTCAATCAACCCATGAACTATCTGTATTTGGATTGATTATATGAATTTTCATGAGTTGTAGCTTATGTGTCAATTTGATTTTTGCATCACATCACTTGCTGGATTCTTTGTTTGTTATCATGCTCCAGTCTCATATTTCTTTATTCTGTTTGACAAAGATTTAGCAACTATATGGCATCTTTTCAGATCTAAGATGACACACATCTAAATAAATCGATTAAACAATTTTGATCTTGTCACTGTTTTTGCTCTCATATCTACTTATGAGCTTGCTGAACTAGTCATAATAATGAATCACACCTCAGGGGAGATACTCACATAAGAAACTATCGTGGATTTGATTCCAAAAGAATTATTTTTTGGTAAAAAAAAATATTTTCACGCGTTTGAAAATTACTAATCAGTGTGGTGTGTCATTATGCTTAATAGTCAATATGCATTGCCTCTTGTGCTAGTTAGATTAAGTTTCTAGTGAACAAGCATAAATTGTTTTTCTTAAACATAGGCAGTTGATTGCTGGTGCACGACGTTGTGGTGTGGTGAGGAATACCGAGCTAGAAATCTGTTTTTAGTTCTTAGCTCAGCAGCGACTACAAGCAAGCCAAAGACTTCCGCGTTGTGTTGTCGGTTTAAGCTTCAAATTCTTTTTATATTTATTGATTTATTAAACTGGTAGAATAGGTTACATATCACGTTAGGATATGTAACCTATTCTATGAAATAGTTATCATCAAGTTAATTTCATGATTAGAGATTTACGTGTCAACAGTTACAAGAGTCATCCTTTACACCTTTACCATGTTACGTTTCATTGATTGTATGTTACTAGAAGATCTATTTTAAGCTGTTTTTTTTTTTTTTTCTAGTACGATCCCTGGTTTGGTTCTTGCTTTATTTGCCAAAAAATAGTGGTATTAGCATGGCATGGGTATTGCCAATCCTGTTGTTATTTTGAATTTTGATTCAGCACATGCGTGCATCATCCTTTGTTTGCTTAGCACCTAAGAACAATTTTTATGCTAGCATTGTCTAATTTTCAGCTGGGTGCAGGGGGACTTTGTTCTGTGCCACCTTCTGTCTAGTTGCTTAAACATTTTTATCATGCACACAACCTAGGTAGTTTACTTGCAACTATTTATAAGTCTTTTAAAAAATAATGTTGCATTGCATCAGCACAAACCACCTTGTGAGAGATTTTCCCAATAGATTCTACATTTCAATGATTTAGATTAAGTGGGATTTTTTATAGTTCGGAGTGACTCCTCTTGTTTGTGCTGGAAGAATATATGCCATTCTGTCTGGATAGTGGTCTTTTTTTTTAATTCATCCTGTTTGCTTGCTATTCTCGACGTCATTGTACATATCGGTAACTGTCAACTAGACCCTATATCATGGTTTCAGTCTAGTTGCATTTACTTATCTATGACCAGCATGTGCAGTAGAGATCCTTGGTTAATTATGGATCCTGCTAACTTCATTTTGTTGCTTCAATTCCTCGTTATATGTGGCATGTTCCTTCTAATGACATGCTAATTCTTTGGATGTTGCCATGTGAACTTTTGAGTCGATTGATTGCTTGTTTTGTTGATCCCTGTGGTGGTGAAGTGTTTCGACAATTTGTGACCAATTTTTCTTTTAAGGATTTGCACTCGCACTTTGTTCGATGCAATTTTTTGTGACCTTAAAGTGTATGTATGTGCTATCTGTTTTCCTATTCCAACAAACTACAATGTTTCACCAGCTTTTTGGTATGTACTGATGTTTTGTCAAATGACGAGATCACCATCACCATCCTATTTTTAAAATACTTTTTACTTTTGAATATTATTGGTTATGCTTCCTCTGGTTAGAGCTAATATTTCCAACATTATTATTTATCCTCCTTTTCTTTTTTTTTTGTTTTTGTGTAGATCCCACTTGGGCACTAGTGCAAGCACTTGTGGTGCAATATCTTTAACTTGCTGACCATCAATCCATCTATCGATATAGATTTCGTTGGGGACTATCTAGATAGGGCAGTGCCAAGAGAAGCCACAATCTTCCCACCTTGGTAAGTTCTATTCCTCGTTTACTCTGTTCATAGTTAGACCTTATGCCAGTTATTGCTCATTGCGGTTAATTCTAAAAAATGTTGCACGCATGTGAACAGTTCTGCTGCCACCTGTTTATTGAATTAGGCTTAGTCCACTCCATCCCAAATTTCCCAATGTATATTGATGGCTTCCCTCTGTCATGTTTTCTCCATCATGACTGATTGGATCAGGATCTTTTGCTTGTGCTCATTTCATATTCATGGCTCCATCCTATTCTGTCTCAGTTTTGTATATAAATGGGCAAAACCTTGCCATGTTTATGCATCAGTATGAGTAAACCAGCACTCATGTTGTGGCCTCTGTGATTTAAATTTCTGCACAACATACACTAATTGTTTATGTATCTTAGGGTGTGTTTGGTTGGATACCACAATTTACCACACCACGCCACACTTCCTGCACCTAACTTGAGGGGGCACTTGTTTTGTTGCCGTGTTTGTGGCACGCCGTAGCGAAATCACAGCATGTTAGTTCATTTTTCTACGCCACACTCGCCAAAAGCTTGTTAGTTAATTAACCATAACAATTCATTTGTGAAACCCCAAATATTAGTAATCCCTGTCCAATTTGCACTCTATTGTGGTTTGTATCATGTGATTTTTTGCATAGATCTTTAGACATATATTTGCTTTGGTATCACAGACATTGATCGGGTGTTGGAAAAAGTCAATACTGCTGCAGCTATAGCTTTTGTCCTCAAGTCCCTGAAGTGGCAGCATTAGGAGGAGGCTGCAGCAGCGACTTTGTTCCTTTCTTAGGTTGTGTGCAAATCCCAGGTATTCTCCATTAAAGCATTCTCCTGCAGCTAATACATGATTGTTTTTGTGACACTACTTGTGCTAGGTTAGATAATTAGCCATATCAATATACCGCAGAACTCTCACATTTACCTTGTGGCTTAAACAGGACGAAGGTGGACTGATAGAATCCTTGAACTTTGCATTGTGGAACTCCGACAGATTCACTATCCATTGGACCACAGATGTTTATGCGAACAGGCTTGCTATGTATAGTAATGTATAAATAGGCTTGGCCGCATGTTCATAGACCAGGTGTGATTTTTAGCTACCACTTGGTGGGTATGTCTGTCCAATGACTATGTGTGCTGATGTTGAAATATTGCTGGCCAAAAAGTGTTTTTTTTAATCGCCCTGGCCCTTTATGAGCTTACATAAAATAATTTCACAAATCTTGTATGGTGTCCTTCGAATAACGACATCCCTCCAGTCATGTATACTAACAAATAAATATATCTTTCTTGACCTAAAATAATTATAGTCACACTTTGCAATATGAATCACTTGTTCAAAAAATCCTTATGATTGAACACTTTTGAACAACTATTCATTTTTCCTGTTTCTCCAGGAAATCCAATTTTATTTTCATAGGATAATAGGATATCTATGTTCCTAATATTGGTTTGCCGGAAAAAACAGAAAAGGAATAAAAAAGATCTCTAGCTGGATATAAAAGCTGCGTCATAGTTTTTAAAAAAAAGAAAATGAAAATCGGCTGGATAAGGTTGCAAAACATGCTTCCGTGAAAGAAACGGAACAATAACTGATGGTCAAAAAAGGTGCTGCGGGAGGGATCGTGTGCCCATCGTGCGGTGGGCGTACCAGGCAGGTGGCCTCGGGGACCTACGAAAGGAGCGGGGGCTCGCGCTGGGGCTTGGGGGCTCGGGGACTGATTAATAATCGGTCCCCCGGTACTACTTAGCGCAAGCCTTATATATATATATATACATCTCATATTTCACACACTTGCACATTTCGATCTGGGAATATGACGCTTCACTCCTAAGATCCGGAGCTTGACCCGACAATATAAACAAGGTAAGTATGCACTTTGTCATTTTCCAAAGATCTTCAAAAACCCTACATGAATATTAGAATGAGTGTGAGTGACAAAGATAAGAGCTTTTGGTGAGGAACCAATCCACATACATGAGCGACACGTGTGAGAATCAACCATGGAGCAATGCTGATTTCTGTTCAAAAAAAAAATTAAAAACCAAGTCTATGCGCAAGAGTAGAAGTAAAAGATGGAAATCCAGCTGTTCCATTGTTCAATTATTCAAGATAATTTGGTAGCCACCTTGAATGCTCACAAAGAAGGTGAAGTTTGGAATAATCTTTATGCAGACTTTGAGTTTCATAATGAGGTTAACCCACATGGTCCTGCACTTTTACTCGAGGACGAGTAAAGACTAAGTGTGGGGAGTTGTTGGCGGTCAAAATCAGTCATTTTGTACCGCCAACTTAGTCCACAATATAAGGAGATAGCCTGCTTTTATCATATAAACCTTTGCTATTTACCTAGTTCCACTTGTATTCGGAGAAAATATGTTTTGCAGGTATGAAAGTGGAAACACGCCAAATAAAGGTGAAAAGCGCACTGCAAGACTACATTTTGAACAAGGGAATGCAAGCAGGCCAAATCCGACTCAAACTGGACCAAAGCACCGTCGGGGATGCAAACTAGAGTGGGCCACAAGCCCACCAAAGAAAGAACGGGCGCGAGACGGGCCAAAGGCACGGGGGCCGACCGCGCCACAGCGCGGCCGCGCTAGGCTTGGCTCCGTTCCCGTCGCGCTTTGTCTCGTGACTCATCCCGACATCGTAGAGGTGGTTGCATGTGGTGCTTTTCATGTTTGGCGCCAAAACTCTCGCCAAAAAGCTCCTGAAACCGCCATCTTCCATCTATTTAAGGAGCGTCACCCTCCCTTTCAATACACATTACAACACACATTCCTTAGGGAATTCATTTCACTTGCACACACATAGAGAAGAGTAGGAGCACTAGTTCCACTTAGAAGGGAGTGAGAGAGGAAAGAGTTGGAGAAAAGAGGAGTAGCGACCCCTCTACCTCGTGTATGTCGCTTTGCTATCGTACACTCTCGGTGGACGGAGTGCCGAATCTGTCGGCTCCCGTCTCCACACTTGTACCTTTGTGGATCTTCATACTACTTTGAGTAAGAAATCCGTGTTTTATCTTCAGCTATTATTCGTAAGTTCACGTTATCATTCTCTTTGTTGAGTTTACGGGTTCGTTGTTTACCTTTCGGTGAATGCTCTAGTAGAGGACTCCTGATGAAGACGGAAGCTCCTGGCCAACACTAGAGTAGTGATAAATAGTGTAGACGTGGTGTCTAAGTTATAAATCACCCTCGCTTGTTGTGCAACCCACGAGGTCGTGAGGTTGGGGGATAGGTGGTGACAGCCCTATTCACCCATTGTATTCCTCCACGTCCGGTTGTGGAGTAGAGTCAGTAGGCCAGCATCACTTGGCATACCAAGTGCGATCCGTGCCCGAAGTAACACCACGAGGTGAAGTTAGCCCGACTTAGTCTAAATACGGAGTACAACATCACTACCCAAGTCTACCTCCTTCATCTTTTCTAGGTAACTAGATAGGACAGACTTAACGCCCGTTCCCTGTGGAAATTACGATACCCTGAATACTTCCGGGTGAAGTGCTACAACGGTACTTTCCGTGCGCTTGCAGATTATCCTGCTTACGCTAAGAAATACCAACACCTTCATGATACAAGGACCCTTCTGGTGTATCTAACGCCAAATTTTTTCTTCTATTGGGCTAAATTAGAAAATGTCACGACAAGAAGGAGTGCAGCCGAATAGAGCAGGGAAAACCTTAGAAGAGGAGAGCCACATGTCATGAGTTTTGAGGAGTTCCACGATGAGTTAGACAATAGTATAGCCTTGATGAATAATAAATTGGGTTGGTTCACGGAGGAGGGAGAAAAAGGAAAGAGAAGGAGATGATGGCGATGACTACATTGACAACTCTAATGATGATGATGGATGCGATGATGGTGAGGAGGATATGTAAGTCCGAGGATCCTTTCCCACATGAACCGGGGCATAGGCCAACTTCGGGGCGACACTGGATAAGGACTTTAACTGAGATGAATGAAGAGAGACAAAGCCTTAGTGATCAATTTTTGCTAATGCTTTTTATCATGACACTACCATTAACACTTTGGCCTCCCATGTACATAGGTCCTTGCGGAATCTCACGCAAAATGGCGGCAGTGGTGTTACTTAGCGTTTTGGAGAAGGCAGGCGAGAGAGGAACAAAAAGAAGCAGGCCGCCATAGGGAGTCAAACAATACCGCCTGCTCTCCGAGGCCCGGGACATGACCACGACCTCGGCGAAAGAGGAAGCGAGGGGATAAGAAAACCAAACCCCGATTATCACGACAAGGACATGGTCTATCTATGATGCGAGGTCAGTCCAAAGGGGACATCCGTGAGCGGTGAAGGTGAGAGCAAAATTCCATAATCACGATGAAGCCCTTGTAAGAGATGAGTTGAACCCAACTGTCCCATCATGGCTAAAAACCGGAGGAGACTAAGAGGGGCCTATGGAAGAAGGCTGTTGGTCAACCGAGGTTTCCATCTGGTACTAAGGAGGCCATGAAGCGTCAAGCCTATAGGACAATGGGAGATATTACGGCGTTGGAGGTGTGAGCTCAACACCAAATATATCAACAAGGCAAAACTCCGTTTCACAAAGTATGGGAGGGAATAACTTCGGTCAATGGGACGAGCTTGTGGCTCAAGACTACAATAGAAGCATTGGCCCTCGGTGCCATAACAGCGAGCTAGCCGAAGAAGAACATACACCCCTACTCATTTAGGTTACGGTGGCTGCTGCGGCGAAAAAGACTCGCCGAGTGGCCGAAGGCCGAAGCGGTCGGGGATTAAATTGCAGGAATTTGAGGCTACGCTCAAGGTATTGGATACATGCGAGGAGTACGGATCATCGGTTCTTCCCTTAAGTTTGATAAACCGGTTTACCGAAGAGGTAGTATCAAAGATACTTCGAATACGGTGAAGAAAAAAAAGGGCTCATTCGTACCTTCGGAGAGAAGGATGAGCTTCACGCTTGCCTTGGGAACCCGTAGAGCACCCGAGTGCACGAGGGGTTTAGTGAAAAGAGCGACACGGAACATGGCTTTGAAGGACAGCCACATGTACAAGAAGCATGGTAGAGACCGAGAGTCAGATCTTGAAAGCACGGTGAAGGCCATGGTAGCGAAGGCGCTCAAGGAGAGAGGGCTGTCTGCTTGGACCCACCGAGGTCAACTTGTAGTGGTGGGAGCCCTCCGGGGAAGTTCCTAAGCGACCAAGGGTTCCACTGCGGGGCACAACCCCGTCGATGGCATCACGGGAACCAACTAGTTACAACAACTGGTGGTTCTCATTGGAAGAACACGGTGAAAGGTTGCGCAGCGGGTGTGGCTTTGTACATCCCCACAGGGGGCAAGTGGTACGATAAGCCTATCCATCCGGACTACACTAGGGTTGAGGTGCATACCGTGGGCCCCATTACATGGATTATGCGGCAGAACACCCGACTCACGGGGGGCGGGAATGAACTTCGGTCAAGTGATTTGGTAGTTCATCTGTGGCACAAATGAGACATCGTATTGACCGGTTGTTGCCTACCCCACCAAGTTGTCGCCACTTCCCGCATTGCGGGGAGTTTATTGAGGAAGGGTGTCACCAACTCATGACAAAGAAATGCCCCGAGATGCCACACTACCTACTGCGTGATCGACAAATGCACGAGATGCCACACTCTTCTCCATCTTCCAAGGAGCAAGATCCTGAGGAGGTACCTACAGAGCAGGTGCCTCGAGAAAAGAAACTCGTGTTGAAGAGCGGGGTGCCTTTGAAAGAAACTCGTGTTGAAGAGCAGGTAAGAAGAGTGTGGCACGAAGTTTCTTTCGGAGGCACCTACTCTTCAACACGAAGTTTCTTTCGAGGCACCTATCAGAGGTCCCACCTCAGGCTCTTGCTCCTTGGAAGGCGGGGAAGAGTGTGGCATCTCAGGCATTTGTCGGTCATGAGTAGGGGGAGTATAGCATCTCACGCATTTCTTCATCATGAGTTGGTGACATTATATACTCCTCCTCCTCCTCAATAACTCCGATGCGTCGTGGAAGTGGTGAATAACTTGGTGGGGTAGGCAAACAACCAGTCAATATGATGTCTCATTTGTGCCATAGGATGAACTGCCAAATCACTTGACCGAGTTCGTCAGTCCCTCGGGAGTTGGGTGTCAGCGTATAATCCATGTAATGGGGCTCCACCTGCATGCACCTCGACCCTAGTGTAGTCCGGCAGATAGGCTTATCGCGGCCACTTGCCCCGTGGGGATGTGCCACACCCGCTGCGGCAACCTTTTCACCGTTCCCCCTTCCAACGAGCCACCAAGTTGCAACTAGTTGGTTCCCATATGCGATCGACGGGGGTTGTGCCCGCAGTGCAGAACCTTGGTCGCTAGGAACTTCTGAGGGCTCCCACCACGAAAGTTGACCCGGGCGGGTCCACAATGCCCCTCTCTCCTTGAGCACCTTCGCTACCATGGCCTTCACCGTGCTTTCAAGATCCGACTCGGTCTCTACCATGCTTTTGTACATGTGCTCGCTTCAAGACATGTCTCCTAGTCGCTCTTTCCCTAAAGGTGCGGCCTGGGTGCTCGGCGGTTCCCAAGGCAAGCTTAAGCTCGCCCTTCTCTTTGAAGGTATGAATGAGCCCTTCTCCATTTCTTCACCGTGATTTGAGTATCTTTGATACTACCTCTTCGTAGCCGGTTTATCAAACTTAAGGGAAGAACCTGGACGACCGGGTACTCTCTTTGCATGTATCCACCTCTTAAGTGTGGCCTCAAATTCCGCAATTTAATCCCCGCCGCTGCTTCGCCGGCCCTCCGCTAAAAGTCTTTTTTCTACCGCAGCAGCCAACGAACTTAAATGAGTAGGGTGTATGTTCTTCTTTGCTAGCTCGCCGTTACGGGCATCGAGGGCCAATGCTTCGTTGTAGTCTTTTGAGCCACAAGCTCATCCCATTGACTCGAAGTTATTCTCCCATACTTGTGAAACGGAGTTTTGTCCCGTTGGATATATTTGGTATTGAGCTCACACCTCCAACGTCGGAATATCTCCCCCTATTGTCCTATAGGCTTGACGTTTCACAGCCTCCTCGGTACTAGATGGAAACCTGAAATTGACTAACATCTTCTTCCATAGGCCCCTCTTTGTCTCCTTCGGTATTTTTGGCCATGATGGGACAGCTGGGTTCAACTCATCTCTTACAAGGGCACCCATCACATTACGGAATTTTGCTCTCATCTTCACCCAAACTCATGGATGTCCTCTTGTGGACCGACCTCAAGTATCACATAGATCATGTCCTTGTCGATATCGGTTTGGTTTTCTTATCCCCCTGTTTCCTCTTCGGGCGCCGAGGTCGTGGTCGTGTCTGGGCCTGGAGCGTAGGCGGTATTGTTCAACTATGTGGCAGTTGCCTCTACTCTTTGTTCCTCTACTCTATCTTCTCCAAAACATCGTGGACGCCGACGTTGTCGTTTTGGGAGATTCAAAGCAGGACCTATGTACACAGGAGGCCAAAGTGTTAATGGTAGTGTCATGATAAAAGCATTAGCAAAAATTGATCACTAAGGCTTTGTCTCTACCTCGTCATCCGGTTAAAGTCCTTATCTAGGTCGTCCTGAGTTGGCCTATGCCTGGGTTCACATGGGAAAGGATCCTCGGGACTTACATATCCCTCCTCACCATCATCGCTGCCATCATCATCATTAGAGTCGTCATTAGAGTCGTCATCATCATCTCTTTCTCTTTCCTTTTCTCCCTCCTCCGCGAACGGATCAATTGTATTATTCATCAAGGCTATACTCTTGTCTAACTCATCGTGGAACTCCTCGAAACTCATGACATGTGGCTCTCCCTCTTCTAAGGTTTTCCCGTGCTCAGGGCTTCGGGCTGCACTCTCTCTTGTCAGGGACATTTCCTGATTTAGCCTAATAGAAGAAAAAGATTTTTGGCGTTAGATACCCCAGAAGGGTCCTTGTATCATGAAGGCATAAAATGGCAATAGATCGAAAAATAGGCAAGTAAATAGACAAGTAGTGGGTTGCTCTCAAATTAGCGGGTTGACTGTCATGTTGTCTCAGTACACCCTTTTGTATCATCGAGCAAAAAACGAGTAGTAGAAGTAGTAGAGGCCTTAGATACATGTCAATCATAATTTGATCATGAACTTGGAGCACAAAGGCATCAAAAAAATAGTGAGAATATAGAAAAACACAGTAGGGGTGGCTGATAATGATGCCAAGTTCCTCACAAGTTCAGATCATCAGCTTATGTTCCAAATAATTTTTGGAGTTAGACAACTTTCATCATCTGCAAAGAGAGAGGAGAGGGGAGGAGGACAAACATAAACAGTGAGCAACACATAATAAAAGGTACAAGATAGGTAGCCAAGAGTGGTGGCCAGAGAGCAAGTAGTAGAGAGTAGTAGATAGCAGTTGAGAAAGGGAAGGGTAGAGTAGAGTAGAGAGTAGTAGATAGTGGCGACCACCACTAACAAGTAGTATCCGTAGGCATCACAAAAAGCATGTTCTTCATCTCAACATGTCATATTCTTATCAAAATTCATCTCAAAATGTCAAGTTGCATCATAGGCAGTGGCATAATAGTGCTCAAATAACCAAAATCACATCACAGGAAGCATCAACACATCACAGCAAAGATCGGGTACTCACCGCCAAAGAATGGCATCACAGGGACTCAAGCGGCCTAGGAACGGAGGAAGGGAAAGAAGTCAAGGAATAGAGCATGGCCACCGGATCTAGGGTTGTGGTGCGGACGTGTGGTGGAGCTGAAAAGGGGCCACCGGATCCCGGCGGTAGGGTTCCCGTGCGGTGGAGCTCCATGGCGGCCGGACGGACGGAGCACTGAGGCAGGGATGTCAGAGCCGTGGGGAGACGCCGGGGCCCTGACACCGGCTAAGCTTGAGGACGGGACACCGGCAGAGCACGAAGCCAAGGGAGAAGCCGACCGGGGATGCAACACCAGCGGATCGAGCTCATGAACGACCGGGACATCGGGGAAGCACGTAGCTGAGGGAGAATCTGGCTAGGGGCCCTCAGAGGACGGCGGCGGCGTAGGAGGATTGGGAGGGCGGCAAATAGCGCGCGGATTCAGCTAGGGTTTCCAGTGGCGGCTAAACCCTAGCCGCGGGACAAGCGACGCCGGTGATAGCTGGCGCGGGGACGGAGGAGAGAGGAGGGAGGAGGGAGGGATGAGCGGGCGCGGCGCGGTGGCGGTGGCGATGGGAAATTTTGGCAGCCTGACGGCGTCGCGGGGGAAATGAGCGCCCAATACTTAGACAAATTTTCACTCCCCGCGCGGCGAGCCATATATACCTGGGGACCTCAGTAAGGGCGGCTCCTGATTCAGCTGCCCCTACAGTGGACATTACTAGGGGCGGTTCCTGATACAGCCGCCCCTATAGTGCTTTTTAAAATTAAAAATCAGAATATAATTACTTATTTGATAAATGCTTTTGAGTGAGTTAACACTTTCTCAAAAGCAAAATGACCCATATAACTAATATAGATCTTGATGAGCTCTAACATGTTTGTATTCAAAATTTTTTCATTTCAGGTCATTTGGTGCTTTGTTTGACCAAGTTTGTCCAAGTCAAATTTTTGAATTTAAACTAAAAACACCTTGCCACTACTTTTTGGAGGCCTAGATGTTCCCGAATTGAAAAGTCATGAATACTGACTTTGTGTAACTCCTCAAGATCTACACTCAATATATTGGGCTTTTTGATTCAACAGATTTTGAACCACTTAAAATTTGAATTTTAAAAATTTTTGGTGATTTTTTTTTAGTTTTTCGAGCCCTAAATGGTTTTAAATTCAAAAGTCATGAATACCAACTTTGTTCACCTCATCAAGATCTACAATTCATATATAGGACATTTTTGTATCGACAAAGTATTGATAAACATTCTTCACGCTTGGACACATCTCTCTTAATATTTCATAAACTATATATGTGATCCAAGATTTTGTGACTAGTGTTTACTACTACTTTTTCAAAAGCAAAAATGGCCCATATAACTAATGTAGATCTTAATGAGCTCTAACATGTTTGTATTTAAAAGTTTTTCATTTCAGGTCATTTGGTGCTTCGTTTGACCAAGTTTGACCAAGTCAAAATTTTGAATTTAAACTAAAGACAACTTGCCACTACTTTTTGGAGGCCTAGATGTTCTCGAATTAAAAAGTCATGAATACCAACTTTGTGTAACTCCTCAAGATCTACACTCAATATATTGGGCTTTTTTGATTCAACAGATTTTGAACCACTCAAAATTTGAATTTCAAAAATTTTGGTGATTTTTTCAGTTTTTCGAGCCCTAAATGGTTTTAAATTCAAAAGTCATGAATACCAAATTTGTTCACCTCATCAAGATCTCCAATCTATATTCAGGGCATTTTTCATTTCAGGTCATTTGGTGCTTCGTTTGACTAAGTTTGACCAAGTCAAATTTTTGAATTTAAACTAAAGACACATTGCCACTACTTTTTGGAGGCTTAGATGTTCTCAAATTGAATAGTCATAAATATTGAATTTGTGGAACTCTTCAAGATCTACACTCAATATATTGGGCTTTTTTGATTCAACAGATTTTGAACCACTCAAAATTTGAATATCAAAATTTTTTAGTGATTTTTCGTCATGAATCTTTTTCGAGCCCTATATGGTTTTAAATTCAAAAGTCACGAACACCAACTTTATTCACCTCATCAAGATCTACAATCTATATTGGGGGCATTTTTTCATTTTAGGTCATTTGGTGCTTCGTTTGACCAAGTTTGACCAAGTTAAATTTTTGAATTTCAAACAAAAGACACCTTGCCACTACTTTTTGGAGGCCTAGATGTTCTCGAATTAAAAAGTCATGAATACTCGACTTTGTGTAACTCCTCAAGATCTACACTCAATATATTGGGCTTTTTTTTTTTATTCAATAGATTTTGAACCACTCAAAATTTGAATTTCAAAAATTTTTAGTGATTTTTTAGTTTTCCGAGCCCTAAATGGTTTTAAATTCAAAAGTCATGAATACCAACTTTGTTCATCTCGCCAAGATCTACAGTCTATATTCAAGGCATTTTTTCATTTCGGGGCCATTTGGTGCTTTGTTTGACCATGTTTGACCAAGTCAAATTTTTGAATTTCAAACTAAAGGCACCTTGCCACTACTTTTTGGAGGCCTAGATGTTCTCGAATTGAAAAGTTATGGATCTTGACTTTGTGTAACTCCTCAAGATCTACACTCAATATATTGGGCTTTTTTTGATTCAATAGATTTTGAACCACTCAAAATTTGAATTTAAAAAAATTTTGATGATTTTTTTTTTTGAACCCTAAATGGTTTTAAATTCAAAAGTCATGAATACCAACTTTGTTCACCTCGTCAAGATCTACAATCTATATACAGGGCATTTTTTTTTCATTTCAGGTTGTCTCACACATATATAAAGGTAGTCGACTCTTACATGAATAAAGGTAGTCTCACACATACATAAAAGGTTGTCTCACTCATGCATGAATAAAGTTTTACAAACACACACATTCAACAACTAGCTAGCTCCCTATGATGACTTTGCCCTTGACACCTTTTCGCTCCCATGGCAATATGTCTTTGGGTAAGTTCTTCTCAACAACACCCGATCTTCTTTGAAAAGTCCGTGAATAATCGTATTTCAGCATAAGTGTTGTACTCATCAACATCATCGATGCCATCAACTCCGATAATGCGTTGTTTCTAGGGACAACGACACGCTTGATTGTCTTCTTCTTTGGTTTGTCGTGATTGATCGTATGGTAAATAGAAAAAACTTGTGCTACATTCGAAGCAACGGGACCGTGGGTCCTCTCGGTGGCCTACATCACCGAGGTTAACGGTTGTCAACCCGCTATCGTTCGCTTGGTGTTCTTTCATCCAGCGACATTTGAACACGGCCACCTACACTTCCATTCCATAGTCAAGTTCCCATATTTCTTCAATGATGCCAAAGTAATTGATCCTTCGGTTCTTTTGTTGACAGCTTCTATTCGAACCCATTTGTTTTGGTTCACATTTACTATCCTTCACATAGGTATAGTATGTGTACCCATTGATGTTGTATGCTTGCCACGTTGTGACTTGTCTCGATGGCCCTAATGCTAACCTGTTCTTGGTAATATCATCCTTGGTTTCCCTAGACTGTATGTTTTGGTCCCTCAACCATGAAGTTAATTGTTGCTTGTGCTGTTTCGTGACCCACTCATCCGAGCGGCCATTCCTCTCCTCCGTAATGATAGCCAAGTGGTCATCAACGTACGGTCGTATAAGCGCTGAACTCACTAACACTTTTCTCCCGCTGATGCCTTTCCCAGTCCACCTACCCTTGTGACGTGAATCGCGTTTACCAATCCCTCTCTGTACTTTTAGCCACTCTTGACAGCACTCGATGACTTCTTCAATATTGTAACCCTCTATCATGGAGCCCTCTGGGTATGCTCGATTATGCATGAATCCGGTTAGAACCGACATGAATCGCTCGATGCACCACATTTCATGCAAGTACCAAGGGCCCAGTGCCTCTATCTAATGAACCATGTGAAGCATGAGATGTGGCATTATATCAAAATAAGCAAGAGGCATACATATCTCTAGCTGGTTTTGGGTCTCCACCACGAAATCATGTAGTTCAGCAAGCTCTTTCCTGCCAATCGTCTTTTGGGATGTCTTCAAAAAGAAGTAGCACATGCGGGTGATGGCCATTTTCAAGAATTCTGGCTTTATAACCCTGATCACAATAGGTAGGAACACCGTCAGCATTACATGACAATCATGAGCCTTGCAATGTGTAATTGATAGGTCCTTCATGGACACTAGCTTCTTGACGTTCGCTGAAAACCCAGTCGGAACTTTGACCGCCTTTAGGTAAGTGCATATAGCCCTCCTCTCTTCTAGGGTCAAGTTGAAGCTAGCCACGGGCAGGGTGTATTTTCCATTCTTCTCAAGTACAGGGTGAAGCTCGGGCTTCACATTTAGCTGCACCATGTCTTTTCATGAATTCAGACCATCCTTCGACTTTTTCGTGTCCATCAAGAGACCCATGGTACTCTCAGAGACATTCTTCTTCAAGTGCATAGCATCGATTGCATGGGGAACCTCAAACTCTAGCCAATATTCGAGATACTGAAAGAAGATGGATTGTTTCTTGAAAGGTACGCCTTCGATAGGAGGTGTACTTCGATCTCTGTTTGTCCCATCTAGATTCTTCTTTCCTTAGACGATGTGTAAGTTTTTCACCATTTTGAACACATGTTGTCCATTTTGATGTCTCTCCGGAGGGGGTTCAGTCTCTACAGTGTTGTCGAACCAGTGTTTGTATTTCACGCTTCGGTACTTGTGAGTTGTCTTTAAGTGGCGTCGATTCCCCAAGTAAACCACCTTTTTGGATGCATTTAGATACACGCATATAGTACCATCCAAGCGAGACTACGCATCCGGCCTTCCCTTTGATCTCGTCTGCACAAAGCAAACAACGCGGGATAGTCGTTGATAGAAACAATGATTATGGCTCGACATAAGAACTCCTCCTTTCGGAATGCATCATACATTAGCACCCCTTTCTTCCATAGATTCTCGAATTCTTGCAACACAGGCTCGAGAAACACGTCATTGTCAATGCCTGGTTGTTTCAGACCTGAGATGAGAACAGTAAGAAAAAGGTACTTTCTCAGCTGGCACAGGTACGTTGGGATGTTGTACATGGTCAAGATCACCGGCCAAGTGCTATGGTCACTTATCCTCTCATTGAAGGGATTCACTCCATCATTGCTCAACCCAAACCGTACATTCCTTGGGTCTTGAGTGAAGTCTTTGTGATTCTCATCAAAGTTTTGCCACTGAGTACCATCGGCCGGGTGTGCAATCTTATCATCATCTATCTTGCGCTCATCTTGCCACCATGTCATCATTGAGGATTCTTTGGGGTTTAGGAAGATTCGTCTCAGGCGGTCGGTCACCGGCGGTGTACCACATTACGAGGGTGAACTCTTCTCCGCCCGGATCAATGCCTAATTGAGTGTCCTTTTGGAGATGAGAATCCTGTAGCGGCTTTTCCCACCCTTCTTCCTCTTGTTCCCAATGGAGGCCTTATCTCCGTTGTATAGATTGTTGTTCTTGTACTGACTAGCCCCGCACCTAGGACATTTATCTAGACCCTTGAACGTGTCACCACGAAAAAGGATACAATGGTTTGGGCATGCATGGATCTTTTCAACACTCATTGTTAATGGACTTATAACCTTTTTTGCTTGGTAGGTATTGACGGGTACTGAGTTTGGTTGTGGCAGCAACCATGACAGGAGATGCAACAGGTCATTGAAACTATAGTCTGACCAACCGTACTTAGCCTTCAAGATGAGTAGCTCAAGCACAAAACGTAGTAGCGTCCAGTGTGTCAGACAACCCTTTTCAACACCATACACAGTTTCCTTTGATGCTGCTCTAACCCTCTCTAGGTTCCCTAGACCTTTCACGCTCTTCTGCAATATTTCTGGTCCAAGGGCATTAAGAATTTCTTCCAAATAATCATTGTCATTTTCATCCCCTTCACGTTCTACGGCATCATCATCAACATCACCTTTTCCCCTACCATCAACGACATTTGTGTCCATACCATCCCAACTATCACCACCGTGTAGTTCACTGTCAGGCTCAGGATTCGTTTTTGTTACAAGCTCTTCTGAATACTGAGACAAGCACTCCAGGGTTTTGGGGTCATCTCCTAGATCATCGAAGTCGACGTCACCAACAACATTTTCACCATGATGAATCCAGATTGTGTAATCCACAACAAATCCTCGTGTAATCAAATGTTGTCTAATGGTCTCCATGTCTCTCCATGCTATCTCGTTGTTGCAATCACGGCACGGACATATTATTGAATCATGTGTCAATGTCTTCGCATGATTCTCGGCAGCCTTCAATAAATTTATCCAGCTCTTCACGAAAAACCTGTCTTCCACATTAATGTGCCATACATCCGGGCATTCCTGTACTCCATCCTTTAGGACAACAATAAAAGAAAATACATCAAAGGACTAATTAGTCGGATATATAAATACATGTACAATGCAAACCCTAAATGGTTAAAATTAAGAAAGTCATAAATATGAAAGAAGTAGCACACACTAATAGATTATCATTTTAAAAAAATTTAGAAAAAAAAATCATAGCATTTGGACTTTATATGAGAGACAAAAAACGTGTTACAAATTTGCACAATGAATTAAAAAAACATGTTCATCCACCATGAACACATGAACCCTAGCTATTTTATTAGTCCCCTAAAATCATGTAAGAGAGACTAAAAATGAGTCTAATCAAATACTCCCACTAATCTCCACTAGCACTTCCAAACCTAAGCTCTAGTTTGCATGATCCAAAGCTCAAGCACCATAAAAAGTGAGAGGAAAACAACATCTAAATTACTCCACAACCAACCATTCAAATTCGAATTAAGGGGTAGAAATAGCATTTCCTTACCTTTTAGAGGCTCCCCACCAAAGGATTTGAGTTGAAAACCTCCCCCCCCCCTCCCCCCTCCCCACCAGTGGAGCAATTTTTGGGAGGAGCCCAAGGCCTCCCAACCTTTTTTTGCGAGTTTGAGTGAGTGTCCCGAGGTGGAAGAAGGTGGCTGGTTTGGCCTTATCTACAGACCACTGTAGGGGCGGTTTTATCACGAGCCGCCCCTGCTGTGATCACAGCAGGGGCGGTTCACCTCCAGCCGCCCCTCGATGTAAGTCACGGTAGGGGCGGCTGGATATCGGGCCGCCCCCAATAATAGTAGGGGCGGCTCGTAACACCAGCCGCCCCTACTGTGCCTTCAGTAGGGGCGGCTGGTCTCCAGCAAGCCCTGGAGGGCACTCGTAGGGGCGGCTGAAAATGTGAACCGCCCCTAATCAAAATGTGTGGCGTTCCCATAGTAGGCAATTGTAGTAGTGGGAGGATTCCCTAGCTGCAGGCGAAAGATTTGATAGCATATGTTTCGAGTAGTATCTACGTTAGCTTTTTTTTTTTTTACATTCATTAACAATGTACTACTTAACACTAAACCTTCAATAATATATATATTATGTAGATATTTAAAACGAATAATAATAAAAAGTTGCAACTGCGCGACTAGTATATATAGTTTAATTTCTTGGAACATTTAATTTGTATTAGGGGGCAGGCAGTTACAAACTTAGATGCACAGTAGTGGAGTACATGCATCCCTATTATTTATTTATTTATTTATTTATTATTATTACACACACATGCTAGGGTGATCGAGTAGCCGGTGCATGCATGCATGTGATCGGATCCCGTCCTGCTTATTCATCACACACATACTATACATACATAGCAGCTGATCCATGGCGGATGTGATCGTTGGTTGATGGTGATTCAGCCAGTGCGCTGGCCGACGTAGGTGCCGAAGGCGGTAATGTAGTCGCCGGCGGAGCGGCCGAAGAAGCTGAGTGCGGCGCCGGTGCCCTGCTGCAGCGGCACGCTGAACGAGTTGGTCGACTCATCAGGGTTACCGTACGGCCCGTACTGCCCTCCCTTAGTGGTGGAGAAGGTGAGCGAGGTCACGCCGTAGTCGTCCGTGGTGCCACTGATGTAGTTCACGAACTCTCCCTGCGCCATATTAAACTGCACCACCAGCATCATATGTGGAGTATTGAGTTGAGATGCATGGTTAATTCATTAATGATATGGAAGTACTATGAATCATTAATCAAAGAACCTGGTTCTCCTCTCCCTCTTCCGAGCCACAGGTGCCGAATTCGATGGTCTGCTTATTCTGGTCGACGTACTCGAAGGAAAAGCCATTGATACGGTCGTTGCTATAGATGGTGACGCTCAGCAGGCGCCTTGGCATGTTCTTCAGGTTGATGTCCATGGTCCGGCCCTGGGGCCGACCCCATGCGCCTATCTTCACGACGTCCTTTTCCCCTGTCACGTACACGCCGAGCGCAGCGAGGCTGCTTTTTTTTTTTTTGATCTTACGGAGAGGCTGCTGGCGCCGGAGATGCCGAAGAAGCTGATCACCTTGCCGCCATTGATCTCGTACAGAGGCACGCTGAACGTGCTTCCCGATGGGTAACCGAACTGGTACTCCGCGCCCCTGCTAGTGACTATCTTGAGCGAGGTCACGCCCTCGCTGTCCGTGGTGCCACTGAGGTGGTTCACGTAATCGCCCGTTTGTATGTCGATCTGCGAGCACCGTTTTTTTTTTTTCTTTTTTGCGCAACCTGCAAAACACCGTTTTGGGATGACTATGGTGGAGATCAAGGAAAAAAAAATCTTTTCCGAAATTAAAAACCTTGATGGAGTGGAGATACGAGTGAATAATCTATACTCACCGCCTGATCCAACCTGAAGATGGCTCAGAGAAGGAATATGGGACTTTAGAAGAAGACTCTGAGGAAGACTCTGAGGAAGACTCAGAGGAAGACTCAGAAGACGAATACGGGAGCCCGGAGAAAGGGGCGGAGCCAGGATTGCTTCTCGGGGAGGGCTAAATAAAGAAGGGTCAATGAAGATCAGATGATTGCATGGTAAATTAAATACTAAATATAGCAATTAAAAGAGAAAATCAACCTCTCGGGGAGGGCTGCAGCCCGGGCCGTGCATCTGCCACTGCCGGAGGAGGAAGATTCTGGGGAGGCAATGGAGCCCCACGGGCCGATGGAGATGGGCTTCCCGTTCTGATCGACGTACACGAACGAGAAGGCATAGATACGGCCCCTAGGGATGGTGCTGTGGCGAACAGTGATGCTCTTGAGGCGTGCGGGCTTGCTGCAGCTGCTGATGCCCACAGATGTGCCCCTTTTTGATCCCCATGCCCCAACCTTCATGATGGCCCCGCGCTACATCACAAATTAATTTGTCAACACCTTCCTGTCAAATTAGCTGATTGTTTCATGCACATGCCTTGTATGTATACATGCGCCGTTTGACAGCCTACTATACCTATGTTCTGTTATACACACATATATACTCCCTCCGTCCCGCAATTCTTGTCGTTGGGAATCCGTGCCTCTCACATTCCCGGTTCCCGAGCGACCACAAAAAAGGGACGGAGGGAGTATAGTAGTAGCTAGTAGGTGCCTTACCGCCATTCCCAAGGCCGAGCTACTTCAACCGAAACCGAACTTAGCAAGTGTGCTTGTCCCAGTCTGATGCAACTTCGATGGACTCATAGTTCATGGAAGCCCCTATATTTATAGAACGCATCAGGTGGCGCCCAGGAAGCTAGGGAACAATTTGGTGTCTGATAGCGATGGGCACTGGTACGAAAATTAAAGGGGACAACGTGTCTCATGAACAATGCACGGAACAATTAATCGGATGTCATAATGGAATTGTGACTTGGACAAAACAAATGAAAAAAAATATTATCCAAGGACACGGTGGGACTATAAGCGGCGTTGATTGTCTTGGCACTTTTGTTTATACAACTTAAGAGTGGACTATCAGCCAAGATTTTACCATAAGCTATCCCAGAACATGCATGAATTATTTGTTCGGAGGAGTGAGGACCGGAGGCATGAGGGTGGGGCGCTGGAGAAGGGATTTGGTAGTTGGGAATTAGGGAGAAGAGGTTCATTTTGCTAGGTGTCGGACATGGGAGTTGGTCCAGCGATTTGGGTCCGTCATATAGGATTTTCTTCCATCCCAGAACATACATGAATTATCTGTTCAACCCAGCTACCGAAACAACCTTGAATTTTAACATCGGCCGAAAACATAAAAGTGGTAACGCCTAGTCGCCCATGCTCCGAGCCAAGATTTTACCGTCAACTATCCAAGAACATAAATGAATTATCTGTTCGACCCGGCTCTGAAAACAACCATGAATTTCAACATTGGCAAAATGATATTGTACGTACAGGATCACCTATTTGGTTATTCCATCACATTAAATGTCAATTTATAAGAATATTACATAGCTTCTTTGTATATCAAATGCACTTGGCAGACAAGAACAACTTCAAATTAAAGGCTATCACACTTTGTTACAGTAATTATAGAATACAACAACACACAAAAATTAAACTTTATATACTTTAGGAAGTCAGTCGTGAAGAATAAATTCTCCTTTGCTGAGTATGCATTGTGCTAGATGCGATAACTACGAATTTCTTTTTTCATAGGAATATTCGTCATAGCTTCTTAGCATCAAGTGCAGGAATACATGCCTTCCTATTACTAGAAACAATTCGGTTTTAAGCACCAAGTCCACAAGTGTGAGAAGAGTATCTTTATCTAACTTGAACTTTTCCATATATATCAATATATTTATTATAATATTAATGTAGCAGAATTTCTATGTGGAGATTTAATGAAAATTAATGGATGACTGAAATTCAATTGGATTTTAGAATCCCAATTATATGAACTATGTCTGATACCATCTCTTTTATTCAACAATGAAATATTGAAGGTATAGGATTACAGATCAGCAACAACCTCTTGGATTAAGCAGACATATACTTTGGCATAGAAGATACCAGTATGGAAATCGATGGAGTCTGAGTAGAATTCGACCTGAGCACACCAAAACAAAAGACAAAGCCAATGTCCAGTCTGCCAATTGAAGGACTGAAACGACGACCAGTGGGGGAGTGAATGAGAGCCTCAATTTTCCTTTTCAATTTCGAGTCATCGGCTCAACCCCAACCTCAAAAAACTCAAACGAGAGACGAGTAACACACGAGCTAACTAGTAGCAGGATGTCACACGCTAAGTATTGTTCACACCAAAACCAACGAAACAAACAGAGATCAAATCGGAGCTCAAGCGATCACAAATGGGCAAAAACAGCACTACTACAAAGACGTTGTTTTATCCTGGATGTGTTTTACACTATAGGCGAGCTTCTCATTTTGAACTGGGATTAAAGTTCCCATTAGTCCCGGTTGGAACTACCAACCGGGAGTAAAGCTCTTGGAGAAACGATATACGAGGCAGCTTTCATCCGGGAGGAAACCTTTAGTCCCGTTCTAGCCAACAACCTAGACTAAAATAAGACATTTAGTCCCGGTTTGAATTCTCAAGCTTTTAATCCCGGTTTGAGAGTAGGACTGGGATGAAAGGTTTTGGGTTGGGTCCAGCCAGGCCCAAACCGGCAGCTTTAGTCCCGGTTGGAATATACAACCGGGACTAAATCTTTTTTTAGGCAACATCACTTTTGCACAAAAGGACCCCGAGATTTTATTATATTATGACCAACATTGTAGTAGAATATATATTTTTTTAAAAAATTCCATATATATAATTTACTAGCAAATAACAGAGATTTAGAATATAATATATAGAATATAAAAATAAAAGGCGAATTGTGGCGAAATGAAATTCTCCCCCCTTTTTAGTCCCTTTAGTCCTGTGTGGCCATACAAGTCGGGACAAAAGGCCCAAAATTTCAGTCCAAGTGGAAAGACCCGCGCCAAAATGATGTTTAGTCCCGGTTCTAGGTGAGCACGGGATTAATACCTCTTAATATTAATCCCGGGCGTAGAATACAATAGGGATTAAAAGGATTGTAATCCCGGGTGTCCCCTAGAACCGGGACTAAATCGAGGCGGTATTTCACGCGGCGACGCCGGTCTTCCTCTTCCTCGATCTCATTCATCGTCGATCTCGCCCAGCACGCCGCCGCCGCTCGCCGACGCCCGCCGTCTCTGCCCACGCCGCCCGGCGCATTGGCCCCCGGCCGCCGCCGCCGCCCCGCCCGAAGTTGGCGCCCGCCGTGGCCGCCGCCGTCCGCCCTGCCGCTGCGGCGTCGCCGCCGCTCGCCGCGGCCGCGCCGCCGCCACCACCACATCCGGGCCGCGCCGCGCATCCGCAGCCCTTCTTCGCGGATCCGTCGCGGCCGGCTGCCAGATCCGCATTGGCTAGCTCCGTCGCGCGCCCGCCGGCTTCCGCGCCGGCGCGCCGTCGTACCTGCAGTCGCCCCCACGCAACAGCTCCCCCGTCGTCGTCGCCCCCGCGCCTCCCACGCACAAACGCTGTTTTGTCCCGCTCGAGGACTTCTACGCCGACGCGAGCCATGCCACCTACCGCACAGAGTCAGGCTGCACCCCGGCCGGGCCAACCACCGTCGACGCCGCGTCCGCAGGTACATCCATCTGCCGCCTACTAGCTTCCGCCGGCAAATTACATACTCAATTCATTCATTCGTAGATCTAGCCCACTCTGCACAGGACTAGCTTGCATATATTTGTTTGTCGTTCCCAAATAAATTACAAAATGCGAGCATATATGTATACACACCCGCACCCTTTGATTTCGAGATCGATCATTTGTGCCCAAACTTGTTGGGCTTCATGGAAGGAGCTTACATTATCAGATAATTTATAGCTGTCTGCAGTAGAAATTTGTATTTCTATGCTAAATCTTGCGACCATTTTTATGGTAATTTATCGAATTAAGATATTGTTCTTACCGAATCACTAAATGGATTATGCCGCCGCCGCTACCACTACAGCAGATCAGCAACTCTTGCCTATTCCGCTGGCCGGCCAAGGCACCGGTGGTGATAAGCGTGGTCTGTTATCCCTATGTCCTCCCATCTGCAGATGGATGGTTTAGTTTACAATGTAATTAGAATGTCATACTTCTCGTTGCTTACCAAGGTAGCAACAACATAGAGTGGAATTATTACTTTTACTATGTTTGATGAACAATTTGCATCCATATCCTTGATCTTTTAATTTTTAAAGGAAATACATCTTTTGTTAACTCGGTCAAGTTTCTTTGATGACTGCAGGCAATTAGACTTGCAGAAGATGGACACTACTACTGGTTAGTTGTTATATGAATTTATATAGGCATAGGTAGGTAGGTATTCATCTCCTCAATTTCCTCTCTCTGGAAATGGTATGTTTTTCTTTCAGCTAACATAGAAGCATGTTTCATTTCTTTTTTAGATATTGGGGCCATGTGTAAGGGCGGAAATGGTTTCTAAGCACTATTGATTCTACAAGGAAGACCCATTTCACAGTCTCTCATGATCGGATGGCATTTGATACAACACAGACAACAAAAACAGAGGAATCAAAGTTAAAGAACCAAATCTCGACATCATTCACACCCTTGTCTTTGATCATTCCCATCTGCATCGACTTCCACAAATCCTTTCCTTTTAGCTAGGGTCATTGTATGGCAACCGAATTTGTTATCGGATTTGACATGATGATGAAATATACAATGCAAGCTTCCAATATATATATGGTGCCCAAATTATATGTATATACATGTTGTACATATTTTAGTTTCGTACTCTCATTAGTGTTGTTTGTGTACATCGATCGAACCAAAACTTTCCAAAACACGCGCGAATGCGTATCATTTGTAGTATAGAATCGTAATCGAAAACCTAATTTAAATGCAAAATATATCATGAAATTAAAAGAAACAGAAAAGAAAAAAAAGAGAGATTTAGTCCCGGTTGGTGTTACCAACCGGACTAAATCTGCAGGTCTGGGCCTGGGCCTGGGCCTCAGGGGCATCCCAGCTTTGTTGTTACGAACCGGGACTAAAGGTTATTATTAATCCCAGTTCGTATTCTCACCACTCGATTTTTAGTCCCGGATGCGTAATCCCAGTTCAATTTACACTATGGAGAACCGGGACAAAAGAGCATTTGTGTACCAGTGCAGCTTGCTAGAAATTCACTGAAAAAAAAACGGACAGCAAAAACCGAGACCAGCAGATCAGAGCATCCTAATCTGAAATGGTTCTACTAGCTGAGAAGAGAGACCAGGGCGCCTGGCGCCTGCACTGCAAGTCAGTATTGTTGCTGGCTCAAACAGATCAAGGCACGCCGCAAAGGCGAGAGCTGGACAGCACCACTGGAAGCAAGTAACAAATTTGACCAATCAAGAACAAGGAACCACCTTGATTCAAGGCAAGCACAACGTGGTGCTCCAATTAAATAACCGCTTCCTGTAGCTTGAAGAGACAAGTCAAGTAAATCAAAATGAAATCACGAACTTGATGCCTGCTATCCCATCTCGAGCACCTGCTTGCTTTGATTGTTAGGAAATCCTAGCACTAGCACCGAACAGACAGAGACCACGGGGCTGCGAGCGGCACTGCTGAAGAATGAACAGACCAAAAACAATCACGAACAGGAGGGCTGAGGGACTGCGAGCTGCTTGGGGATCAGAGGCAGGCGCCGCTCAAGGGAGCTCGCTCGAAGTTTCCACACCGGCGCAGGTAGCGCTGCCGCCCTTGCCCATTGAATGGAAAACACGAAGAACAGAAAACTCGATGAGACTAGCGGAGAACAGACGAACACAAAATCGAATGGATCTCTCTCAAATCAAAAGCTCGTGAGCCCAAAACTTGCACAGACAAAATTCATCTTGGCACAAACCTATCCCCCAAAAATCACAGCCTGGGATCAACTCGGTCATCGGGAAAATCAGATCGTAGCCAGCTCGAAAAAGAAGAAGAACACACTTCACAGACCAACGAAGAACACAAATCAAATAGATGAATCCCGGAGGAGACAAGCAGGCTTTGGGGCTGCTCTTCCCAGACGAAAATCATAGAGATACAAGCACGAATTTTTCAGATTTTTTGCTCCCTCTCCTAAGCAAGAAACTCTAACACTAAAAGAGAAAAGAACATAAATGGGAGAGATGAGGGAGATGGGGCTGCCTCCTCTCTATTTAACAGGACTATTTAACAGGCCCGTCAAGTCATCCCGAGCCGCCCACTCGACTTGCACGTCCGCCGTCTTGACCCGATCGACACGGTCCCGCCATGTCTTCTTGCATTTATCGATGTCCCGGATGTCGCCCACCATGGCTAGCCACCCGGCCGATCCGGTCCCTCGGTCCAAGCCTCACGTCCATCGGTCCGTCCTTCACCTCAGCGTCCGTCGGCCCGCACGCCCCTCCTTGGCCCCTTCACCTCGCCGTTAGCTACCATGTCCGAGCTCCACACCTGTACAACACGAACCAAGAGATACATCTTCGACACACTCCACGTGTGCCGGTAAACATAGCCGAAGCATAAAAATAAAGAAAAATAGAATTAAAATGTTAACTATTGACAATCACTCAATCACACAACTAAACACATTTGATCTAAATCAACCATGTGTTCGCAATCTCCCCCCTTGATGAGTGCATTGTCAACATTCAACACAAAGACGAAGAAGGAAGAAGATAGCCCATCCAAGTGAACACAAGCTAGACAAAAGCTGAAACAAAATCACTGGATAGCAAACGTGGAGCAAAGACTTGGTTCCCAAAGACATGGGCAAAAGGCTCGACACAACCAAGCTAAACCAACCGCTAGCCCTCAAGAAGAGGTAGAACAAGCTCAACACCACTAGCACACTCCAGACCAATTACCACAAACAGCTAGACCCTCAAGATAGAGGCAAGGGCTCAACACATCTGGCTCAAAGTGCTACTTCCCCTGGAAAAATGCAATCACTGTCTTTGTTCTTTCTCCCCCTTGTTGGCAAATGCACTTATCAATGCAATAAAATGCAATGAAGGATCTTCAAGTTTATAGCAATCCAAATGAGAAGATGCTCTAAGAAGTGTCATGGCAACAAGGTCAAGTGCTTAACACGATGCTCAAAGTGATCAAGAGATATGAAATATGACTTGAAAGCATTTTGATTCAGTTTTAAGCATTTTAGAAAAGGTGTCCACCACAAAGAATAGCACATAGCACAAATAAGCTGGAAATCTACCAAGTGCTACACATGTATATCAAGTGAACTACCCCAAGCAAAGTTTACACATCATGCAATAGACAAAGCCAACACTTGTCAAATTTTAAAGTTATCAGAGTTGCAGCGGTTACAAGTATTGGACAAAGCATGTGTGTGAGTGGTTATCCACAACCGTCAGCCTTACTAATCAACCATGTCAAGCCTATGTATGTGAGCAATCAGAAGCTTAAGACAATGGTCTGGGTCAACCACTACCAAGTTCAAGTTCAACTCAAGTGCAATGAGCAGCAGTCCCAAGACTTGGATGTGGGACAAGTATGGACCCAATCAAGTGCTTGTATTTTCAAGCACTTTGCGCAGATTTCAGATTTTAACAATTAAAAACATTTGGTTATCCAAGCAAGTGCATAACTCATTGAATGAGACATAGCCGCCTAGCATACATGATAAGCACAAAGGATCTCAACAACTTAGACATTCTAGGAACTATCTCAATGGTGAACATTTTGAAAGTTTTATCGCTACTAAGCAAGTTCACATGAAGAACAACTTTGCTGATAACATATATCAATTAAGCAGAAAGAGCACAAGCTGTAAGCACTATCATGTAAAAATCACACTAGGCAGAGCATAATCTCATTGTGATCAATATAAACAAGAAGCTCAAAATGCAAGAGTGTACATTATGGATGCAATATCATACAATATGATGCGCAAAGCAAAACAGACCTAAAGCTACAACTATACATCAACTACAAAACTACCCCTTAGAAGGGATAGCAAACTCCCAACTCCCCACGGAGATGAGGAAAACGGACTTGGTCTAGGGGTTTTGTGAAGATGTCCGCAAGCTGATGCTTCGTGTAAACATGCCGAACATCAATGTCCCCTTTCTCCTGGTGGTCTCTTAAAAAGTGGTACCTAACCTCTATGTGCTTGGTCTTGGAGTGAAGGACAGGGTTCTTGGCAACACTCACAGCTCCCATGCTATCACACATCAAAGGCACATGGGAAAAGCTCAACCCAAAAGTCTCTCAAAGTGGCAACCATCCATAATAGCTGGGAACAACAAGCGGTGGCTACATACTCCGCCTCAACGGTCGGACCGAGCGACACGGGATCGCCTACGAGAAGACCAAGACACTAGCAAGGTACCAAGAAACTGACAAGTACTAGAGGTAGACTTCCTATGCATACAATCACCAGCATAGTCAGCATCCGAATAACCAATCAGAGAGAGAGTAGAAGAAGCCGAGTACCAAAGGCCAAACTCAGGAGTGAACTGCAAGTACCTGAAGATCCTCTTCACCACCTGAAGGTGAGAGGTGCACGGCGAAGACTAAAAGCGCAGAGGCATACGGTGAACCGGATGTCGGGGTGTGTCGCCATTTGTTGGTATAAATTAACGCACACGAAAAAATCCGCAAGCGCACGGATACGATGTAGCTTTCACCGGGAGTATTCCAAGGTATCGATTTCCACGGGGAACGTGAAGTGCACTAATCAAGATAATAAGTTGTCCAAGGATAACTATGGGTTTATGGGGAGAGAGAAAGTTTCTAAGGCTTCTCTAATAGATCTAGGAATCAAAGATACTTCAAGATTTATTTATTATGGGACATCAGAACACTAGCCACGAGAAAGGGATGAGAAGGGGGCTAGGAAGCTCCGACCACGGTCCTACAAACACCAATCCGAACGTGGTGGAATACGTCGGCCGCCGTGGTTGTCACCACACAGGGCTACCACAAACTATCAGGTGGGATTGGGTGCAATTCAGGTAACCACTAGACTAAGCACCACGCCTAATCTAATAATTACTACTCTAGCGTTATAAAGACTAGAGCACTTGATGCAAGCGGGAATCTAATAAATAAAGTAGAAGTAAATGTTGAATGAAAGTAAATAGAGAGCTTAGAATTAATTAATGAAGAACACGGAGATTCGTTGAAGACGAACTAGTTCTTTGCAAGATTACAATGTTGATGAAGATCCGACAAGTCCGGCACTTCAACTCTCTCCTCTTCTCTCTCCTTGATCTAATTACAACTAGATGAACTTGTTGAACTAGATGAACTAGATGAACTAGACAACTAGACAACTAGAGGGATCTCTCTTCTAATTGAAACCCTAACTTTTTGCTCTGTAGATAACTAATGAAAGATAATGAGAGAGATAAGCCTTGGGGTCGACCCTGCGGTTGCTTATATAGTCCTTGGCGATGAGCGATAGCCCTTGGATCAAACCGACCTTGGCAACGGTGTAGATACATCCTCAAAAAGTCGGTTACAAACCGACCTAGAAAGATGAAGCTGATTGGCCCTTTGTAGCCCGGGCGGCCGGCCCAAATGCTGCTTGGCGGCCGCCCGGTCGAGTCTCCCTCGGCCTCTCGTCTCTTACGGTATCTTCTAGAGTGTTTTAGTCCACTTTTCGGATTGAGTTACTTCACGGTCAAGTCTTGTCATCGTATGTGATGTATATTCGGAACTTTCTCCATTCTTCTCTGTGTTTATACATTTAAGTCCCCACGAAAAGATATAAATCACCAAAACTCGTGGAATTATGTTAGTAAAAACCCCTAGACTTATGTTGATATTCATTTTGTGCCCTTATTCCATGTTTAGTTGACTATTAATATTATGCTATAACAGGTGTCAACAAGCTCCCACAAGCTTACCCTTTGCTAGTCCCTAGCAAAGCCAAACTTAACAATGGATCAGGAGTTGCTACAATGCTTTCATTCCTTAAAAATACACATGCTTTCAAACAAGAATTCTCCTCAGAATTATATATATATATATTTTTAACTTAAAACATTTCTATCATGGGGCTTATAGCCTTCACTTGGGTCTTAAGCAATTGAAAGATAGAACAATCAAGTCAAGCACTATGTCTCAAGCTCTTAGATCAACTATTATCCGGAGTTTTTGCAAGATTTTCAAAATAAAACTTCGAGAGATTTCGTGTATGAGAGTTTTGTGAGGGTCATATATGGTGAAAGTGGCATATGGTGTAAATAAGATGGTGGTAAACGTGAAGCCCCATTTTACTTTTGCTCCTTGAAACTATCTCTCCTTTGGATATGTTGGGGAGAACTCCTGGGTTGTATACTCTCTTCTTTTTTTTCAGAGAGTTGGGCTCTACTCACCCTCGGACTTGTGTCCCTTTTTTTCTCTCTCTTTTATTACTTTAGAGATGTGGGCTCTACTCGCCCTCGAACACTTGTTCATTTTTTATCTCTTCTTTTTTTATTATTTTAGAGATGTGGGCTCTACTAAGCCCTCGAACACTTGTTCATTTTTCATCTCTTTTGTTTAGGGAGGTAGGCTCTACTCGCCCGTAGGACACTTGTCCATTTTTCATCTCCCTTTTTCGTCTCTCTTTTTCTTTTTCTCTTTTTCTTTTGAATACAACCCAAGCCTTATTTTTTTTTCTTTTGAAGAGACAAGTAGCAAGAACTATGAGCATTATAGCAATGATGGGCTTTTTGTGGAATATGATGGATGCGTACTTCCAGGATAGAAGTAGCATATATGAGTGGAGTGTAGGTGGTAAGAGGTATATGGTAAGAACACTCTGTCATACAGGAACTCATCATGTAACACTTTTAGTTTTAAAGATAATTATCCAGGACTCTAGTATCACTAGGAACAAGATAAATAGCAGCTCAACCTTTCATATATCATATCCGTCAATCACCTAGACTTAGATCAAGCATTTGTTACCCATAAGTTTTCAAATTCAAAGTAAATCATGTGTCAAAACAATTTTATCTGAAACTTGGGAGAATTCAAGGTTGAAAACTAGGTACGTGTAAGGAAATACGGCAGAGCAACTATTCATCATTTCCATACTTAAGGTTCATTTTATTTGAGCAAAAGCAAACTGGTGAATACTCCCTCTAGATCATTTATTCTCAAACTCTAACAAAGACTCTTTTTAAACACTAGACTCTTATCAAACAAAGCAAAAAGATATATACCCTAATAATATATAGTAAAGAGATACTTTTATCGTGATAAGCGGGGGTGCTCTCCCCAAGCTAGAGTGACATGTCGGCATGTTGATGATGTGGAAGTTGAGGTAAACAAATGCGATGAGGGTGTCATCCTATCATGTCGTTCTCCCATTAATCCTGCAATACTCAAATAGACAACAAAGCTTGTGGAACTGATTAAAGGTTAGGCAATTAAGCATTAGTTGTCTAGAGTGTTCTAATATAATAATCATATAAACTCAATTACATCTAGCTCCTCAACCATGTTGATCTGTGGCTCTAAGTAAACTTTCAAACGTTGTCCATTTACCTTGAACGTGTTACCTGTATCATCTTGGATGGTGATGGCTCCATGCGTTGACGTGTCGACGACATTATATGGTCCATCCCACTTACTTCACAACTTACCATGTCCAAAGAGCTTTACTCTTGAATTGAATAATAGAACTTTGTCTCCAGGCTTGAACTCCTTGTGCTTGATTCTCTTATCATGCCATCTTTTTGTTCTCTCTTTGTAGATCTTGGAGTTGTGATAAGCCTTTTCCCTCTATTCTTCTAGCTCAGATAGTTGCATCGGGACGCTTCTCACCAGCTAGGTGGAGATCCATGTTCCATTTCTTGATCGCCAAATGAGCCTTGAACTCTAATTAACCAGGCAAATGGCATGTTTTCCCATATACAAGTTGATAAGGTGACATGCCTATAGGTGTCTTGTATGCAGTTCGGTAAGCCCACAGTGCATCTGGAAGCTGGTCCTTCCATGTCTTCCCCATTTCATCCACAGTCTTTTGCAGAATATTCTTGATTTGTTTGTTAGATGTTTCTGCTTGTCCACTAGTTTGAGGATGGTATGGTGTTGCAACGTTATGACGAATCCCATGATCAGCTAAATACTTACGGAAGACTTTATCAATGAAATGGGATCCTCCATCGCTTATGACCACCCGAGGTGTACCAAAACGAGGAAATATGATTTCATGGAACATTATCTTTGCATGTTTTGAATCACTTGTTCGACATGGCATTGCTTCTACCCATTTGGATACATAGTCTACGGCCACCAAGATGTATTCGTAATTTCCAGACTTGGGAAATGGCCCCATATAATCAATCCCCCAAACATCAAATAGTTCAATTTGGAGATTGTTTATGAGAGGAATTGCATTTCGTGTATTTATGTTTCCATGCTTTTGGCATCTGTGGCATCTTCTGACAAATTCCTTTGTATCTACATACATCGTTGGCGGAAAAAACCACTTTGCCGGATCTTGGCATGTGTCCGGAATGCTCCATAATGTCCTCCATATGGCGAGGCATGACATCTTTCCATAATTTGAGTAGCCTCAGCCATAGGAACACATCTTCTCAACAACCCATCGGCGCAAACTCGAAAAAGATAAGGCTCATCCCATAGGTGATGACGACTCTCATAGACTAGTTTTCTTTTGTCTTCACCAGGTGGGACATAGCCTGTTACTATAAAGTTCACGATGTTTGCATGCCAAGGATCGGAGTGTGTTATCATGAGCAAGGTGTCTTCCCTTAGATAATCATTGATGGGTAGCTCATGTGTCTCCTTGTATGGAATCCTAGACAAGTGATCAGCTACCGAATTCTCTACTCCCTTTTTATCTCGGATTTCTAAGTCAAACTCTTGGAGTAGAAGAATCCATCGAAGTAGCCGAGGCTTAGCATCTTTCTTAGTGAGGAGGTACTTAAGAGCAGCATGATCTGTGTAAACTATTACCTTTGCCCCCACTAAATAAGATCTAAACTTGTCTATAGCAAAGACAATAGCCAACAACTCTTTTTCAGTGGTATAATAATTGAGCTGTGCTCCAGACAAGGTTTTGCTAGCATAGGATATAGCATAATGCTTCTTATCCTTGGTTTGGCCTAAAAACGGCACCAACCGCAAAGTCGCTAGCATCACACATGATCTCAGAAGGAAGATTAAAATCAGGTGGTTGAATAATTGGAGCTGAAGTGAGTGCTCTTTTAAGGATTTGGAATGATTCATGGCACTAATTACTAAAGATGAAAGGTGCATCTTTAGCTAAAAGACTAGTCAGGGGTCTAGCAATTTGAGAAAAATCTTTGATAAAGCGCCTATAGAACCCTGCATGTCCCAAGAAGCTTCGGACTCCTTTCACATTTGTGGGAGGTGGAAGTTGTTCAATAACTTCAATCTTTGCTCTATCCACCTCTATCCCACGTTCGGATATCTTATGTCCAAGTACTATTCCTTCTGAACCATAAAATGGCATTTCTCCCAGTTTAGGACTAAGGACTTCTCTTCACACCTTTGTAAGACTTTATCTAAACTCTCCAAACAATCATCGAAAGTTTTGCCATAGACATTGAAATCGTCCATGAACACTTCCATGATTCTCTCAATCATATCGGAGAAAATAGACATCATGCACCGTTGGAAAGAATTTTGGAGCATTGCATAATCCGAGCGACATTCGTCGGTATGCATAAGTTCCATACGGGCATGTAAAAGTGGTCTTACTTTGGTCGGCCGGGGTGGATTGGAATTTGATGATAACCAGAATAACCATCAAGGAAACAATAGAAAGAATGATTTGCAAGCCGTTTCAACATTTCATCAACGAAGGGTAGCAGGAAGTGATCTTTCTTTGTAGCTTTGTTGAGTTTTCGGTAATCAAAGCACATGCGCCACCCGGTGATGGTTCGTTGAGGAATAAGTTCATTCTTCTCATTCCTAATGACCGTCATTCCTCCCTTCTTTGGCACAACTTGGACAGGGCTAACCCACTCGCTATGTGGCACGGGATAAATAATCCCAGCGTGTAGGAGCTTAAGGACTTCTTTATTAACAACTTTTCGCATAGCTTTGTTAAGTCTACGTTGTGGTTCCCTAGAGGGTGATGCATCCGGATCAATAGGGATACGATTTGTGCAGAGTGCGGGGCTAATCCCTATGAGATCTCCAAGTGAGTAGCCAATGGCTTTTTTATGTCTTTCTAGGACAGTGACAAGTTTATCTGTCTCTTCTTGGGAAAGCTTGTCACTAATAATGGCAGGAGTTTCTCGATTATTATGAAGGAAGACATATTTTAAGCCAGGAGGAAGTGGTTTTAATTCTATTGGAGGAGGTGGAGGTTGTTCGGTTTTTGTCTAACTCAATGGGTTCTACCAACTCTTCTTCTTCTTCTTCTTCAACAAAGTGTTCAACGTCGAAGGATGGTTGGGCCATCTCTTGTAGAGATGCCATTAAGACCTCCTCAATAGGGTCTTGTTCGGGTCTGGATTCCACTATCGTATTAATAGATCGATCAAGAGGAATAGTCATGGTGGAATTCCCAACCTTGAAGTCTAAGTGACATCTCAATGGTTCTTCCTGTAAAAGTCTTATGATTGGTACGCCAATCAAGAGATCAACTTTCGAGATGTCATAAATATGAAAATCTAAACATAACTCGAGTTGTTGATTCTAACAGGAATAGCCCTTAAAACTCCATGGCTTTCAAGAATAAATCCTGACGGGCCTTGTAGAAGTTTTTGTGATGGAGTTAAGGACGTGTCGGGATAAAGAATATCAGCCAACTCTTTTGAAATAATGTTTATCCCGACGTAAGAATTGTAGTGGACTTTTCTAGCAGACCCTCTAATTTGGCATAGAAGAATGGTTGAAGGGAGGTGACTCGAGCAATCTCGGGTGATAACTCTGCTTCGGTTAACCATTCATAACTCATAATTGCTGAAAGGCTTTTGAGGTGTTCTATGCTAACAGATTCTTCTATTGGATCATGTGGAGTGGTCTTTACTAGAGGTCTCGCTTGTATAGGAAAGTTCGAGGTGTTTCCATAATCTTCAAAGATATCTTCCTCGAATTCAAAGGGAAGCTCTAAAGGTGATGGTTCATCATCCTCTAATTGGCTTTGTGTTCCCTTATCAGGGAGGTGTTTCAACAACCAAAATATTAGAAGTGTCAATGGAAGTTCCAATTCGGTTGCATGTTTCTCCTCTATTGGTTCGGGGCTTAACTCGACTTCTTCTTCAGGGAATTCATCATAGATGCCAGTGTATGGGGTATTTTCAAGGATTCTCTCAAGAATGGATTTTTCCTCACTAGCAATTTTATGTGAGAATGAACCTCTGAGCGATGTCTAAATGCAGAGCGACTTCCTTATTAAGGCCAAGGTAAAAATGATAATACAGGACATGGTCGGCAAGGAAAGGTTTATTTGGAATTGGTAAGGCTTGTGAATCTCGCCCAAGGCTGCTCCTAGAGTCTCCTTCTCTTTTGTTTAAATGTAAGCACTTCAAGTCTAAGGTTTGCAATTTTATAAAGTGGGAAGAAAGCACGACAAAATTTTTCTAGAAGTTCATCCCAATTTCCATTTACGCTTCTTACAGAATGAGCATACCACTTTTTCGCTCTTCCCTTAAGGGAGAACGGAAATAACTTCCATTTAATGGTCTCTTGTGTCATGCCGGGGAATACCCGACAAGAACACAACTGCTCAAATTCTTTAAGGTGAGCGTATGGATCTTCATCATGCTAAAACCGAGAGAAGGATTGCTCTTGCACCTTGGCTATAAGAGCAGGGCGAAGCTCATAGCCATCTGTAAGAATGGGGTGTGATGATGGTGGAGGCTCCAACAAGTCGCCCTTTGGAGCAAAGAATTTATATATTGGAGTGAAATCCATGTGGAAGGGATAGTGGTAAAAAGGGAAAAAGTAAAAGGACAACTTGGTTCGAGATTAGCACAGCTACCGTTCCCCGGCAACGGCGCCAGAAAGCTTGTTGGTATAAATTAACGCACACGAAAAAAATCCGCAAAAGCGCACGGATACGATGTAGCTTTCACCGGGAGTATTCCAAGGTATCGATTTCCACGGGGAACGTGAAGTGCACTAATCAAGATAATAAGTTGTCCAAGGATAACTATGGGTTTGTGGAGAGAGAGAAAGTTTCTAAGGCTTCTCTAATAGATCTAGGAATCAAAAGATACTTCAAGATTTATTTATTATGGGACATCGAGAACACTAGCCACGGAAAGGGATGAGAAGGGGGCTAGGAAGCTCGACTACGGTCCTACAAACACCAATCCGAACGTGGTGGAATACGTCGCCGTCGTGGCTGTCACCACACAGGGCTACCACAAACTATCCATGGGATTGGGTGCAATTCGTGTAACCACTAGACTAAGCACCACGCCTAATCTAATAATTACTACTCTAGCGTTATAAAGACTAGAGCACTTGATGCAAGCGGGAATCTAATAAATAAAGTAGAAGTAAATGTTGAATGAAAGTAAATAGAGAGCTTAGAATTAATAAATGAAGAACACGGAGATTCGTTGAAGACGAACTAGTTTCGCAAGATTACAATGTTGATGAAGATCCGACAAGTCCGGCTCTTCAACTCTCTCCCTCTTCTCTCTCCTTGATCTAATTACAACTAGATGAACTAGACAACTAGACAACTAGAGGGATCTCTCTTCTAATTGAAACCCTAACTTTTGCTCAGTAGATAACTAATGAAAGATAATGAGAGAGATAAGCCTTGGGGTCGACCACAGGGTTGCTTATATAGTCCTTGGCGATGAACGATAGCCCTTGGATCAAACCGACCTTGGCAACAGTGTAGATACATCCTCAAAGTCGGTTACAAACCGACCTAGAAAGATGAAGGCGATTGGCCACTTTAGCCTGGCGGCGGCCGCCTTAAATGCCACTTGGCGGCCGCCAGTCAAAGTCTCCTCTCGGCCTCTCATCTCTTCGGTGTCTTCGGTATCTTCTAGAGTGTTTTAGTCCACTTTTCGGATTGAGTTACTTCACGGTCAAGTCTTGTCATCGTATGTGATGTATATTCGGAACTTTCTCCATTCTTCTGTGTTTTTATCCTGTTAAGTCCCCACGAAAAGATATAAATCACCAAAACTTCGTGGAATTACGTTAGTAAAACCCCTAGACTTATGTTGATATTCATTTTGTGCCCTTATTCCATGTTTAGTTGACTATTAATATTATGCTATAACAGGTGTCAACAACTGTCAGGTACAGCAACAAACCAATCATGCTTCTTGAACTCCCTTTGATCGACCGCTTCTCCATCTTTGTCCTCGTCCAGGGCCGTCGTCGTTGACATGGGCATCGAAAGAGGCTTGGCCTCGCCCATGCCAAACTTGCGGATGATGTCCTTCGTCTACTTGCCCACGGTGTACAAAGTTCTGTCCCTTGTTTGCACTCGATTTAGAGTCCAAGGAAGTAGGTCAACTCACCCATCATGCTCATCTCAAAATCCCCGCTCATAATCTACGCAAAACTAGACACCATAGCATGTGACAAGCCCCCCAAAGATAATATCATCCACGTAAAATTGGACAAGGAGAGTGTCATTGCCTATCCTAAGTAGAAACAAGGTCTTATCTACTGTCCCCCATGACAAAACCCCTTAGCTAAAAGAAAGGTCTTCAACCACTCATACCACGCTCTCGGGGCTTGTTTCAACCCATACAAGGCTTTGTTCAACTTGTATACATAGTCCAGGTGTTTGGGACTCTCAAACCAGGGAGGGCTGCCTCACATACACTTCCTCCTCAATTACCCATTTAGGAAGGCGCTCTTGACATCCCTTTGAAACAGCTTGAATCCCTTCGAAGCTACATATGCAAGCAAGATCCTAATGGCTTCTATACGGGCTACAGGAGCAAAGGTTTCTTCATAGTCTATCCCCTCCTTCTGACAGAAACCCTAGGCAACTAATCTCACTTTGTTTCTCACCACAACTCCATCCTTACTCTACTTGTTCTTGAAAACCCATTTGGTTCCTATGGGATGGCACTCAGAGAGAGGTGGAACTAAAACCCGGACTTGGTTTCTCTCAAACTTTTGTAACTCCTCATGCATGGCATTGACCCAATCGAATTAGATAAAGCCGTGTCAACATCTTTGGGCTCAAGAGTGGAAACGAAAGCGAGAATGAGCAAAATAACACACAACATAGGATTTGGAATGAGTTACCCTTTGATTGAGTCCTCCCCGGGGTGAATGTCTTTGTGACGCCGTGTGTGAAGATGTCGCCTCCCCCTCGACTGTAGGGTCGGGTCCATGAGCAGACGTCGTCGTCGTAGGGTCGACCAAGGGCAAAGCGATGGAGTCGCCGGGATCACCCAGCCAACGCCTTCCCGCTCCTCCTCCACAAAGATACTGTCCCATCTCCTCTTTTTCCCGCACACTCAAAAGTAGAAGAGGAACAAGGCGCAGTCCCATCAAAAGTAACCTCACATGTCTCTACAACACGGTTAGTCTCAAGATTAAGAACTCTATAGGCATGTGAATGTAAAGCATATCCAAGAAAAATGCCATCAATCGATCGAGACTCAAACTTATCAAGGTTACCTTGCTTGAGAATGAAGCACCTACATCCAAACACACGGAAGTGGCTCACCTTGGGCAATCTCCCAAACCACAACTCATATGAGGTCTTCTTAGTGAAAGCTCGAAGAAAGACACAGCTTGGAGACATGGCAAGTCGTGTTGATTGCCTCTACCCAGTACCTCCTCGGAGTCTTGTGTTCATCGAGAATGGTCCTCGCCATCTCCACAAGAGTCCGATTCTTTCTCTCAACAATCCCGTTCTGCCGAGGCACATAGGGACTAGAAAACGGTGCTCGAGACCAAGGTTAGCACAAAAAGGTTTGAACCGAGTGTTTTTGAATTACATTGCCATTGTCACTACGTATAGCTCGAATAGCGTTATCGGCAACTCGGTCCGCAACCTCATAATCAAATCTCATGCATGACCAAAAGCTTCATCCTTACCTTCCGTGAAGAAGACCTATGAGTACCTCGAAAAGTCATCCACGATCATCAAACCGTACCACTTCCCACCAACAGATCGGACCCGAGATGGACCAACAACAGTATCCATATGTAAAATCTCTCCAAGTCGAGTGGTCATGATTTGGTTAGCTGGAGGACGGGAAGCGGCAACCATTTTCCCATGGCGACAAGGATGACAGACTAAGTCTTTCTTGAACTTGAGCTTAGGCAATCCTCGGATGAGGTCCATTGAGCTCAACCTTGCAAGAAGATCAAAGCTCAAATGTCCCAACCTCCTATGCCACTTCCACAAGTCCGAAGAAGACCGAACCACCAAGCAACGAGAGGTACCAAAGGCCCTAGAAAAGTCATTTCGAGAAACTTGACCGAAAGGCACAATCCAAACATACAAGATTACCATGTGAATCCAAAACTACGGAACAACCAACCTTAAAAACGTACCTCAAAACCATCGTCAAAAGCCGAGAAACAGATGCGGCAAGTTGAAGTGGAGGTTGGATACAAGTGCCACATCCTTGAGGACAAAGTGCTCGTTGAGTCGATCGACCCATGAGACAAGATCTTCCCCTCTTGTTATCCCCAAATGTGATGTACTCTTTAGTCTTCATGGGGGCCGAGGCCGAGAACCAACTGGAGTTCTTGGTCATGTGTCGAGCAACCCGAATCGATGAGCCACATGTTCTCTATCCTCCCATCATGCATCAACAATAGTACATGGGATGAGCAAATCACACAACACTGGGGTTAGTATACTTAGGAGAATACCGGTGTTGACCATCTTGCCCAAGATAGGCGTTAGGCAAAACAAACATGCCATGACCCTTCTTCCCAAAGTGCTCACCACGCATAGCAAAGCGTGGTGCACTCCTCCTATCAAACTCAAAACTCCCAAAGCGAGGGTCAACTTCCACTCGCGGAGCATGACCACCATAGGGTCTTACAAACTACGTCCTAACTCTCTGAGGCATCCTACCTCTTGGCCCCAAAGAAACTGTCCACTGAACCATTTGCACACCCTCTCATACAAACCAAGCGATGGGTGATACAAGTCACAGTTCTCAAACTCAACTTGACGCCTAGCATCCCTCTTCCTCCTAAAGCAAAACTCAAACAAGTGACCATCACTCTGGCAATACTCACAGTGATACCTCACCTCTCTCTTAGGTGGTTGCTAATTCACTCTCTTGGGTGGATGGTTCACTTTTGATGTGGTCTTGGCTCTAGGAAGGGTTTCCTCAGGGATTTTGGGCAAAGTGTCAAGTGGGTTCTTGAGGTGGTTTGGTTTTGGAAGCCACACTTGCTTGGGTAGTGGAGTCTTTGGGTTGTCTTGGACTATGCCATCTTGCACAATGGGCTTAGTAGGCTCAGGTGGGGTGATCTTGGTCAATTTGGGAGTGCTTGTGAGTTTGTCACTCGGGCTCAAACCACTACCTTGACCAACCTTGCCATAGATAACTTCACCCTTCCCACCTATTGCAAAGCCTAAACCCGATGTGTCAGTTCCCCTCTTGAACTGACGCATCATCATGCCCAACTGTGGCTCTCCACTAGACACCCAACTCAGGACAGAGCGAAGGTATTTGTTCTCTTTGACTCTCCCCTTGTCATGCCTACAAGACATCACCTCAAGCTCCAAAGCTTCACACTTAGCACACTCCAACATGGTGCTACCTGAGCTGGCCTTCTCTAGCACAGAGATTTTAGCATCCTTCTCTGCCAGCTCAGATCGCAAGCCCGAGAAGGACTTGCATGCACCCAACAACACAAGCCTAGCCTTCAGCTCAGCGTGCTCATCTAGCAACGCAGAATACTTGGACTGCAAAGACACAATGCTAGACATATGCACGGCACAAGCATCACACTCCGTCTCATCAGACAACTCCACAGGCTTCCTAGCCAACTCTAACTCCACCAAAGCCATCTCCAACTTCTCCTTAAACTCCTTTCTCTCCTTAGCTGCTCGCTTGAGTAGCTTCTCTTGACACACAAGCGCATTGTGTTGGTTGATTTGCTCCTCACCCACTCGAGCAGCTAGCACTTCGTAGTTCTCATCCTCAACAATCTCCCACACTCTCCAATCTATCTCCATAAGATGTGCTTGCATCTTAATCTTCAAATAGGAATAATTGGTGCCATCGAACTCCGGAGCCTTGCCACCATAGTGACCAAACCTCTCCATGTTGCCTTTGCGGATCATGGACCGCTTAAGGTGGATAAGATCCTTAACTTTTGCTTTAATACCAATTGAAGGACCAAACAGCGACCGGAGGGGAGGGGGGTGTGAATGGGAGCCTCAATTTTCCTTTTCAATTCGAGTCATCGGCTCAACCCTCAACCTCAAAAATCAAACTCAAACGAGAGGCGAGTAACACATGAGCTAACTAGTAGCAGGATGTCACACGCCAAGTATTGTTCAACCAAAACCTACGAAACAAACAAAGATCAAATCGAGCTCAAGCGATCACAAATGGGCAAAAACAGCTTGCTAGAAATTCACTGAAAAAAAATGGACAGCAAAAACCGAGACCGGCAAATCAGAGCATCCTAATCTGAAATGGTTCTACTAGCTGAGAAGAGAGACCAGGGCGCCTAGCGCCTGCACTAGAAGTCAGTGTTGTTGCTGGCTCAAACAGATCAATGCACGCTGCAAAGGCGAGAGCTGGACAGCACCAATGGAAGCAAGTAACAAATTTGACCAATCAAGAACGAGGAACCACCTTGATTCACGGCAAGCACAACATGGTGCTCCAATTAAATAACCACTTCCTGTAGCTTGAAGAGACAAGTCAAGTAAATCAAAATGAAATCACGAACTTGATGCCTGCTATCCCATCTCGAGCACCTGCTTGCTTTGATTGTTAGGAATCCTAGCACTAGCACCCAACAGACAGAGACCACGGGGCTGCATGCAGCACTGCTGAAGAACGAACAGACCAAAAACAATCACGAACAGGAGGGCTGAGGGACTGCGAGCTGCTTGGGGATCAGAGGCAGGCACCGCTCAAGGGAGCTCGCTCGAAGTTTCCACACCGGCGCAGGTAGCGCTGCCGCCCTCGCCCATTGAATGGAAAACACGAAGAACAGAGAACTCGATGAGATGAGCGGAAAACAGACAAACACAAAATCGAATGGATCTCTCTCAAATCAAAAGCTCGTGAGCCCAAAACTTGCACAGACAAAATTCATCTTGGCATAAAGCTATCCCCAAAAATCACAGCCTGGGATCAACTCGGTCATCAGGAAAATCAGATCATAGCCAGCTCAAAAAAGAAGAACACACTTCACACACCAACGAAGAACACAAATCAAATAGATGAATCTCGGAGGAGACAAGCAGGCTTTGGGGCTGTTCTTCCCACACGAAAATCACAGAGGTACAAGCACGAATTTTTCAGATTTTTTTGCTCCCTCTCCTAAGCAAGAAACCCTAACACTAAAAGAGAAAAGAACGTAAATGGGAGAGGTGAGGGAGATGTGGCTGCCTCCTCTCTATTTACTTTGAGGGGCTATTTCACAATTCTAGTTTTGCCTTTCAATACATATGAGCCAAACCACTAACCCTAGGGCTATTTTGGTCGACTACGAGTAATTTTTCGATCCGACTGACCCACTGCACCTCCTCATCCGTAGCACTGCTCCACGCAATCTCCCAGATGCCGCCACGTGCCATCCTTCCGTCCACCGGAACATCCGCCCTCGGGTTTTGAGGCCCAAACCCGGAAACCGGCCGCCGGTGGTTTTGAGGCCCAGCACCACCAGGCCCGCGCCGATGGTTTTGAGGGCAAACCACCAAACCTTTCGACGCGTGTCGCCGCCCGTCTTGACCGCCTCGCCCGCCAAGTCATCTCGAGCCGCCCTTTTTCGACTTGCGCGTCCGCCCGTCTTGACAAACCTGGCCCGGCACACACCACCCGATGTCGATTTTGCCAAACGGAAGGGGGATCCATACCAACAAAAAGAGATGAATCACACACTAGAAAGGCCAATAGAAGCAGATCTAACCCTAGAAAAATGGACCGAATAGAGAAATGAGGGTCAAACCAGCGAAACTTCGCCCGAATCGCCGCCGCCGCGGTCACCAATGGACCAACCAACCCACTTGCCGGAGCGATCAATTGATCGATCCACGTAAACAAGGCGCGCACACCCACGAGCAAGAAATGGGCGCGCCGACTCGCAGGCGTCCCACTCCCAGCGAAAGTGGCGGCCACGGTCAAGGTTGTGAACCTGGGCGGCTCCATGGCACAACTAGCGGGGGTCGATCCGCGGTGCGCGAGGCTTTGGCGACACCACCCGGTGACAGCGGGCGCAAAGAATGGCTACCACCGCGTCTCATCGTTACCGCCAGCGGCTCTTCCTCTCCGCAGCTCCACGAGCTGTGGGCTACGGTGTGCCCCTGCGCGCCGCCTGCGGGCAAGGCGCTCGGCCGGGTCAGCTCTACCGTGCTCCCTGTCTCCATGCCGCGCCGCCGCTAGGGATGAAAACGGATCAGATCAGAGCGGATAATGGCTCTCCCATATCCTAATCCCCTTTCTCTAATTGGATTCGGAGCGGAGCGGATATTACACGGTTACGGATGCGAATCACGGATTTTTAGGTTGTCGGAAATGGTGCGGGTTCAGAGCGGTGTCGGAGTGGAAGCAGACTTTTTCAAGTCAGATAATATATACTTACATGTTATTTTTTTCTGATGAGAAGTAATCCATTAACCAAAGTCAAACCATCACGGCCTAGTATCACGCTTGCATATATATATATATATATATATATATATATATATATATATATATATATATAGGGTAAATTTTTCCTACACCCTAGGTGTAGTTACTCCCTACTCCTAACGAGGCTTGCCCAGCGTCAGTTGTTTTAGCGAGTCCGACCTGGAACGTGTGAACCCGTGTAGGCGCATGCAAGGCGCATGCAAATACCGTATACATCGGATTTTTTATTTAGTAATTATCTTTTCCATTAAATGTTTTTCTAATTCAGTTATTATCCCTCCGTTGGAATTGCTAGCCACGGCGGGCAGCGGCTCTCTCCAGTCCCTATCCACCCGGGAACGTCGACGGCGGTGTCGCGGGATCCTCCATCACCGGCAAGCAGAGAGGGGCGGCCGCACATGGTCCTCTCCACCACTGGCGAGCGGCAACCAGGAGCCATATGGCATTCTCTTGGCGTCGTCCAGAACAGATCGCCGGTGGTGAGTATCCAGCGAGCGATGGCTTCGACAGTGGAGGTATTATCTTGGCTTTCCCCAGCGGAGGAGACAAATTGCTACCTGCATGGCGGAGGGTGCCGGCATTAGCAGTGAAGGCTGATTCTATTATCTTTGAATTATTTAGTAATACTGCTTTGATTTCTGCGTGTGATTATTACATTGGTCTAATTTTGTCAACAAAAGTATATACACATACTCGATTCTCAGAGATAGTATGACATACTCTGGTTGTTTTATATATCTCAATACGTGAATGTATGCATAAACTCCGGCCTTATTGTTTAAATATTTAAGTATGTATACATACTAGCAGAATCTGGGCGCGTATGTATGCATACTAGAAAAAAGTATGAATAAATACTCCTTTCAAGAGAATGAAGTATGCTTTTGAAAAAGTATGATGAATAAGTTCTCCTTATGAAAAATGTGTATCATACTTTGTCCACGCTAAACACAAGTATACAAGTATACTTGTTTTTCTTATTAAAGTATTTGTGCATACTTCATTCACACAAAAGTATATGTGTATACTAGCGGTAACAGGGCATGGCCGCGAGCACGGATTGAATATCAATTTGCCTGTACATTATGCAGTATGTACTAATAGTGCCCTGTCAAAAGTATGCACGCATAGCGTGCCATTTTCCCCCTACTGAATATACTCCTTTAATTGGTGATGTACTTATGTACTAATACTACTCTGTCAAGTATGCACATATAGTAGCGTGCAATGTTTTTTCCTCCTGAATATTCCTTTAATTGGTGACGTACGTATGTATTAATACTACCTTGTCAAAAGTATGCACGCATACTATGGTCCCATTTTTTTTCCTGAATATTTAATTAATTGGCGATGTATACACTTCATTTTAATGCGTATATGTACTGATACTCTATAATAAACTGCATGTGTATGTGGACCTACTCCGAAGTACATGCATGCAAATATACTCATTTTATGTATTAAAATATGTATACATATTTATATTCACGGAAAGCACTTGCATTCGTATAAATTAGTATCCAATTTTGAATAAACAACTGCGCCACAAAACTAGGAGGCATGCACGTCCGGACCTCGCGGCATGCAAACAGTCTTAAACGGGTTGAGTCAGCTAGCGCACGCGTCCAAGGATGGTAGTATACTGTTGGTGGGTGTAGTTCTTTCTGGGTGTATAGAAAGTGCACCCTATATATATATATATATATATATATATATATATATATATATATATATATATATATATATAAAACTGCTATTTAGGAGGCTCTGCTCTAATTATTGTTTAGAGCCACGGCGGCGCGCACCTACCTCCGGCGTGCTGTGGCCAGCATCCCGCAGCAGTAAATACCTCTCGTGCAAGAGTAAGTATTACTACGAGCACTAGCATGCGGTGCCCAGCATCCCAGACCCGTAAAATCCCCCTTCCGCAGGACGGCAGGAGTAAGTTTCACTACTAATTGGATAACCCACAATCGTATATATAAACTACGATCCGCCCAGCAGTTTCTCATTTTCCCCATTTTTCTCGCTCTCACCATCCGAATGAGAGGGGTGTGCCATGGCTCCCCTGTCCACGGCGTGGACGGTGCCCTATGCATCCGCATCGACTCTCGTCCAGCACCGGTAGGTGGATCCCTTCCGGCGGCCGCGGTGTGGCGGACTCGTCCAACCTTGTCGGCCGGGCGGCGGCATGGTGGGCCCCGGCGGCGGCGACGGGCGATCCTGGCGGAGGTGCAGCCCGATCCACACGCGACGGACCGATCTGGCGGTGCCTCTATCTCTATCTGCCCTCGGGCTCTGCCCAAATCCGGATCGGGGGCGGACATGGATCTCGGCGCGGCGTAGATGGCGGCGTGCCCTCCTCCATCCCCACCGGCAGCGGCAATCCTCCCCATCTTCCCTGCGCGGCCGCAGCGTGGCTGCCGCGCGGACGCCTTCGGTGGTGGCGGATCCTCGACAGGGCTCTCCTCATGGTGGATCTCAGGCGCACAGGGCCATACTCTTGGCAGCGGCCTCGGTGGCCTGGGCATGCTTCTAGGTGGCCCTTGTCCATGGCGGAATTGAGGCGACCAAAGGGGATGCCCGCTGGCAGTGGCTGCGGTGGCTTCCCATGGCACCTCCTCCCCTGATGCACATTGATACTATTCTCTGCTACTACAAATCTGTTAGTGACAGCACGGAATCGGGGGCAGGTAGCAAAGGGATAGGGTTGGAGAATTTAGGGATTGAGGAACAGACGAAAGCACGCGATGAGATACGAGGTGGCTCGACGATGAATGATTAGGAGATTCGAATTTGGGTTACAATTTTCATGTCCTTTCCCTCTCACTCTCGGAGTTCTTATACTCGTTACAGCCGGACTCACGCTCGCAGGCGCTCACGCCCATTCTTTGCCAAAGACATGCTTGTTGGGCTTCCTGCTCCGGGCTTCTTTCTTTGGTTCTTGGGCCGGCTTGTGGGCGTCGTCCTCTGGGCGGGTCGCTAATAGTCCCCCTTCCTTGCGAGCCTGCTTGACCCCAAGCAGGTGCTCTTGGAAAAGCTTGATACACAGCCTCCTGAAACTCCCATGTAGCTAGCTCCTTTGGCCAACCCGACCACTGAACCAGGACCTGTTCGCCATCTTGGTGACGCCGATGTTGCAGAACGGCCACAGGAAACCTGGGTAACTCAATATCATTGGGAACAGTAGATGAAAGAGTTGTACCAGGTAGGACAGCTTTCTTCAGCTGAGACACATGGAAGGTCGGGTGGATAGCTGAAGTCGATGGCAGCTCAAGAGTATAAGCAACTGATCCTACTCGAGCAATGATCTTGAAAGGTCCAAAGTATTTGAATGCCAGCTTCTGGTTGGTCCTGTGAGCCAATGTAGTCTGGATGTATGGCTGCAACCTCAAGAAAACCAGTCAGATCACGGTGAGAGACGGCATCCAAAGCCTAAATACCGAAGTGGCGAGGGCTGTATCCATACAAAGCTTGGAATGGAGAGCAACCAATAGCAGAATGAGTAGTTGCATTGTACCAGAACTGAGCAAGAGGCAGCCAGGATGACCAACGGGAGGGACAAGCATTGACAAAACACCTCAGAAAGGTTTCCATAGACTGGTTAAGTCACTCTGTTTGGCCATCAGATTCTGGGTGATACCCTGAGCTCATATTCAACTGAACATCAGCAAGATGAAACAACTCATCCCATAACTGACTGGTGAATATTTTGTCACGGTCAGAAACGATCACCAAGGGCAAACCATGCAGTTTGTAAATGTGGTTCGGGAACAACCGAGCAACACCGGCAGTACCGCCGTATATGGATGAAACGATTGGGATGAAATGCCCATATTTGGTGAAGGAATCAATGACCACCAATATGCAATTACCATGTTTAGAGCGAGGCAAACCTTCCACAAAGTCGAGGGAGATGTGTTGCGGGCATGGGAAGGCATGGGGAAGAGGTTGGAGTAGCCTAGGCAATTTAGCTCGATCCGGCTTTGCTTGCTGGCAGATGAGACAAGTACTGACAAACTTCTTGATGGCCAGCTTCATTCTCTTCCAAGCAAACATCTGTTTGATGCGAGTATATGTGGCTGGAAAGCCAGAGTGACCCCCCAAGGCACTAGCATGACAGGCTTCCATGATCTTGTGTTGCATAGTAGGATTATCCCCAATCCGGATACAATTCTTTCTTACGAAGTACACCATCCTTCGGTGAGAACCAGTGTACGGTGATGGGTCAATGAGTAATTTGGGAAAGCATGTCTTGAGTAGCAGGATCATGACAATACCCATTCACTACTTCAAGGATCCACTGAGGAGTAGCCACAGAAACTGCAGCACAAGAAGACACTGGTGCTGAATTCCTAGATAATGCATCTGCTGCCTTGTTGGAGCTCCCAGGCTTGTACACCACTCTGTATTGTAGGCCAAGCAATTTAGTGAAGAGTTTCTGTTGCCATGGAGTGTGTAATCTCTGAGCTATCAATTGTACCAAGCTTTGTTGATCAGTATAGATTATGAACTCAGCAAACTGAATGTACTGCCTCCATTGCTGAACAGCCATCAGTACTGCCATATACTCTTTTTCATAGGTACTTAAACCTCTGGATTTTGGACCAAGAGCTCGACTAATATAAGCCAAGGGATGCCCATCCCGAGTCAATCTTTGCACCAATACCGGTGCACTAGCATCGGTCTCTATAGCAAATGTTTTGTTGAAGTCGGGAAGTGCCAAAACAAAAAGTGCGGAGAGATCAAGCCCCGCCTTCAATGCCCGAATGCTCGGTCATGGACGAGATGTCCATACAAACAATGTGTGCTTCCTCAATAGCTCAATAAGTGGCTTAGCAATCAACCCAAAATTCTTGACAAAATTCCTATAATACCCTCGCTAGCCCAAGAAAGCTTTCTCACCTCTTTTCTTGATTGTGGTGTAGGCCAATGAGCTACAGCTGATATATATCTTCTCGGGATTCTGTTGAGACACCTTGACCAGAGATGACATGGCCAAGGTCTTTGGATACTCTGTTGGGCAAACTCACACTTAGACAGTTTAAGCTTCCATTCATGATCTTTCAACAACTTCCATCCAGATGTTCTGCTAAGGTCTTGCTATAGATCAATATGTCATCAAAAATACCAACACAAATTTCCTCGGAAGAGGTGCCAAGGTACAGTTCATATTTTGCACGAAAAGTGCAGTGCTCAAGTCAAACCAAAGGGCTTAACTAAGAACTCAAATTGACCAAAATGAGTTTGGAATGTTGTCTTAAACTCCTCCCCTTATTGCAGCAATATCTGATGGAAACCTGATTGAAGGTCCAGTTTGGTAAACTAGCAGGCATCACCCAATTCATCCAGCAGATCATCAATGAGAGGTACAGGGTATTTGGTCTTTGCTGTGATAGCATTCGGTTGACGATAGTCAACAAAAAATCTCCAAGTCTTGTCTTTCTTCTTTACCAATAGGACTGGGGAAGAAAATGGGCTTGAACTCTTCTGTATCAGACCAGCTTGTAACATGTCAGCAACTTGCTTTTCAATTTCATCCTTCACAGCTGGTGGAAACCTAGAAGGTCTGGAGAAAACAGGAATGGTGCCAGGAATGAGTGGAATAGTATGCTCACAGCCTCTTGGAGGTGGTAATGATGAAGGGTCTTCAAAAGATCGGCATAGGGAGCAAGAACATCCCGAATCTCTGGTGAATACTAAGAAATAACTGCAGACTATTCACAATTCAACATGCACAACTGTAATATAGAGCCTTCTTTCAGGTTAGACCAGATTCCTTGCAATAACACTGGTTCCCCATGATAAGGAATGCAAATCCAGTGCTGACCCTAGTGAACAGACATAGGACTATAAGAAGATAACCAGTCCATCCCAAGTATCATATCATAAGAAGATAATGGCAGTATTTTCATATCAGACTGAAACTCAATATCCTGGATAAACCACTTAACAGCAGGTAAATAATGAGAGCACATAATATGCTGACCATTAGCTACTTGTACTTGCAATGGCACATCTAGAGCTTGGGACTGAGTAGACAGAGCAGCTACTGCAGTACTAATGAATGAATGAGTGCTTCCTGAATCTAGCAATATACGTACAGGAACAATGCCCAATTGACCATCAAAACACATGGTACGAGGTGATGATTTACCAGATATGGCAGCAGTTGACGAGACACTTCCATAGCGAGTAAAACTTCGGCAACATCCATTTCCATTGGATCATCAGAGATATCATCGTCAGAGAAAACAGCTAGTACCTCCTCCATGGCGTGGAGCTGAACTGACTGAGCGCAGCGGTGCTCACGGGTCCACTTGGTTCCACAACGGAAACACAAGCCTTGGGCACGGCGAGAGGCGCGCAATGCTGACCAACGCTCTTCTGCAGATAGAGGCCGGCTTGCTTCAGTGTGCGGCCTGCTCTCACTTGGACCGTCAGTCTTGTCAGGACGAGGTGGTGGTGGTGGAAGCGCCGGGTTCTGGCGACTGAATGATCGTCCAGTGGCTGGAACATCCCACTTGCGCCCCTCAGGACGTTGATGCACCAGCATGTCCTCCTGCATACGAGCGAGAACACAAGCAGTATCCCAATTCAGAGGACGGTGTAGATGCACAGTTGCTTTAATGTTATCCTTCAACCCATCAATGAAAGCGTGCAAGATAGAACAGGGGATCGATGTTTTTGTTATAGGCTCCTAACTGATCGACCATAGTGGAGAATTTGGTAATGTAATCATCCACCGACCCAGTCTGACGCACTTGGAACAACTGTCTAAGCAACAATTCATGGTGTTCCTGACCAAACCTAGACATGATCAGTTCAGACAAGGTTTCCCAACTACACCCCTGAAGCTGTGACTCAACTGAATTGTACCAACGCTTAGCAGCGCCCACAAAGTGCAAACGAGCAACTCGAACCCAGGAGGATGACTCAACATGGTAGAGGCTAAAGTAATCCACACAATCATGTAGCCAAAGCTTGGGGTGATCGCCATCAAACTTAGGGAAATTGACTCTAGGCAGTTTAGGATTACTAGGATTGTCATAATGCATATCGAACCCCTGATTAGGCATCTGAACATCATTGGAACGAGGTGGAACATGCTGGAACTAAGAGTTGGGGCTCGGATGCTCACCCGTGACCGGGGTATGGAGCAGGGTAGTGACAGCCCCAAATCCATGACCCCGGGAGTTGTTCTCTTGCAGGTGCCCCAACACGGGCGATGTCGCAGTGAACTCCGCAGATGGGCATGGCGCCGCAGACGGGTCTTGGGCGAAGACCCCAGTGTTGTCGACAGGGTGTTCGCCCCGAGCGCTTCAGGCGATGGAGAGTTTCTTCACTTCGAGGCGAACGCCGCCGAAAGTGTTCCCTCCATCTCGTTGCACCGCCGCCGACGCCTTGAACTCCTTCTGCATCGTCTCCACCGAACGGCGCATTGCTTGTCCAAATACCGACCGGGCGTTCAAAGGTCCCCGCCTGGTCGGTGAAGCGCAGATCCCACTTGGTGTCGTTCTCGCTGAAGCCCTTGCGCAGCTCGTCGAGGATCATCTTCGTGTCGGGATTCATGACGCCGAGGCGGTGTTGACGACGAGTGAAGTAGTCGCGGCGGCAATGGATCGGCGGCGACGACTCCGAGAGTTGGTCAAAACACCTAATCAATCGGACGGTGGATGGATTTATTGCGACTTCGAACTCAAGGGATTGAATCCAAATCGACCCGATAACCGCAGCCTTTTGCCGATTGATGGAGAGAATCTACGGTGGGTGGATTTATTGCGACTCGAATTCAAGGGATTGAATCCAAATCGACTGATAACCAGAGCCGTTTGCCGATTGATGGAGATAATCGTGGACGAATCGAGGAACGGTGGCTCGACGATACCAATTGTTAGTGACAAGACGGAATGGGGGCGGTAGCAAAGGGATAGGGTTGGAGAATTTGGGGATTGAGGAACAGACGAAAGCACGCGAGGAGATACGAGGTGGCTCGACGATGAATGATTAGGAGATTTGAATATGGGTTACAATTTTCATGTCCTTTCCCTCTCGCTCTCTCGGAGTTCTTATACTCGTTACAGCCGGACTCGCGCTCGCAGGCGCTCACGCCCATTCTTTGCGAAAGACATGCTTGTTGGGCTTCCTGCTCTGGGCTTCTTTCTTTGGTTCTTGGGCCGGCTTGGCGTAGTCCTCACAGGCTAGGGTCGCTAACAAAATCCTACTTTTTAATACTACAAATTAAAAGCTTTCGTTGCATTGTTGGCATTAGTTAAGTGCTAAAAGAATATGAAAGATTCTGCAAGCGCACAGAACACCTACCATTGTAGCTTTTCCCTAGGATGAGTATTCTAGAGTATCGTATCCACAGGGAAGCTTTGGCTAAAGAATTCTAATAAGTCACAATCATGTATCCACTAACTTAGCAAACCACTAGACTATAGTGAGGGGGTAAATGGTAAAGGGTAAGTAAAGCATAACATACCTAAGATTATAAAAGAATAACTAAACTAATCAAGAGGTCAAAGAGAGAAATCAAGGTTCCTGGGTACTTCTCTATTACTTAGGTTCTATGATAGCAATTACACCATAACACTTCGGGACATCAGAACACTAGCCACAGAAAGAGATGAGAAGGGGGCTAGGAAGCTCCGACTACGGTCCTACAAACACCAACCTGAACGTGGTGGAATACGTCGGCCGTCAGGGCTGTCACCACCTGGGGCTACCACAAACTATCCGTGGGGTTGGGTGCAATCTTAGGTAACCTATAGCCTAGACACCAAGTCTACACTATCGATTACTACTCTAATCACATATGATAATTAGAGCACTCGATGCGAGCGAAGATCCTATGCAATGGTATAACAACTATACTAACCATATATGAAAGACATAGAAGTAAATAGAGAATATAAATATATGAATCATAAGTCTTACAAAGAAAGGATACTAGACATACCAAACTCTGTAGACATCTCCAGAACAGGAGCATAGCTCCACCCTCCTTTACTCTTGATTAGATCTAATTTAGATCTAATCTACTTTTAATTGCATGGCTAATCTACTTCTAATTACTTGGCTAATCTACTTCTAATCTACTTCTAATTCACTAATCCGAGAGAGAGATGATCCGTACATTGGGACACCTCTACAACCAAGAGAGATAATGAAATGTAATGAGATAGAATGAATTAGGGTTTAACCTCGGGGTCGGGGGGGTCTTCTTATATAGGCCTTAGCGATGAAGCGATGACCATTGGATCAAACCGACCTTCAATAACGGTATAGATACAACCTCAAAGTCGGTTACAAACCGACCTAGGAAGATGAGCCCGATTGGCTCTTTTGTAGCTGGCGGCCGACCTAAATCCCTCCTGGCGGCCGCCGGGGGCTGGTCTCCCTCTCGGCTTCTCGTTTCTTCCGGTGTCTTCTGGTATCTTCTAGAGTGTTTTTAGTCCACATTTTGGGTTGAGTTACTTCACGGTCAAGTCTTGTCATCGTATGAGATGTATATTAGGGAACTTTCTCCATTCTTCTACGTATTTATCCGTTAAGTCCCCGAAAATATATAAATCACCAAAGCTCGTGGAATTATGTTAGTAAAACCCCTAGTCTATGTTGATATTCATTTTATGCCCTTATTTCATGTTTAGTTGACTATGAAATATTATACTATAACAGGAGTCAACATGCATACAAGGCAAGTGGAACTTGCAACTTGCGAAACCTCACGGCGGTCATTGGGTCGACGCCAGGCATGACTCGTGAGTCTTTGTGATGTAAGTGTGTGTTAGCCAAATATGCAATTTTTTTTTTTTTGCACGTCAAGCCAAATACGCAATTAGGGAACATGGCAACACCCATCCCCGTTTGGCTACCAATTAGGCAAATAGACAATCACAAATTACCATTCCATATATCTTAAAAAAAATACTTAAAATATTCTTGCCATTTGGGTTCTTTAAAATATTCGGATTATCCTATTGTAAGTGTCGGATAATCCACGTTTAATTATCGGATAATCCATATCCGCCCGATTTCACCAATACCATATCCTACACCGCATCCCGCATATAGTCGGATTCGGATTATCCACATCCTTACGGATATTAAAAAAACACCGCGTTTATATATGTAATGGGTCCTTTCCATGTAGCCGCGTTTATATATGCATAATACCCGGTGCAACCAAAGGTCCTAGTGGTGACGGATCATAATAAAAATAATACTCCCTCCGTTCGAATTATAAGTTGCTTTGAATTTAAGATGTACCAAAAAGTCAAAGCGGCTTAAAATTTGGAACGGAGGGAGTAGAATGTTGTCTAGGAAAATGATTGCTTATTTTGTTACTCATTATACAGTGAACAATGATTTGTTTTTATATCATTCACATCTCCTTTGTTTTCTTTGCATATCTTATCCTGTAAACCCATATACATATCATTCATATACATTTGAGCTCTATGAAAGTAGTGTAAAATAATCAAACATAAGCATACCTAATTTGATCGAGTCGTTAAAAATCAAACCTAATTCTTTTAATGTTCTTCTATTGTACTGCATTTGATCCTCCAATGTCCCTTTTTAAATGGTCATCAATATGAATCTCTTCGACACTAAAACCACTCAAAGATAGGCTTTTTTTTTCATACAAAGAAATTTAATCATGTTAGAGTGTAAGGTATAAATATAAAATATAACATTATTCCATTTGTTTTACCTATTAAGTGCATCCATAGCTTTAGGAATTGGTAAATCAACAAAAACTTATGTTACATTGATTGATGCCAAAGATTATTCTACAAAATAATAATTATTTAATTTCATTGGAGGCTTACTGAATGGCATAAACATTATTGAATTATTGATATTAAATGAAGACTTACTGCCAAATTTTCTTATAGTTGTAGATGCTATTGCGATGACATGAGATTTTGCCTTCCCATCAATATGCTCGACTTTGCCCGCACCCCCCCCCCCCCTAGAATCGAGCCTTAACTTCTTGTCCATTGTAAATTTGAAAAAAAAAAATATAATTTAAGATGTGCGGAAGCTTTAAGAAAGAAAATCTAATTTAAAGTGTGCAAAGACAGCAGGAGCATGCATATAAATGTGTGTGAATTTGGTAGTTTTTGGATGAAAAATGAATCCTACTTGATCGGGAGCACAATATCATGGTTTTTGTCACTCCAAAGTATGTCCTAGTTTATTCTTTTGGTCTGATGTGTGCTGCAGCTCCTATTATATCCCTGATACATAGATATGAGTACTCATCAAATATTGATCAAATGAGAGGAATATCATTTAAAATATAATGTTAGCAGTAGCTTACCTAAGACGAGGTACATGTCCATATTGACTCTATTAGAAAGTATGTATCTACTGAAGAACTGGAAACTATACTTTGGAATGTCTTCGATCTGTAGTTTTGATCTTCTTTGTATTAGTTGTTGGCAAGAAGTTAGCCACCTTATCATTCTCTACTGGTCGCTATTTTTGTGTAGCTATTTTTGACTCTAACATGTAATGATGTAAACTTCACCTTCTTTGATCAGTGGATTGAATTTTTTCATAGATGCCCTATTGATTACTCCATGCATTTTAGTACCCTATTTTTTTGTTATCATTAGCATGTAGAGTGGAAGTAATATAAGGCCATAACAAACACAATGAAAAAGTATTATACTTGATGGTCAATAAGCACCATGTCAAGGCTGATTTGTTCACCACTACCGAGCAAGATTACATCTCATATTCTAGTGACCCGTGCTTTGATTTTTTTCCACAATTCCTTTCCTAGCCTAATCTCACTTAAAGTTTGGATGACCATTACAAGTTGTGCACGAAACAACACAATAAAGATGCCATTAATTTATCTTTTTGTATAGATCATAGGAGAAATATTAGATCATAATAAATGGATTCAGGAAGATGGGCATACCTTGGGTTCATAAATGATGAATTTGGTGAATGATGAAAAACCAGGATGAATAGTGACCAGATGGATTACTGATTGCGTCGTGGTTGACAAATATAGAAAGGGTAAAAAAACAAACGGTGAATAGATCAGCTAGATGGCTTCCTTGATTGCATCGTGGTTGCCAAAAATATATGAACCAAAGGAAGTCTACCACTGTTTACCTCTATTTATTGGAAGATGAAGAGAAGAATGATGAAGAGATGAGCTAGTAGATGGCTTTATTTTTTATGTGGTTAATGCTATAAATTCTCACGTTAATCAAAAAACATCCGGCCATCGAATCGAAAAATCTATAACCATTTGTGACCATTGGATACATTTTGTTATTATCTAGAGAATTACCCACCTTTGCCACTATAAATTAAAAAAACTTTATATTAATATATATAATAAAGCCAGTCCAGTAAATGTGTATCTATTTTATTGGGGTTGATTTCTTTTATTTGTCTAGATCTAGAATTCTTGTTAACAACTAATTAACCTTGGACGCGGCCATCGTATTTTGATAACCGGTCAAAATATGAAGTCCATCGCTTGATGGATTTCCATGGAACAAATCATATAAACTAACTCCAAAGAGTAGAAATATTTTTGGTCGATGGAAGTATTTTTCCGGTAATTTTTTTCTCCCGTACGTGGTAGAGGTTTTGTTTCTCACAAAATGTTTTTATTTCATAATGGCAGACGGGTAATTTCGGATAAATTTAATTTGATGGTCGATGTTTATTATTAACGTGAGAATTTCTAGCATTTATCTTTTTCTCTAGAGCATGGAGAGAATTAACGTGGAAGCTTCTGTTTGGAGCCTCCAATACTACAATAGTTGAGTAAGGTTTTAGATTTTTTCAAAATACCAACTTTTTATTAGTTATAAGGGAACTGAATACAATTAGCAATGATGATGTAATTTGTGCTTTTCATCAATATAGAAACGGATAGTGTATTATTAGTAAATGCTAGAGTATGGACATATGCATTTAGAGTTGAGTCGTAACCTGTATGGAGTCATCACATAACCCAGCGCAACACTGAGCAGATTGAAACACTTCTGTGTCACCTGACTACTTCTAGGACAGGGCAACCAAGAGAGCATATTATTGTACGTGCACCTTGGTACTCATCCATGATCCATGCATGTCTCTAGGTGGTACTCAGATAGTTTCCTATGTCCACCTGCAGCTGACGGAGGACGGTATAGGTTCAACCACTGAATTTGTTTCTGCGTGTCAATGATCTCAACAGAATGTAGAATATCAAACTAAAAAAGATTGCAAACTAAACAGGAGATCAAGCAACATACGTTAGATGGACTGCAACTCCTGCATGCATGATTAGACCTCGGCGAAATGGACGCCGTCGCTCGGGCGCCGACAGGGGCCAGGCCAGAGTTTGGTTCTGACTTCTAATACCTGTTGCCCTGTTGGGTGGGGAATCTCGGCATCTCGCCCACGAGGAGAGGGAGGGGCACGCTGTTGCGGCGGCGGTATTTGGATATTCGTACGGTGATGAGATAATTTTCCATGAAACAAATTATATAATAACTAACTCCAAACAGTGGAAATATTTTTGGTCAGTGGAAGAATTTTCCGGTCTTTTTTCTCCCTACGTGGTTAAAGTTTTTGTTTCTCATAAAATCTTTTTTTTATTTCGTAATGGCAGAGGTGGGTAATTTTTCTAGATAAATTTAATGGTCATAGATGGCTGCATACTTTAATTTGATGGCAAGATGTTTTGATTAATGTGAGAATTTCTAACATTTATCTTTTTCTAGAGCAGCCGAAGAGAATTAACGTGGAGCCTTCATTGGAGCCTTTAATTAATAATAGTAAGATTTCCATTGCTTAGGGAGAAAAGAAGAAAAAGAAAGCGTGAATTTTCGTGATCACCTGCACCGGGCCGGCCGGCCGGGGACTCTCTACACAGTACTCAAGAGTCGCTTTCAGGTGTGGGCACTCAACTACGGTATAGCTGTGCTGCTGTGGTTGTGACTAGATAGCAATCCCCCTCTGGTGGACCATGGAGGATGCATGGATCCTTCTTGGATCTGCTAAGTGGCGCGTGCGCCTCGGTCCAATGCAAACGCATTTCCTTTTTCTCTTTTCTCTTTTTTTTTTTTTTCCTGGTACGTTGTTGCCTTTAGTTTCTTTCTTTGCAGCAAATAGTTTCTTGAAGAATTCACAGATCGAAGAACTTGAACTAGTAGTAGGATTGAGCTCCCTGCGACGACAGCTATATATATTAATAATAAAATAAAAAGCAAAGCTAGGTGAGATGCATTTGGTTGGACGGGAAAATAGGTTACATGGTACGTTGCCATTGCAGTTGTGATGTGCCTGTCAAAGGGTTAATTCAGACTTGCATGCTTAGCAGCTTAGTAATTTCTAAATAGATTGATGGGTACACGTCTGATGTGACCAATTGACGCTAGGAGCGAGCACCACTTATATCAGCTGTGGCCACATTCATCAGTCTAGTACGTAGAACTATATACATATTTCTTGGATGTCGGAACAGCTAAAAATTCAGATCAATTAAATAATTAATTACTAGCTAGTAGGACGTACACAAACAATACGACTATGAATGGAGGAGACGTTAGCGTAACAAGCTACAAAGCAATATATGTAGCTGTTGTGTCATCGTCGTCGAAACATATCTATATATCTATATACAGAACAATCAAGTGAGCCCAGCAGACCGCCAGTGCACAGTGCATGGGAAATGGGATCGTCGATGGACCGACCAATGCAAGCAAATACAGCAGCAGCAGAGAACCCTTTGGAAATGGTGCAAATAAAGCAAAGGTGATCGCCAAAGGAGATCCGCAGTATTCCGTGATGAGCTTCTATCAGCTGTGCCTGCTAGGCCAGTACTAGTAGTATATATAATCTCTCTCCCAGATGGAGACATGCAGTGATGTGTGCTGCTATCTATTCTTTCTATACGCACGCATGCATGTTATACTATATACTAGTTATCTACACTGGAGTGTATATAATACTAGCTACTAGCTATGGTACCTAGCAGCGAAGATCGCCCTGTTCGTTTGGCTGGTTGGCTGTGGGCTGGCGCTGATGTCTTTGAGAGAGAAAGATCTTGACCTGGTGGTGGTCGGGTCGATTCTTGAGAGAAATATCTGCTCGGTGGTGATAAGCCAATATGTACACTCACTCGTCCGAGTAAGGCCAATAATACAACCGACAATCCATATAATACGTAGTTAGCTCTTCACTATATTAATATATATGGTTGGCTCACAAAGTATATATATCTTGGTTCTTGTGTTTAAGGTAGCTGTCGGTCCATTTCTCCTGTCTCCTCAAAACATCGACGTTCAGCCTGCTTATCTGGTGTTATACTTCTCTCGGATCCTTCACTGTCATTGCCTCCTTGGGCATGGGAGTTTCTTGTTGGGTTTGGAGCCATGAACAACAATATAAAATTTTTATTACTATTTTTTTAGTACATAGTACAACATAAAACGCTCATAACACGACATACATTTACCCATATGAATATACGTATGCAAACCCTACCCTATGAGCGTCTCTCAAGAACTGAGCAGTGATTCAGAGATCACTGAAGTCACCATTGGCGCCTCGTTGACGACGGGAACGTCGCTTACACTTAAAGCATATAGTGCCGAAAAATCCTGAAATAAATCCAGGAAAATGCGAGCACTCGTGCCAAATTGAGGACTTGAACCCAGGTGGACACGTTCCACCATAAGGGACCTTACCAACTGATCTGGTGATTAGGTTAATACCTCTATTAGAATTTGGCGGAGGGCCCACATATTTTGCTGAATGGCCCTGTACTCATTCCTGCAAACAGCGGCATGCATTCAGGCTTGTCTTGTTTTGGGGACTAGTCCCTGTCTTGATCCTTGTGTCCCTATAAATTTGAAAACACTATCGTCTAGGTCCTAACCTATACTTTTGGACCCCTAAACTTGTTCCACACCGGCACTATAGCATAAAATGGTTTTAACTTGTTGTATACACTATAACCTGCATGATAAGCTAACTCAGCAGAGACGACAATCAAACATATTTGGTTCGGTACCTAGACTTGCACTCCATACATATCCTAAACTTCTAAAATTGCATATCTAGGTCCAAAAGCTTGCTAAATGAGCCATACTACGTACCTAAATTAAATTGCACAACGATACCACCATCTAGGTTCATAACTCCTAAAACTGTAGATCCAAATCCCTAAACTTGCTAATCTAGCCATGTGAGGTCCACATTAATTTCATTGCATGCAATAAAACCACCTATGTAATGGTTGACTGTGTAGTTGGCATGTGAACCCACATGTCATCCCCCATCTCATCTCCTTCCATACTTCTTATGTGAGCTCACATGCCATCCCTTTTCATCATCTCCTTCCCTACTCCTTCCTATGCATGTCCAAACAACACTCGATCATTGACATTGGTATGGTGGCATCCATACAAAACTTCAAAATAATTACAAATAAAAAGTTGTCTATTACTAGCTACATAGATCTTCAAGATCTACAACTTTAGTTTTTTTGTTCTTCATTCGATTTCATTTGAAAAAAGTTATGAAGTTTATTGTGCTCCACCTATTTTAAGAGACGCCTCTAGATCCAGCTGCCTCTAACGACAAGGGCATTTCTAGTTGATCTAGTTATCATGACGACGAAATGGCCATTTCTAGAGGCGGATGAAAATACTAGCGGCCTTTTAAAATGGTCATAAGGACAATGAAACCTATGGATACACTCATACCCATGAAATTTAATAGTAAGATGAGTGTGTTCCTATGTTTGCATGACAATATTAATAACAATTTGTTGTTACCTAATGTAGATACATTTAATGTGTTTAGGAACAATGTTCGTGATGGTATAAACATGGAAAAGGCACTTTCAATTCCAGCACCTTTGCAACAGATGGAGAGTGGATACACTATGCACAAAACCGATCTTGAAGCCCAGCCTAGCGGAACTTGCTGATGCGATCATCGCCGTCATAGGGTCGCTTAGTTGACCTCGTGTAGCTACCATCTTAGATAGTAGCAGCTATACATGGTGCTTAGACTCGATCTTACCCGTAAGATCGCTTGCTGTACCTGTGATGGACGTGGGTAGCTGCTGAGGTAGTGACAGCCCTTCCGGGTCTCTCGTGATAAACCACCACGTGTTTAAACAAGCTGCATTAAAAGGTAAGTGGCTAAAAGAATATAGCTCAAGTAGTGGTGATTGAATTCACCTCATATCTCACCTACGCTGAAGGATTCGGGCCTTCGTAAACCACAACTAGTTGTCTCATCTTTTGTGTTCAGATACATATCATTTAAAGTAGTTAGGAGTCATAGGAGTCTTATACTCACTGTTCCACCATTATACCCAGGTATTAGTTATCTTTTTAATTGCCTAAATTGTATCACTCCACCAACTTCATCCAACCCTTCCTATCATATTCAAGCAATCTGATATATTGGTCGGTACATGGTTGAGGTGAACTTAAGGATCTATCTCTCCCACATTAACCTTTTCTAGCTATTGCTTCCTTGCCAAATGATAATAACGATACCTGAATGCCTCCCGCGTAAGTGCTACAACAGATACCAGGCGCCATGAAACCAACACATGTTGAGATATACCCCACGGCTTCTAGCCATGGTCGAGATAGGTTCTATATCTATTTAAAGCACGACGCTTAAGTAATGTCAACAAGTATTTCGCGCCGTTGTCGGGAAGCACACGCCCAGAAGATTATCATGGAGATTGAACTGAAGTCATCATCAATTTAGTAACCAGCTAGTGTTAGAGCTTACTCCTTGCCTGTGCTTCTCTTTATTGTGAAAGACAGCATTGCATGAGTGGATTCAACCTACCGAAAGCAACTTTTGTTGATAATCCCGAGAGAATCTGAAGGAGTCTCGAGTGATCGCCCGCTCCTCCTCGGGCCTTCGATTTCCCCGCAGTCAACCACTCAAGGAAGGAAGACCCGAATCGCTACCATCACCACCAAAGGTTATGGCTCTGGTTATCGCTGACTTTGCTGCCCTCTCGCCGGCTAATGTGGGCGACGGACCGCAAGTGAATGGGAGATGCCCGGGCAGCTGAAACCCGTGCTGATCAACATGGTGCAAGCAAATCCATTCTCGTGGGAAGCCCATGAGGATGCCACGCGCACCTTCAAAGACTTCCTAGAGGTGCGGGCACCTTCAATGGCGAAGAATGTGACATCGTATGCTATTCGCGCCTTCTCTTTCCTCGCCTCACGGCTGAAGGCAAAAGCAAAGGGTTCCCGGCAAGCCAACCGTGATGTCACTAACACTGAGATTGCGCCAACGCATTCTCAAGCAGTTCTCCTGCGAAACCAATGCCCTTCGAAAGATCTCAAGCTTCCAACAACAGCAGATGAAACCATTCCCCGGCCTCGAACGTCTCCAGCGAGTACATTCCCGGCCTGGCCTCTCATCATGGGATTGAAGAGTGGTGATTCAAGGTTTCTATCAGGCAGCTCACACCTATAGCCCGTAGTCACCTTGATTGCTATAGAGGAGCCTTTCTTTTCTACTCTAAGGTGAAGGAAGCCATGAACTCATTGAGAAGATGGTGACCAAATCAAGGTCGTGAAACATGAACTGCCTCCAAACAAAGAAGTGAAGGGCATGCACACCGCCCATGAAGTGACATGCCTCACTCTAAGATGGACCTCCCGATGAAGAAGATGGATGAGCGCTAAGGACAAAGAGTGTCAATATCACTATGTCTCCGTTCATGCTATCGCAGCTCGATCCATGGTAAGTATGTGTGAGAAGATCATCAAAGGAATAACTCCATTCGAACTACGTGTACAGATTGGTTTCATCAACAATACAACAATGGATATCGCCCTCAAGAAATGATGCTGAATCCATGGTCCCTTCCATCAAGGTAATGGAGGTAATGGTTCTGCCTAATAATTCAATAATAATTATAATAAACCAACCATCCATGAAAGTGATTCCTATCTATGGTCACAAAAATCAATGAGAAGATTAATAAGAAGCTTTTTGCCATGATAAGGTCCTTTGAAAAACCTTAATGCTACATGGAAAACTTTAATTCCTCGCTATTAAAAATCGCTTGAGCTTAATAAAATGTCGGAAACCCAACTAGCTCGCGCTTAGCGTGCCAGCCCAGCCATCTTATGAGCAAGGTAAGATTCCCTGTGGAAACCGAGGATCCTACTAAAAATGTTAGTTTGGTAAACACAAGGTTTGGTAAGCCTCCGCCTCCGATCCAACCACGGCTATCTCCTTGATCCTCCGTCGTCGTCACATGGGAGACCCGTGCGCCCAACGATCAAGCGCTTTATTGACCACAAGCTCTTCGCCATACGCTTCTCGTGCGACTCTTGGGGCCGGAAAAGTTAACATCAGTGTCCATGTAATCTTATGATGCAACTTATTATGTGGACCCCAGATCTCTACACTTGTTCGACAAGGGTGATGGCGTATCAAACAATCCGACTCCAAGGATCACTGTATGAGACATTCAAGTAAAAATCCAAGATGAATATGTCCCTGATTTCCCCATCATTCTAGACATGGGAGTTTCACTGCAGGATGTACCTCACTCCTGGAAGACCCTTTCAACACAGCCACGACATCACGTACATCGTGCTCCCGGCGCATTCTACTTCCATGTTGAAGGAAGAAAGGCAAATTGCTTTCAATGAGCCATACCAGCAACAAAAAGTTAAGACAGATCACCCAAAGAGAAGGGGCCACAAACAATGGGTGGAGAACTCCCAATTCATATAATCCACCTAATCATCACACCTCAAGGTCCGAATAAATCAAGGATCAAGAAGGTGTAAACTATCCGAGTCCTACCACCGTGATCTCAACAAGCACGGATGATCAACTCGTGAGAACTCGAGTATGACCACTTACTCAAATCTCACCAATGATCACCAAGAGGGAAGATCCAGAGTACCAACAATAACATGCTCAATCAATCAATTATAATACCAAAAGCATTCGCTACATACAGATCTCACGTCAACCCACGGGCAAGGTGACTTTATGACTCATTCGATAAACTCCTGCATCCTACATATGTGCAAATACAGATGGTGGATCAATCGTACCGATTCCCCAAGGAATAGCAAAGATGTACCGTGAAGATTCATGACTAATACGTCCCGACGACTTAGTCCTAGATATGGGAGAAGTTGAAGAATGTGACTCCACCACTGCATTGAAGACTGCCCCTAACACCACTCGAGCGATCATCTACATCCATACGGAGAAATCCATTTCAAATCTCTCCCCACTGAAAAGGTACGCTGTTACTTCAATAGTTATAGTAATGAATGTCCACAATCCAAGAAGAATTAGTCAAGAAGATGTCACAATGTTAAAGAAGAAACAAATCGAGAGCATCGAGGAAGAAGAAACCAAAAGCATAAATGAAGAAGTGGAAGATAAGGAGTGAAAGAAACCAAATCCTCCGTAAAGTCATCCACCAACCGAACCCGAAGAATGAATACTGACAGAGGAGAAGTCCCGCTTTCTGCCGACTTAAAATGAGGGAGCCCTTGCCAAAAGGTAAATTGGTAGTTATCTCATATTTCCCTTTTCCCATTGCATTTAGGATAGTTTTGTTTTTATACTTTATGTTTCAATCTTCAATCGAAAAATAATATTCACTTTGCATAATAAAAAACTTGAGAACAATACTTCACGAACCTTTGTGGCACTATGTGTTTGCGCGCAGGCTCGCCCACCTCCCCATCTACCCATATCACACATCCACCACATCTTCTCACCATTATTACAATTCTCAAAACATGTCTATGCAAAGATTGCAAGATAACTTAGCTTGGGGGAATCGGTCGACCACCTTTGGGCCATTTCACTCCCCAATCATTTCCAGATACATCACCATGAGATCCAAGAGATGTGAATCCAGAAAACCTTTTCTCCAATGGCAGATCCTAAACCCCTCGTCGGCCGACCAAGGTTTAGAAGCCTATGCCACCATCTCCTTCACGAACACTTCTACACAACATATGATGCAATTTGCACTAGCCATCTTTCTTTGAGACAACTTTGCTTGGCCTCGCGACCAACCCTTGTATGTCACCTCACATCCATATTTTCCGTATCACATGTGCAGGGCATCATGACCAAACACCAATGGAATGCCACCATTTTTCTGGGGACAATGCTGCAGCTCGCCGACCTACCCGTGGGACCCAAGGTCGACACATCACTACCTGCCACCCCTCCATCTTTAGTTCTCAAGGTTCATGAGAATCCTCCACAAAATGATGAACTAGACCTCCTCCTCTTCACAAGGTTCACTAATAAGTTCACCTCAAGTATAAGATAAATTAGTACCACAATAATAATAATAATAATTAAAAATAATAATAATAAAACAATAATAATAATAATAGAATAAAAGCAATAATAATAATAATAAATAGAATTACTAAAATTATATATTATTTAGTAAACCGCAAGCTGGGCTTCTTTCTCTTTGCAGCCACGGAGAATCCGCTTCCATCACCAAAGCAGAAGCAAGCTTGGGGGAGGCTCCTCCCTACCAAGGTAAGGCCTCATCTTTCCTTTTAATTTGTCATTCCATCTCCCAATAGTATAAATAAATAAATAAATAAATAAAATGTATTATGCCCAAGATTCTTCATATTTATATATGCTTCATGAATGAATACCTTCCTTGAAAAATCGCCAATAAGTTACTTCCCGCTTAAATATTTCTTAGTACTTAGTATACAATCCTGATATTTCTAAAGTATGGCACTGCTCTACCATATGAACACCACGAAGGAACCTAAAAACTTGTGTGGGTTGCAAGCCAACTAAGTCTGAAGTCATTTGAGATATGAGATCCATCCAAGATGAGAGAGTTGCTATATTTTTGTTCCAAACAAAGAAGATTGTTGGAGTCTTTATTTCTGTAAAAACAATAAAACACTGGATGTTTCTCTATGGTGAAAATTCCTACCAAAGCCATACTATTTCATAATATAGACCTTCTCGACATACGCTACTTGCTTTAGTATTGAGCTTTGTCAAGCCTCTGTTGACCCTTGTAGAGAGACTTATCATGCTCATTAGATCAAGTGCAACATCCATGCCACCATACATGCTGCTTCTACATTGAAGTACGCAATAACATGCCGTATCCATCCTTTTCACCAAATAAATATACTCCATGCTTTTATATTTATGACCTCTCTAGTTATGTTTTTAGCAAAAGAGACATTGTCCAAAAAAAAAAAAAAAAATGAGAGATGAAAAATGGACATGTGTCCGAGGGTAGAACCCATCTCTAAAAAAAAAAAAAAAAACATGTCTCACAATGCTAGGAAGAGAGACAAATCAAATAAAAGGAGTATTGTACATCATTTTTTTCCACACACATGCACATCTTGATCTTAGAGCATGACACTTCTCTCCTTGGATCAAGCTGACATTCAACATACATATGGGCATAAAGACATTTCATCCCCACCAGTCCCAGCTATGTCATCAGTCAGGAAAGAATGCACACATACCCCCATATAAAACCAACCACCACTTGAGTGACCATGAGAGCACCATTTGAGGAACATTAAGTTTTTCTTTTGAAAATATTGCGTAAAATACTCCAACATGAAACTTGTGAGGAATGAGAAAACTAGCGCTCAAATCTAAAGTGGTCTATCTCTTATTACTAAAGACAAAGCAAAGGTGCTCTCATATGCCCCATGAAGGACTAAGGTAATAAGGGTGAGTTTTCAACATTGCTATAGAGTTTTCCACTTAAAGGAAATTTTTGTTGTGTACATGTAGTATTGTTTAAATATGAAGCATAGTAGTAACTCCCGATCCAATCGAAACTAAGTTTTTAATTTTCTTTGGCTCGACTAATGCTGCTGCTTTGGGGATCTTGTTACTGTGAAAAACACCCTAATTTACACCATCAAAACACCGTCAATATCCCTGTTATTTGGAAAGGAAGAACAACATTTTATGAACATATTTTATCTAGACAACCTAGTTCCACATGTAGATGTCATTATTTTTATGCGCATATCACTGGAGGAAATCGGGGTCGGAATAAACACTGAGAGCCGCCATCCAATAAAGCACCCAAGTATGGAAAGTGGGCAAAATACCATCACCATCATGAGATCACAATGTCCTATGATGTCGCTTTTCACACAAAATCAAGTCATTTGGCCACAAGATGAGCATCGTCGACCAAGGGCCATTTCATCCCGAGACATCCCGACATGTGGGGACAGCTTCTTCGAAGGGCCGGGGAAGGTCGGGCGCCTAATGGGACTGCATCGTCGGTGACCATAGGCTTATTGGCCCAAACCCTCCCCACTGACTTGCCGTCACCAATCCATGGGTTCAAGAGAAGGCACCCGATCGTCACCAAGACGTCCTGATCAGGGTAGCAAAAATGGTATGCTGCCCATTAAGTTCTGACCAAGACACGTAGTCCCATTAAATAACATGCTGTCCAGCACTGGGAGGGTGTGTCCATGTGTCATGGACCATGGTTGGCCGACCATGGCCCATTTGACCACCGACGCCGCCCACGCCTACCACATTTCAGTCCACACAGTGATTATTTCATCCACCGTTGATCCTAAGGTGCGGCTTTATCCAAGGGTTACGAGGTGGGATCACGCGCGGATCGATGACATGGCGCCGGAGCAGCCCCTACTCCACCTTGGGCTATACACCCTCTCCCTCTCATTTAGAGCGGAGGAGTGTGAGAAGTTGTAAAGGCAAAGCTCCAAGAGAGTGTAGTAGGATAGTCTAGTGTGAGTTAGGAGCTGAGTCGAGCCGCGCCTCCTTCCGGATTCCTCGGAGCCGGTCCTCAGGAGTCTAGTATAGCTCTAGCTATCTTTTCTCTTGTATTTGAATCTCTACTATAATATATAGTCCTTTCTTTGTTTATTCCTAGTATTTACTATTCAAGATTTACTTAGTGCAACTTTGCTCTAGTTGTCTAGACTATAGTTTGTGGTGATATAAGCCCTCACAAATAGTGCTTCTACACTTAGTTTGTGGTTTAGTCCGTTCTTAGTTGAACTTTCGCTTGATGCATCATCGCCGTCATAGGGTGCTGCTAGTTGACCCTGTAGCTACCATTTATCTAGAGTAGTAAGAGTGGAAGTATAAGCGTGGTGCTAGCTAGGACTCGATCTTACCGTGGTTATCGCTTGCTGCACCTGGATGATCGTGGTAGCCAAGGAGGTAGTGACACTCCTTCGGTCTCTCGTATAAATCCACCACGTGTTTAAACAAGTTACTAAAAGGTAAGGCTCAGTGAACATAGTAGCTGGGGTAGTGGTGATTGAATTCACCATATTCACCTATCGTCATATCTGCGCCTCGTGGAATCACAACTAGTTGTCTCATCTTTTGTGTCTAGATACATATCACTAAAGCAAAAGCTGAGGTCATAGGAGAGTCTTTATACTCACCGTTGTCCTCCCACCTAGCTATACCTACCAGTTATCTTTAATTGCCTAAATTGTATCTACTCCACCAACTTCTATCCAACCCTTCCTATCATATTCGCTTACCCGACATTATCATCGGTACTATATTGATAGGTGAACTCCTAAGGATCTATCTCTCCCACATTAACCTTTTCTAGCTATTGCTTCCCTTGGGCTAAATATAAATAACGATACCTTGAATACTCCCGGTGAAGTGCTACAACGGTATACTCCGTGCGCTGCGGAATCACCAACGTACATAAGATATATTCCTCACGCATTTAGCGGCGTACTGATAGGTTCTATATCTATTTCTAGTGACGACGCTAAGTAAATGT